>JALMQS010000153.1:15813654-16141873 GCA_024734495.1 Forficula auricularia | reverse complement strand
CCTTTTTTGATTCGGACTACGTATTACTAAACTTCCTTTTAGTGTGATCTAGATTGTCATTGCGGTAAAATCATGTTTTTTTTGGAAATTTATTATCACAAATAAATAAATAAATAAAAAATGGTAACAACACATTATAGTCAATGATTTGTATAGTACATCTAAGAGAAATTTTGCAGACATATTTTGTATATAAACTATAGATGTATGAAAGCGTCGGTAATTTAATAAATAGTGCCTGGTGCACTGACCGATGTTCGGTAACTTTTTGCCACTAAATATCTTAAGTTTCAAATTTTAAAACTCTGCGACTTACCAAAGACGAGATATGAACGATTAAAATATTTATTTTGCGACATGACTAATTTACACCCTCCTTCTTTTATTTCAATCGTATTAAAATTTATACACCACTAATAACTCAATGAGACTTGATAAGTTCACCAATTTTTAGCAAAATCGTTAGAGCCGTTTTCGACAAAACGATTCTACATATATACGAGAATTGCTCATTTAATAATATAAGATAAGATAAGAGTACCTGGAGCCACCGAGCGATGCACAGTAACCCCTGCACCCCCCCCCCGAAATCCACACCTCGCCCCTACCACTGCACCCCCACAACGCCCCACCCCACCCCAACCGAGGCTCCCACCCCCAGATCCCCCACAACTGCATCCCAACTCCCATTCACCCCACCCCGCACCCAGTTTTTGGATTTCTAGCTTTCTAATGGTCTACATATTATGTGTCTATTTGTTTACTCGTACACCAATTTGCCCACATTCATTCATATTGATAAACACTATAAAAAAATAAATAGGAAAAAAAACAATCGTATAGGATCTGAAATAAAAACATAGAAATTAAATAAGATTTGTTTCCAAGTTATATAAAAAAAATGCCAGTTCAACCACTTTATTTGTAAACACACCTGTAATGTTATGATTTAGACACCAGTTAATTAAAAACAAACAAAAAATTCCTAATTTTAATATAATATATTAATATTTGCTATAACCTATTAGTGGGTTTTAAAATTAAAAAAACAATTAGCAAAAGTTATCCTGGGGCTGATATAGCTAGTGATCCTAGAAATCTAATTGCGATGGAAATGCCAACTAAAATTTAAAAAACTAATAAAAAAGGGCGGTCGCGAAAAACTGGGATATATCTAAATTAAAAAATAAGGAAACCCAAAAACTCTTCGAAAACGTAATGAATAAGAAACTGGAAGAAAAAACACACACAAATAATAAAGAAGATGAAATCGAACAAGAATGGAATGACATGAAATCAAGCCTGACCGAAAACAGCTAACGAAGTCCTTCAATCAAAGAAAAACGAAATTAAAAAGCCATGGGTAACAGACGAAATACTGCAACTGATTGACGAACGAAGAAAAGGCAAGAACAGAAAGAAGCTAGAGAAAACCCCAAAAATTAAAATTGAAAGTTGCAGAAGATGAAAAACTAAAAGAACGTATTAAAAGCTAAAAGAAGTCAGACACAAAAATCTAGTGTGGAAGAACAATCTCAAAGATTTAAATGTAAAAAATTAAAAGACTAAAATTCCAAAACTGAAATGAGACAAAGGAGGCCACATTATTCTAAACGAAAACGAGCAAACGAAATGAAATGGAAGACACCAAGACTAATGAGAAGGCAATCAGAGAATTGTGAAGAGAATCATTGGACAGAAAACGAATTAGGAGACCACATACTCAGGTCAGAATTCAGAGACAGCTTTGAAGGAACTAAAAAATAATAGAGCACCCGGAATAGACAATATACCAAGCTGATACCAAGGAACTCTGGAGAAAAAGCGTGACAAACTTTTTGAACTAATTAGCAAAATCTATAAGTGGGAATCATCCCAAAGGACACAAGAAAAGAGCAAAATAGTCACACTTCCCAAAAAAGACAGGCACTTGGATAAATGTGAAAATTTCAGGACCGTTAGCCTAACCTCACATGCCTCTCCAAATCCTAACCAAAATAATCCAAAGAAAGAATAGAACAAGAGAGTTGAAGAAAATCGGGGAAGACCAGTTCGGCTTTAGAAGAAACAGAGGCACCGAGAAGCAATTCGCCTCTCTTAGACTAATAATGAAAGGGCTTTGTAATCGGGGAAGAATCTGTCTACATCGGATTCATAGGCCTAGAAAAAGCATTTCGAATGGCGTCAATTGGGAGATTATGTTTAAAATATTAAAACAGCCAGAATAAAATTCAGAGGAAGACAAACTACAATCTATAACTCGAAACAACGGAACAGCGATGCTAGCCAGCTTTGGTGACTGAGACAAAAGAGAAATGCCAAAATAAAAAAAGGTGCAAAGAACAAAGGATGCTGTACCACTTATTAACCCACGGTACTCAAACTTACTACATCGCAAAGAGCGATCAAAGAACTCAAAGACAAAATTGATACAGGTATAGAAATCCAAGGTCAAAAGATCGCTATGTTAAGATTTGCCGATGACATTGCCCTTCTAGGAAGCAATAAAAAGAATTAGAGGACGCCTTGAATGGAATTAACCAAATCCTAATAGAAGAAATCAAAATGAAAATAAACAAGAATAAAACCAAGGTCCTAGTATGTACAAAAAAAGAACAAACGAGACAGGAATGCATCAAAATTAACCAAGAAAACCTAGAAGGAGTTAAGGAATTCCGCTACCTAGGAAGTAAAATAACATGGGATGGGAGGAGCAAAAACGAAATTAAATCAAGAATTGCCCAAGCAAAAATGGGGTTTAATTCAAAACAAAAACTACTATGCTCCTCCTCAATCAACTAGCAAACAGGAAGTTGCTATTGAAGACATATGTATGGAGCATAGCCATGTACGGGTGTGAAACCTGGACAATTAGAAAAGCGGAGAGAAAGAGATTGGAGGCTTTCGAAATGTGGTGCTACAGAAGAATGATGAATATCAAATGGATGGATAAAATTACAAATGAAGAAGTTCTTGGAAGAATCGGAGAAAGAAGAACCTTGTGGAAGAGTCTGAAGAAGAAGAGGTCAGATGATGGGGCACACACTGAGACATGGGGGACTGCTTAGGGATATCTTGGAGGGGAGGTGGGAAAGAAAAGGGGAAGGGGAAGAACCAGATTAGAATATTTCAACCAAATAATTGGGGATATGGGATGCCAGACATTTGGAGAGGTTGCCAGCGGCAGGAGGACAGAGGTCAGTGAGCGGATTGCACTCAGGCCAGATCTTGGGACTTTACTTATCCTCGATGATGATGAATTAAAAATAAAAGATAATTGAAAAAAATGTAAACAAACTTTTTTATTGAAATTTTCATCTATCAATAATTACTTTAATTAAGAAAAGATCAATTAAGATTAAATTTGTCGAGGTCAGACCTAGCCAGATTGCTTTCTCATCCTCAAAACTTGTTAATAGAATGTGTTTCATCAAAATCGGTAAAACCGTTTTCAAAAAGAACAATGATACAAATATATATATATATATATTTAGTACAATTCCATCTGTCTGATTCTTTGGGGAATCGAAACAATTGAATTTTGTTCAGATATTCAATAATAAATTTTATTTAGAATGTTTATACATGTTATACTAGATGAACGCAAAGTTAAAATTTTTATCCGACCACTGCCCTATTTTGGTGCAATTGGGACCAGATTCGTTTTTGATATTGAACCAAGAAGTTGAAAAAAAGATACAGGACCCAGCCGGGTATAATGATATTGATACAGGCACGCTTGTTAAAACTTTAATCCGAAAAGCCTGAACTAAAGAGTTGAATATATAAAATATTTATTATATGACCTAGTCAGGGGGATCCATCGCTTAAATGGAAAAGGCATTTGCGGAGCTTAACGCAGAAGATTTCGGATCATTCCCGGCCGGGTCCTGTATCTTTTTTCAACTCTTGGTTCAGTATCAAAAACAAATCTGGTCCCAATTACAAATAGGGCAGTGGCGGATAAAATTGTAACTTTCGCGATTATCTAATGTTAACATACTATATATATATATATATATATACAGGGTGATTCCCAGATCGATGGCACGTTAGACGTTTAGGGAAAAATGAAAGCAGGATTTTTCTGAAAATTTCAAAGCTTTGGCGCACATGTTAAAGTAATGTCAAAATTAAGAACTCAAATTTTGCATTGTTTTTTTTTATATTTAGAAGATACATATAACACAAATTTCAAAAGATCATTGAAATAAGGCCACCCCTAAAATATTTATAGTACCTGGAGCTACCGAGCGATGCACGGTAACCCCTTACCCCACCCCCTCCCGAAACCACACATCTCGCCCCCACCCCAACCGCGCCTCCCACCCCCGGATCCCCCACAACTGCACCCCACCTCCTGCACTTCCTCCACTCACACCACCCAGCACCCAGTTTTCGCATTTCTAGCTTTCTAGTGGTCCACATATTATGTGTATATTTGTTTACTCGTACACCAATTTGCCCACATTCGTTCATATTGATAAACATTATAAAAAATAAATAGGAAAATAATAATAAAAAAAATAATCGTATAGGATCTGAAATAAAAACATAAAATTAAATATGATTTGTTTCCAAGTTATATAAAAAAAGCCAATTCAACCACTTTATTTGTAAACACACCTGTAATGTTATGATTTAGACACCAGTTAATTAAAAACAAACAAAAAATTCCTAATTTTAATATAATATATTAATATTTGCTATAACCTATTAGTGGGTTTTAAAATTAAAAAAAAACAATTAAAAATAAAAGATAATTGAAAAAAATGTAAACAAACTTTTTTTATTGAAATTTTCATCTATCAATAATTACTTTAATTAAGAAAAGATCAATTAAGATTAAATTTGTCGAGGTCGGACCTAGCCAGATCGCTTTCTCATCCTCAAAACTTGTTAATAGAATTTGTTTCATCAAAATCGGTAAAGCCGTTTTCAAAATAGAACAATGATACAAATATATATAGTAAATAAATATATATATAAACAATTTTCGCTCGTTTAATAAGAGTAGATATATATTCGGTTTTCTCGAAAACGGCTCTAACGATTTCGATGAATATCACAGATTAGACGCTTTGTGTTTCGACAAATCGATCTGTCAGGGTCTCATCTTCGGGTCTAAAAATTTATCAATTTTTTTCAATAATCTTTATATTAATTAAGTGCATTTTTAATTATAGTTTATTACAAATATTATTCATCAAGAGAAATGAAAGAGATTGTCATCTCCTTGATGCAAATAAACATATAACCTACATATACATGTACATATATAGAAAAAAAATTATTGATTGTTTTTTAAATATTTAAAAAAATACAAATCTTTTATAAAAAAACAATCCAGATCAGGTTTATTTAAAAGCCAAACGTTTCGGCTGAATTGCTAGAGTTTTTCTTTAGGAGACGGACTGGTATAAATATACAATTGGATGTTGATGAAGGCAGTCCAAGGTGGTTGTAAAAAATAAGACTATATCGGTTTTATTATTTTACATTTATTCAATAACCGACGTTTCGAGATTTACTCTCTCCTTCTTCATGGTCTATATAATTGAGGGAAGATGAACATCAATTAGTATTGGGATTTTCATGTTATTCATAATATATAAAAAAACAAAATAATACACACAAACTAAAATAAGAATTCTAGATCTACTTACAACGAAAAGTCAATGAAAGTAGTTCAAATCATAATTACTTCCCATCTCCTTTGACAATGCCAAGAAAACATTATAAAATTTCATCTCGATAGAAAAAGCAATTGATGATTAATGTGTTAATGAGATATATATCTCAACAAAAACACTTGTGTAATAAAAGGCCAAGTTCGATTAATAAAATCCGTTTGCCAAAAAAAGTAGTGAGATCTAATGTGCTGCCAAGTTCAACATCATCAATTTATTAAATGAGTCGAGAATATATTAGTAACTTCAATTAAAACGTATGTTTTTCATTTCACATGTCCCTCTATATTTTTTATTGATTTCACATTTTTAGTTGAAATTATTTTCCTAAAACTTGGCTTTTACGCATTAAATTATTATTATTATTGTTTGATAGGGCCTCCACCACTCCCCTCTTATTAAGATCCCATGATATGGTAACTAGTAATTCGTGACATACATAATAATGCGTAAAAGCCAATTTTTAGGAAAATAATTTCAACTAAAAATGTGAAATCAATAAAAAATATAGAGGGACATGTGAAATGAAAAACATGCGTTTTAATTGAAGTTACTAATATATTCTCGACTCATTTAATAAATTGATGATGTTGAACTTGGCAGCACATTAGATCTCACTACTTTTTTTGGCAAACGGATTTTATTAATCGAACTTGGCCTTTTTTTACACAAGTGTTTTTGTTGAGATTTCACTTCTTTTTGTAAGTTGGATTTATCCTATAAATTTAACCCCTTCATTTCGGGCCCTGAAGAAGGAAAAGTTTCGATTTTTCAATTTCGTCCTTTATTAATGTGTCAAGCTATACCAGTATGCCAAATTTCAGCATTCTAGGTTCATTGAATTTTTAGTATATGTTAATTAAGCCTATAACTTTCACCCCTTCATTTCGGGCCTTGAAGAAGGAAAAGTTTCAATTTTTCAATTTCGTCCTTTATTAATGTGTCAAGCTATACCAGTATGCCAAATTTCAGCATTCTAGGTTCATTGAATTTGTAGTATATGTTAATTAAGCCTATAACTTTCACCCCTTCATTTCGGGCCTTGAAGAAGGAAAAGTTTCGATTTTTCAATTTCGTCCTTTATTAATGTGTCAAGCTATACCAGTATGCCAAATTTCAGCATTCTAGGTTCATTAAATTTTTAGTTTATGTTAATTAAGCTTATAACTTTCACCTCTTCATTTCGGGCCTTGAAGAAGGAAAAGTTTCTATTTTTCAATTTTCTCCTTTATTAATGTGTCAAGCTATACCAGTATGCCAAATTTCAGCATTCTAGGTTCATTGAATTTTTAGTATATGTTAATTAAGTCTATAACTTTCACTCCTTCATTTTAGGTCCTGAAGAAAGAAAAGTTTTGATTTTTGGATTTTTCCCATTAATTGTACCCGAAACGCTACCTGCCTGCCAAATTTCAACATTCTAGGGTTAGCGGAAGTACTCTAGAATTTTGATGAGTGAGTGAGTGACGAAAAATCCTCTCTTTGGCTTCTTGTAACTTGGATGGTATAAACAGTAGAAATATGAAATTTTGTAATTTAGTTAAGCTTATGGACCAGTATTGTGGAAAAAAATTTCAGCCATGTAGAGGTTTCCATTACGAAGTTACAGAGGCGTCAAAATGGCCTGAGTTGTTTCCTGTAAAGGGTAGTCTGGCAGTGCACACATCCGAGCTCGAATCGAACTTGGCTGGGGCACTGCCCCCGTGCCCCCAGATAAATGAATGAATGTATAACATGTCCCCCACCAATCACTGGATGCGCAGAATATCGTTGCGCATATATAGTTGTTGTTTGTTTTTTTAAATTACAATTATTTACACATTTACAAATATGGTCATCATCAGTCCCAAAATTTTACAAAAATAAATACAAAGTCCTTTTTCCCCCTTTTACTTAAATTTTTCTCTTTTTTTCTTTTAAAAACATAGTTCGAAACGTCATTAATTTATTTACATATTCTTCATTTTATTAATTAAATTCGTCACATGAGTTTTAAATCATTAATTATGCCATCCCAGCAAATACTAATTGATGTTCGTCTTCCCCCTCAATTATATAGACCCTGAAGAAGGAGAGAGTAAATCTCCGAAACGTCGGTTATCGAATAAAATGTAAAATAATAAAACCGATATAGTCTTATTTTTTACAACCACCTTGGACCAAGGGCGGATCCAGGGGGGCGACCGCCCCCCCATACAGGCCCGTGCCTGGCGGGAGTGCAACACGTGCGTCGCACGCAGAGACCAAAAAACGGCGGCCAAATCGACAGGGAATTTATAACAATTTTTTATTTTTTTAACTTAAAATATGAGATATGAAATTGGTAAAAAACATTTATTTTTTTAAAAAATTTTAAAATTGAAAATAAAGTTCTATGTGTGTGTGGGGGCGGCGCCTATGCCCCCCCCCCCCCGCTTGGACAATTCGATCGCGACACACTGTCGAGATAAAAAGTAGATCTTATATACACCGGGCACCTTATATACATTCTCCCCCCCCCTCCATAAAAAATTCCTGGATCCGCCCTTGCCTTGGACTGCCTTCATCAACATCCAATTTTTAGGGAGAATTTCTCCCTTTTTCAATGGAAATTTGTAAATGACGAAGAAAAAAGTTGCTTCCTCTAAAATTTAGAAAGCTTTTTAAGAGGGCTTTTTGTAGACCGAAATGCCATGATTTCGCTCAAAATAGTTTGAGCCGTTTTTGAGATATTTCGAAAAAAAGAAGGAAAAAAGCCCACTTTTTTCATGCACGATTACAATACTTGACCATACCCTTTATGGTAAAATAAAAGTAATTTTCAATTTGGGATGGGACCACTGGCTAGCAGTGGCGGCACACTTCAAGAATCTCGCGGCACACTAAAGTTAAAAGGTGGTTGAGAATCACTGCTCTATTTGAATCAACAACTCTGCTACTTTCGGTGAAACAAAATCTTTTCTATAAATAATTTTTATTGTAAATCATCTTTTTGACTTGGCTTCCATATTCAATCTTTAGTAATTATTATTATTTTTCGATTTTTAGGTATACCTCTATTTATTATGGCCTAGTTGGATTTGGATAAGAACAACCTGTTGCTGGATCTACCCGCCGAGGACATTCTCTACACCTCTATCTTCCCCTATTTGACAGCTTCTGAATTTTTGAATCTTCTACAAATAAACAATAGTTATTTACGAAGTATAGTCGAAAAATATTTAAAACAAATAAAAATATTTAAATTTTATAGAGACTTGGATATTCCGGTTATGAAACGTAATAAACGCAATCGGGTGTCTCTAGAACAATTTAAAGTTTTACAAAACCATTGCGGCAATTTTCGTGAAATAGATTTGAGTGGGTGTTTTTGGCTGACGGACGCCCACCTGGGACCATTGCTCGAGAACAACTTCGAAACGTTGGAAATCCTGAAACTGAGTGGCTGTAATAAGCTCACCAGGAGAAGCTACACCTTATTGCCCCTATGTAGAAACCTCACTCGTGTCGATTTTAATTATATTCGTTTTATGAGAGAAGTAGCGTTTCCCTCAATAGGCCAGCTGGTTGATTCAATCTGCTTGCATAGCCGCGACGGTCAGGCTGTAAATGAGAGTATTAACATGTATTTCACTTTCGATAGGGAAAATCAAAACGCGGCAATGAATTTGGACACCAGAACTAGAAGGCAAAAAAGAGTATACTTAATAATGAAGATTTATTTTGGTATTATTGTATTTTGTTTTGTCGCTACTTTATTTTTTATATTATATTAAGAGATTTTTAGTTATCTGACAATCAAACAGCTAAAACAGGGGTCAGGTATAGTCGAGGCACTCGCCCAACTCTCGATTGAAAGGCAATATTTAAATACATTTAATTGAAAAGTTTTTGTTTTGCCGAGAGTAGCAGAGTTGTTGATTCACAAAGAGAAACAAAGAGGTTGTCCCTCTGCTTGATGCAAATAAACATACACACATATATATCGAGATGATATATTTGTATATATATTATTTATTTCAAACAAATAAATAATATATATATATATTGATAGAGATTTTCTTTAGGAGACGGACTGGTATAAATATGCAATTGGATGTTGATGAAAGCAGTCCACGGTGGTTGTAAAAAAATAAGACTATAGAGGTTTTATTATTTTACATTTATTTGTTAAAACCGACGTTTCGGAGATTTATTCTCTCCTTCTGTTACCCTGAAGAAGGAGAGAATAAATCTCCGAAACGTCGGTTTTATAAATAAATGTAAAATAATAAAACCTCTATAAAGTCTTATTTTTGCAACCACCGTCAGACTGCTTTTCATCAACATCCATATTGATATATATATAAAAAAGTTATAATGCTAAGAACTGCTGGGTCAGCCCCTGTAGGATCTCTACTTGGCTTGCTGATCCAGCACTAAATACTGTATAAAAACCCCCGAGAGCGCCGCTCACCGTTACTCATGCCGACAGCTCGTACAAGCCTTAGGAGCTTGCCCGAGGCCCACTCAAAATTGTCCCGAGAAGGTTTTATATACTAAAGTACTTCCTTCAAGTAGACAAAAAACAAAAACACCTTTCCAATATTGTAAACCCTGTATTAAAACAAATAAAATATATTTAAAAGACTCTTAAATCTTTTTTAAAAAACCCGAGTTTCGAGACCCGAAATCACTATTTTATATATACAAATATATCATCTCGATATATATGTGTGTATGTTTATTTGCATCAAGCAGAGGACAACCTCTTTGTTTCTCCTTTTTAAATACATTGTCGGCCAAAAAAAAAACGTAACACTTAGATTAAAAAAAAAATATTTATTTATAAATATATCTATATATAACCAAACTTCTTGAGGATACAAATTCTCTTTTAAATAGGTGTTGGTTTTATTCTTTTTTGACAAAAAAACACATTTTTTATCTTTTATTTTTCTTTATTTTAAAAGATAAAAATGTTGAATAAAAGATTTCACTGTCGATGGTAACAGAATTGTTTTTATTTTAGGTTAAAAATAAAATAAAATGAGAGAGTGTTCTGTTTTTTAAATAAAATAATTTTTAATTATTTCTAGAGACTATAGTTTCGAAGGCATTGCCTTCATCATCAGTCTATCACAAATATTTCAAATTAGTTACAAAATTTTCAATGTATAAATCTTAATTTGTAACTAATTTGAAATATTTGTAGATAGATTTATATGAAGCAATGCCTCCAGCTATAGTCTCTAGAATAATTAAAAATTATTTTATTTAAAAAACAGAACACTCTCTCATTTTATTTTATAACCTAAAATAAAAATGTGTTTTTGTCAAAAAAGAATAAAACCAACACCTATTTAAAAGAGAGATTTGTATTCTCAAGAAGTTTAGTGTATATATATAGATATATATATATAAATAAATAAAAAAATTTCAAAAACTAATCAAGAAATTAATAATATTTTTATAGAGAAATGTTTGCGGGATTTAACACAACAAAAGATCACATTGATAGATAGATACATACAGTGGAGTAGTCCGAAAATTTTCATGGGGGGGAGTCAATCTACAAACCAAAATATTTAGTGGGAATTTTCACTCTACCATACAGGGTATGGTCAAGTATTATAATCTTGCATGAAAAAAGTGTTTATTTTTCCATTTGTTTTTTTCAAAATATCTCAAAAACGGATGAAACTATTTTGATTAAAAAATTGAGCAAAACCATGGCATTTCGCTCTACAAAAAAGCTCTAATAAGTGAACATCAGAAAAAATTATATTTTTCGAGATAATAATTGTTTTTGTCAAAATGTCTGTTAGTCTGGGTGTTACGCAAATTTTTGTGGACGAGCTAGCTCAAAAACTAGTGCGAATATCGAAACCAAATTTCACACGTAGTTTTGGTGCATTTAGATTAGGAGCTGATTAGATTTTGGTGCATATCAACCCAAAATTAAGGGGGTGGAGGGATGTTAAAAATTAAAAATCTAGGTCATTTGAGCAAATTCAACTAAATTTTATTTACATAATCAGTGGACCCCAGAAGTCTAAAAATGCAAAAACTAACCCCCCTACCAAACATGATTATAAATAATTTTATTAAATATTAAAGATAAGTGAGGGCCCAGGTTCTATGGTAAAGTCAAGTCGATGGCCACATCACAACACGTCAGCTTATTTTTTATTAAAGCAAATAGTCCAGTTAAATTGTGTTTTAGTCTTGGGGCTAGTTGTAATTTCTTTGGGCCTTTATGTTTTTGGGTGTGCTGAACCTGTGCCGCAATTGAGGTTGAAGTTGTGAAAAATTGCAGTTTTTCCTTCATAAAATGAAAACCACTCATCCTAGAAACTTGATTCCTATCTCATTCCATAGGTAATTTTATTGACTTGAACGTTTGTTTTGGACTACTTTTTTGATAAAACTCTTAGATTTATAGATATCTAGCATTTTCCATGACAGGATATGATCCGAATCCTCAAAAGTTTCATGGATAATGCTGAATATTTATAAATCAAAGAGTTCAAGGAAACAAAATTTCTTAGTGAATGGGACAAAAATCATATTTCTAGGATAAGTGGTTTTCATTTTTATAAAGGTAAAACTGCAATATTTTGAAAAAACTGATAATTTCCTCTTATGGAAAATGCTAGATATCTATATATCTATGAGTTTTAATAAAAAAGTGGTAAGAATAAACGTTCAAGTCAATAAAATTTCTAGGATGAGTGGTTTTAATTTTATGAAAGGAAAACTGATATTTTTTGCAAAAAATTGCAGTTTTTAAAAACTTCAACCTCATTGCTGCAACGGATTACAATTATTCAATTAAGATGAAACTTTGTTTAAATTGTATCAAATTTAATCTAGTTTTAAAATGTATAGAGAAGTCTTTCTCGATCACGTGCTCTTTCATGGTCAAAATGGGAAAAAAATCGAAAAAAAGTGCAAGTTTTTGGGATTTGCAGTAACCAAAAAAAAAAACGCCAATTTTCAACTAGCGCTTGGGCTGGAACGGTTGGTCGGAGAGAAAAAACCTAAATAACTAAATTTGTTGGAAATTTTATGACCTTTCATTTTGAATAGCGTGGTTATTTAGGAAAAGTTCATAGTTTTCGAGTTATAAGCAAAAAATCGCCAACAAAATGAGAATTTTTACGTTCTATTGCATTTTTGACAATGTTTCGTCACGAAATTTTGTTAGCAAACCTCAGATACAGATTTTTCTTCTTCTTTAGGTGCCGTCTCCGTTCCGAAGGTTGGCAATCATTAAGGCGATTTTTTCTTTTGAGACCGCAGATCTAAATAGTTGGTGGTTACTACAACCAAACCATTCTCTCAGGTTCCCAAACCATGATTTTCGACTCCTCCCCATGGATATCTTTCCTATAATTTTTCCTTGCATAATATTTTGCAGTATTTGATATTTCTCCCCTCTCAATTGTCAGAATCACCCCCCTCATACAGACCTCATCACCTCCACGTTAGTCACTCTCTCCATCCATGAGACCCTCAACATTCTTCTATATATCCACATCTCGAATGCTTCCAGTCTCCTTACATCGGCTTTCCTCAGTGTCCAGGCCTCCATCCCATAGTATAGCACTGATAGGACATAGCATCTCATGATTCGTGTCTTTAGTTCAATGTTCAGGTCTCGGGAGCAGAGAAGTTTCTTCATTTTTACAAATGTACTTCTCGCCTGTTCAATTCTGATTCGTATTTCTTGGGAGCTGTCATTGTTTTCATTAATGGTTGTGCCCAGGTATTTGTATTCTCTCACCCTTTCAACAGGTTGGTTTTTTACATAAATCCCACAGTTATTTTGAGTTGTTTTAGATATTAGCATATACCTACATTGTTTTACCTATATTCGGTGATAGTCCATATTCTTCACTCACCATGACAACTTTATCAATTAACGTTTGTAGGTCTTCAGGTGTTCCTGCTAAAAGAACCATATCATCGGCATACCTCAAATTATTTATTATCGTACCGTTAATATTAATGCCTATGCCTTGATCATCAAGTGCTTTTCTTATTATATCTTCTGAATATAGATTAAATAGGATTGGTGAGAGTATACACCATTGACGAACTCCTCTCTTTATTTCTATTTCTTCAGATGTCATGTTTTCTATCCGTACTATTGCTTTTTGGCCATAGTATAGGTTTGAAATTATTATTATATCTCTTAGGTCTATTTTTCTTTTCAATAATGTTTCTATAAGTAGATCGTGTCTACAGTGGCGTAGCTAGGTAACCAAGGGCCCTGGGGCAAATCAAAAAATGGGGCCCCACTGCTATCTAAACTGGTTAGGTTTTATCAAGTAAAAATATTAAATATACCAATACTTTAAAAATGCTAAGCTACTTTATCATCAGCTCTTTTTCGTGCACTGCAGGGCAGGTAATAAAAATATTAAACAGTAACAACATAAATTACAATTAATACTTGGTGTAGGTATTGGGCAATAAAACGAAATAGAAAAGATTCAAGGGTTTATTATATAAAGGTCGGACCTACCAAGGCTACCAACTGACTAAATAACAATTATATTTACAATCTTTTCCTAGCTTTAGTTTTCGCAAAAGTATCAATGACTTCGGTTAAATCCAGGCTTGATGCGGTTTTGTTTTCAATTGCTATTAGCGATAAATGTCGGAGTCGAGTTTGGCCCATACTATTTCTTAAATAATTTTTTATTATTTTTAATTTGCTAAATGACCTTTCAGCTGCTGCAGAAGTGACAGGAATTGTAAAGAATAATAACATTGCTGTAAATACTTCCGTTAGGTCGCATTCTAGCACTCCATATTTGCTCATTATTTCCTTACATAATTGGTGAACAGTCCATGCTTGAGTTAATTGAGGTAATACTAGGTGGTAAATATTAATAAATTGAAGTGAAAAGCTAGGGCCTATTATATCTGAATATTTTCTTTGGAATTCGTCACACTTTTGTAATAAAGTTGCTTCATCAACATGTAATAAAAATGTTGGTGTTAGAAAATCGAATATTTGACAGACTGCACTCATACCAGTAAAACGTGTATTTAATTGAGCTATTAATGTGTCTAGTACATTATTGAAAATCTCAATTTTAAATATTTCTTCTCTGTTTGGAAATCGGTGATCAGCAGCTAATTCATCAAAATGTTTTTTAACTTTCCTTTGCCTTTTTTCTTGAAAATGGGTATCTATACCATATTTTCTTGCAGCTTCACTGGCTTTACACTTGAATAATTCGAAATCATTTCTATAAATTTGCAACTTTGCTTTGGTCTCTGCTAAAGCTTTACTTGCCTCGCCCAAATTGATGTCGCATTTGTGTAAAGTTTTGGATGCATAATTGATGTCATTCAATACACTGTGCATGAATTCGCAAAGCAACTCGAACTCGAAATTTAGCATTTTTGTTTTAATACTCTCTGCTTCATTATACGCTCATCTTTATTAGGCCTCTTTAGAACTATTTCTGATAATGCTTTGATGATATCAAAAAAACGAAGTTTTATTGCAGATATCGTATTGACCCTACTGGACCATCTAGTCGGATTTAGTTTTTTAAGAGTGGTGTCCGATTCGCCAGTGAATTTTGACAGTAGATCCCAACGTTTGATGCTGTTTCCGAAAAAGTTATACAAATCTTGCAACGTTGCGAAAAAAATCTGTATTTCCACACAACTGCTAACGGCATCATTCATCGCCAAATTTAAATTATGAGTGGCACAATGTACGTACTCCGCGTTAGGCTGGATATCCTTAATATGTTTTTGTACACCATTGTACACACCACTCATCACACTGGCTCCATCATAACCTTGCCCACACATTTTTAAATCAATATTTTTGTCGTAAAATAATGTAGTCACTTGGTTGACTAAATCTGCTGCGCCATGTTTGATGGCTGCATAAATACCTAGAAACACTTCTTTTACTTCTATATCAAATGGCTGTCCATTTTCCGATCTGCTTATTACTGCATACTTCACAACAATGCTTAGCTGATCTACCTTCGATATGTCCTGTGTCGTATCCATTATGATGGCGAAAAACGGTGACGCCCTAATTTGTTCTAGTAGATGGGTTTCGAGTTTGGTCCCCAAGCTCTCAATAATTTCATTCTGAATTGTTGCAGTTCGATCGAGATTTTCTGGTAAGGATTCGAGGGCCCTCTGAGCTTGAGGGCCCCGGGGTACTGCCCCGCCTAGCCCCTGGGTAGCTACGCCACTGCGTGTTTAACCTTATCGAAAGCTTTGTTATAATCTGAGAAGCATATTTGTAGGTCTTGATTTATGTCAAGGCATCCTTGCGACAAAACATTGAGTGCAAACAGTGCCTCACTCGTTCCTAGGCCTTTACGGAATCCAAATTGTGTATCGCTAATGTCTATATCCAGCTTCTTATATATTCTATTATGGATCACCTTCAACAAGATTTTCAAAGTATGAGCCATTAGGCTTATCGTGCGGTAGTCGGAGCAGTACTTGGCACTGTTCTTTTTTGGGAGGGTTATAAAAGTTGATACCAACCATTCATTCGTTATCATTCCCGTTCTGTATATGGTGTTGATTAATTCTTTTAGGATATGAACCTGGTCTTTATCAGTTTAAGAATCTCCGCCGGTAGTTGATCCGGACCTGACACCTTTCTGTTCTTTAATGAATTCAGTGCATATATCACTTCATCTTTAATTATGTCCGGACCTGTTTCACCTCCTATATCTCCAAAATTAGTCTCTCGCCTTTCATCCTCGAAGAGTTCTGCAATGTAGTTCTTCCATATTTCCATCTTTTGTTCCATTTCCGTGATTATTCTTCCGTTGTCATATAATACATTGAGTCGTCCATATTTGTTATTATCTGTGAATTCTTTGATCTTCTTGTGTATGTTGAAACTATCATGTTTTGTCTGTAGTTCCTCAATTTCTTCACATTTTTGTTTATAGAATTCTTCTTTTTACTTCTCTGATCTTTCGGCAGAGTATTCTTTGGATTTCCTTATATTGTTGATCATTTTTTCCTTTAAAACTGATAGCTAGATACAGATTCAGCACACCCAAAAACATAAAGGGTCCAAGAAATTACAACTAATCAAAAACTTTCTGGGTAAAAACACAATTTAACTGTTCTATTTGTTTTAATAAAAAAAATTCCCACTAAATATTTTGCTTTGTGTATTGTCCCCCTCTCCCCCCTCCATGAAAATTGTCTGGCTACGCCACTGTATATATTCTATATAAAATTATAGCAAGCCCCTTGGTTCTACATAAAATACCCGCAATTAAATGGTTAAAAATGAAAGTTCAACCGACCCGATCGTGGAAGCTCTAGTGGGAATTAATTGTATTAAATCAAATACTTCTATAAAACATCTTTTAGTTTAATCTTTGACAATTAATTTTTTCATGCAGCTTAATAAACATTTTTAGTAAATAATAATATTGTATTTTTATTTCTATTCAACGTAATTTTAGCTCCAAAATTCAATCTGTATCATCTATTTTCTTAAATATGTATTTGTTTATAGGTAGTTGCTTTATATAAAAGAACTATTTTTTCAAATTTCTATTAATATATGGAGAATTTCTCTTGAAACGTTTGGAAATTATAATTTAATTTTTATAAACGATTTGTATTTATTTATAGGAATAAATTTATTTGCGTCAAGCAGAGGAAAACCAATAATATTATTTAATAATAGTATATTAATATATTGTTAATTATTTTTTTAACTAAACGACTTGATATATTTTGATTCAACCACTTGTTAATAAATCTACTCTTATTAAACGAGCGAAAATTGTTTATATATTTATTTGTATATATATATTTGTATCTTAGTTCTATTTTGAAAACGGCTCTACCGATTTTGATGAAACAAAATCTATTAACAAGTTTTGAAGATGGGAAAACGATCTGGCTAGGTAATACATGGACCTCGACAAATTTCATCTTAATTGATCTTTTCTTAATTAAAGTAATTATTGATAGATGAAAATCTCAATAAAAAAGTTTGTTTACATTTTTTTCAATCATCTTTTATTTTTAATTGGTTTTTTAATTTTAAAACCCACTAATAGGTTATAGCAAATATTAATATATTATATTAAAATTAGGAATTTTTTGATTGAATAATGGATGGAGAAAAGGGAGAGAGATGGAAACCAATCGACTTGATTGGGGAATAATGGAATTGAAATAATTATCGGAAAAGAGGTTTTTTTATCTAATTAGATTTTTTCCTCTTATTAAAAACAAGGACTAAAAGATGAATAAGGACACTCGATGGTGGAGAAGTAATCTCCGGAATCGAAGCAAAAATACAATGTATACATTAATTAATGTAAAATAATTGGTTTAATAAAATTTATAAAAAAAAATTTTTGATTGATCACTAAAAGAGAAAATAAAAATAATTTTTAAGAAAAAAATAAAAACCAACTTCAAAAATTAAAGGCAACAAATAAAATACACTAAAAGGTATAAAATAATTATTATCTTATTTAGTTACAACTAAACGACGAAATATTAACATGAAATTACTTTTTGAAGTCGGTGCCAAACATATACCTTTTATGAATCGCACTCGACGGATCTTACTTAGTACGTTTGGAGAGGTACGCTCGCTTATAGCTATAGCTTGTTTGGTACCGACCTCAAAAAGTAATTTCATAGTTAATATTTCGTCGTTTAGTTGTAACCAAATAAGATAATAATTATTTTATACACTTTTAATAGTATTTTATTTGTTGCATTTAATTTCTTGAAGTCGGTTTTTACTTTTTTCTTAAAAATTATTTTTATTTTTTATGTTTTTATTTCAGATCCTATACCGTTATTTTTTTTTATTATTATTTTCCTATTTATTTTTTTATAATGTTAATCAATATGAACGAATGTGGGCAAATTGGTGTACAAGTAAACAAATAGACACATAATATGTAGACCACTAGAAAGCTAGAAATGCAAAAACTGAGTGCGGGGTGGGGTGGATGTGGGGGTGCAGTGGTGGGGGCGAGGTGTGTGGTTTCAGGAGGGGGGTCAGGGGTTACCGTGTATCGCTCAGGGGCTCCAGGTACTAATGATTTATATTTCAAATCGCTCTTTTTATTATCCAATTTTAATGCCCTTTCTAATCATTGCTACCGGAAATATTCACCTATCCCTGATAACTTAAGGAACGCGTTTATAGTGAAACATTTTCAAATTATATATATTAATAGGTTGGATTAATCAAAAGTTTCCTGTATTTGATTCAATCGCGATTCGAATGCAGGTAATTTTTGTCAAATATTAAGTGAAAATAATATCCGAATTTATATATTTCTAACTTGAAATAATGAAGTTAAATAAATTTATAATTTTCTCATTAATATATCAAAGAATAATTAACATATTAATGGAATTGTTTTTGATTGGCGCTTTTTAAACAAGATATTAGGTGTACCGGAAAGTCATTACCGGTTTTTTCGAAAAAAAAACTACGTAATTTTTAAGAAAATGGAAAATTTATTTATTCAAAGTATTGGCCATTTGATTCTATACATCTTGCCCATCTTTCTGGAAATTTATGGATGCCATCCCAAAAAAACTGTTTGTCCTTTGAGCAAAACCATTCATCGAGCCATTTTCTAACTTCTTCGAAATTGGCGAAGTGCTGCTCTGCAAGCGCGTGTCCCATCGATGCGAAAAGTTGATAGTCGGACGGGGCAAGGTCTGGAGAGTACGGCGGGTGCGATAATATGTCCCACCCAAGTGCTTTCAACGCTTCCTTGACCGGTTTTGCTTTATGAGACGGCGCGTTATCGTGTTGTAAAATCACTTTACCGTGTCTTCGGGCCCATTCTGGACGTTTTTCGATCAATGCGTGGTTCAAATTGATCATTTGTTGTCGGTGTATTGTTTTTGCAATTGTTTTTGAGTTTGGGTTGGGTCTTCATCCAATAACTCCTGTAGTTTCGCATCTTCAAACTTTTTTGGTCTACCAGAACGTTCTTTATCTTGCACATCGAAATCACCACTTTTGAATTTTCGAAACCACACCTCACATGTTTTTAAGGTTAAAGCATGCTCACCGTAAGTTTCTACCAGCAAACGATGAATTTCAGCGGCTTTTTTCTTTTGATTAAATAAGAAAAGTAATGCGTGCCGCAAATGCACGTTTTCAGGCATGAAACTTGACATTTTCAAAGAGGTATAAATCTATGAAGGTGTTACTTTCGCAAAATATAACATGTATAGCTTTGAAGCTTGATGTCAGTAGAATAAAATGCATATGTGTCAAATCATAACATTGCATACTTAAGCCTAGCGACATCTGTTAGAAAAACCGGTAATGACTTTCCGGTACACCTGGTATATATCGCAAGACTACTGCTCGTTGAGGCTATTGGAGTCTGCTGAGTCTTAAGTCTGGACCAAGAGAGAATGAAAAAAGATATGATCCAATTAGCTATAATCCTGCATCATTTCGCGATTAGACCGCATGACGCTTTTTAAATCAAACACTAATATGGATCACCAAATGGATTTGTAATCTGAGATGTTATATATTCAATCTCCCTGTACAGCGCGCTCGATCTGTTAACACGTGTGTTAGGTGTTTGCCATTAATTAATAATAAGTTTCCTGTATTTGATTCAATCGCGAAATATTTGACAAAAATCACCTGCATTCGATTATTCGCGATCGAATCAAATGCAGGATATTAATATTTTATTCACCATTTCAAATTAATTTCAAAAATGCAACATGTAATCTTGGAATTTGTATCGCAAAAAAATTTAATTTAGAAAAATATATGCACTTAGCTATTGTACTTATTAAATTATAGTAATACTAATTCTTAGAGACAATATGACGTCGAAAATTTCCTCTTGTATTTACAATCGAATATAATATATTTCGAATTTCATAGATAATATATTATTATTTGCATAAATTTTGAATGAGAATAGTTTTAGTTATTAATATTAAACAAGAATTTGTTATTATATTTAAAAGTAAAATTGACAGAAGATTGAAAAGGTAAAAGGATTTGATTTTCCAGGAAATAAGAAAATCAAATCCTTAATGTCAAACTTGAGTTGTTTACCAAAAAAATTTAGTCTTTTTGATTTTAAGTCGATTCTTCCACGTTTTCAGTAGAGGTTGCCATTAATAGTCAAAACATCAAAAATGAAATGCAATAAGGTTATTCCTCTAGTATTAGATAAGAATCAATCGCTATTTTTGATTTTAAGCCGATTCCTCCATGTCCTCAGCAATGGTTACCAATAAAACCCGAAACGTCAAAAATCCAATATAGAATGGTTATTCCTCAAGTACTAGATGAGAATCAATCGCTATTTTTGGTTTTAAGTCGATTCCTCTATAAAGGTAACGGATAAGAAAAGAACGCAGTTGCTATGGTTACTTTTAAACTTTCCTCCCAAATTTTTAGCATTTCACAGAGAAAAGCCTATCCACTCTTACTTAGTTAAGTTAAATGAGTTCTATATTACCATAAACAGATCAAATGAATAAATTTTAAAGAATTCAAAAATCTTACTTTAGAGTAAAGTACTTTAAAATATAATTTTACTAAAAACTTTATTTAATCTTTTTTGTCGGCCCTAAGGTACTTAATTAGGATATTAAATTTCATCAAAATTGGTTAAGTCATTTTAAAGATATTTAGAAAAAACTAAAAAAGTACTGAAATAAATAATGTTGTATAATACTAATATTTGTGGGCCGATATGTACCAAAAACTAATCAGCGCTTCATTTTGTTAAAATGATAGTAGGTTTTCAATTTCATTTCAATCGGTGCAAAGGTGTGGAAAAAATCGTGGACGAAAAAAACGATAACATCCATCCATCCATCCGCACGCCCTTCCAAAAAAATGGCACTTTTAGGCCTCTCGACGAGATTCCAGGTAACTTTTGGCAAAACCGCCACGTGCTAAAATTCAATCTCATTGAATACTTCAATTTGTGACCTTAATTGAGTCCATGGATTCCGTAGTCTTTACCTGAGGACCCTTTGAAGTCGCGCTTGCCGCGCGACCGATTACAATACTTTCTCCCATGCTTCGCATTGGATAAAGTAAAAAAAATAAGGGAATTGGAACTGGAATTCATCCAGAAGACTTGCGATACACTCATACACTCTGGAATTTCTCAGAAAAATTATTAAATTATTAATTATTATTAAATTATTTATTTAATAATTAAATATTTGATCATTATTATTTGATAATTAACTTGAATGATTGTTAAAAATAATTATTATTTGGATTTTTTTGAGATCTAATTGATTTAATATTTTTTTATTTGATGTCTTATAAAATAATTGTTCTAATGAATGAAAAAACAGAAGTTGACTTCGAAATACCCTTGAAATCTTGTTCTAGGTCGGCAAACAATATCGTAGTTTAGTTTCTCACTTGATATAAATAAACTTTTATTTGAAACATTTTTGACTTATAAGTCTGTCTCAAGATAAAAAAACTCACCCGGTATATAATATTTGCGTTTTTGAAATTGATTATTAACATTAATGGGAATGTGTAGGGTATATAATAAATTATGCAAATGTAATTATTATATATGATTATGTCTCGATAGTAAATTTATACAGAGACATAGACAGCTGTTTAGCGAAAACAGGGGGCACCACGAGATGGCAGCTGTCACCACCCCCACATGGATAGATAAATAAATATCCGGTTGTTCGGAAAGTAATTTCGTTTTTTTTTTGTGGAAATGAAAGACAGTTTTCGTATAATAAACAAATACTTTATTAAATTATATATTGGCCTATCTGGTCCAACACCTTTTGCCATCTTTCTGGTAGTAGCATAATTCCACGCTCATAAAATTTTTGGTCTTTGCTGGCAAAAAACTGATCGAGGTGGTTTTTGACCTCCTCATTTGAGGTGAAGGTTTTAAAATTTTGGAGTGATCGGAACAAATAATAATCCGATGGTGCCAGGTCTGGAGAATATGGTGGGTGTGGCATTGTATCCCATTCAAGCTGTAAAAACTTTTGGCGAGTGACCAAACTTGGGTGAGGTCTCGCGTTGTCTTGGTGAAACACTACACCCTTCCTGTTGATTAGTTCTGGCCTTTTCTGTTGAAGTGCATCAGTCAGTTTGTCCAGCTGATGACAGTAGACTTCCGAATTAATCGTTGTGTTATCCGGTAAAAGCTCAAAAAAAACTATTCCTTTAAAATCCCACCAAACAGACAGCATCACCTTTTTTGGTGAATATCGGCTTTGGAAATGGTTTGAGCCGGTTCATCTTTTTTGCTCCATGACCTCTTGCGTTTGACGTTGTTGTATACAACCCATTTATCGTCCCCAGTGATAATGCGCTTCAAAAACGGATAATTTTCGTGACGTTTGAGAAGCGAATCCCAGACGTCAATCCGGCGACACAGATTTCTCTCTGTGAGAACATGGGGAACCCATACATCGAGCTTCGAGGATAATCACAGGCCTTTCAAGTGGTCATAAACTGTTTAATTTGATAAATTTAACTTCAATCCGATCTCACGTGTTGTTATTCGCCGGTTCGCATCAACTAATGCCTTTATCGCGTCTTTATCAGCATCAACCGGCCTTCCTGAACGTGGTGCATCTTCGACTTCAAAATTGCCGGATCGAAATTTAGCGAACCAGTTCTGGCACTGGCGTACTGTCATCACACCTTCCCCATACACATCAGTCAATTTCTTTCTGACTAGAACAGCATTTTTACCCTTTCTGTAGTAAAACAATAAGATATGTCGAAAATGCTGCTTATCGCTCTCCATATTTAAAAGGGCACCAACCAAAAACTACTGGACAGAATTAATTAGAATTTTCCAAACACAAGCCTTGCTATATGAGTTCTCAAAGCATATAAAAATTATACGGCTTAAGTGTGAAGTTGGGCGCAAAAAAATACAATTAAATCCTTTGTCAGGAAAAAACGAAATTACTTTCCGAGCAACCTTATAATAATTAAAGCGATATTATTAATATAATTTAGAACGAAAATTACATAATATACTCAGAGAATGAAAATAATTTTAATATTTTCAAATGTATAAAACATTTAGAAATACAATTTGTATTTTGAAAGAAGAAAATAATGAAAATTTCAAAGGTAGACGTGTTTTGACACAAATAGGAGACATGGTATATGTAGCAAAATAGTAAAATAATTGTTAAAAGACCTTTTCCGAAACAAATACAATGTCTCCAATACTGCATTTGTAAAGAATCAAAGTCTTAAACATTCTACATTTTGTATAAAAATTTCGTCAAATATTTGTATTTGAAAAACAAATATAAAAAATTTGTACATCTGAGTGTATATAAAAATAAATAAGGATGAGAGAAAATTCGATATTGACTCATGCATTAGATCAGAAACAGAGAATAGATTGAAGTTTAGAGGGGAAAATTCAAAAATAGGGAGGTTATTTTTAAAACTGAATTATTTATTCTCAAATGTTATTTTTTTCATCCAAAATTTGGTAATTTCTTTATTTATCCATGTGAAATAATTTTTTTAAACTGAAAATATAAAAGCAAAATTGTTTCAAACCAATATCTGAAATTAAATTTAGAAAAAAGGAAAAGATTACAAAATTGCATATGGATCATTTTAAATTTTAATTTAATTATTTATTTCTACATATTAAAAATGTTAGTATTAGTAGGACGAGAATCTACCTGAAAAAGAAATAAAATATGTGTTAGTAAAATTATATAATGAATTTAAAGTTATTTTTTATGTAAATTTAAACAATAAAATTGTATTATATATAAAATATTATCTCTTTCACTTCTTTTTAGAAAATTTTGAAAAATTAATATAAAAAATTTAGACTATTTCTTAATTATTTGATTATAAGCATCCACAATTAAATAGATATCTTACCTTAACAGCCAACGTCTTGCGCCCGGAACTGGAATACTATGACCCCACAGGAACACACTTAAAACTCACGCACAAGTAAAAATATACTCCCGATTCCATTCGAGATGGAGAGAGTAGAAAATTAAAGACAAAATAGACACAAGATGGAAAAGATAAAAGGATTTGAATTTCAATGAAAGAAGATAATCAAATACTTAATCTAAATGTTAGTATTAGTAGGGCGGGCACCTACCTGAAAAAGAAAAGAAAACATGATATTAATAAAATTATACAGTGAATTTAAAAAGTTATTTTTTATAAAAACAGTAGCAATTAATTATATTATATTTAAAATATTATCTATTTTCTTCGATTTTTTTAGAAAATTAATATGACAATTTTTTAATTATTTCATTATAAGCATCCAGAAATAGATATCTTACCTTCACAGCCAAAGTCTGGCGCCTGGACCTGGAATACTGTGATCCCAAAGGAACTCACTGACACTCCCGCACAAGTAAAAATATACTCGCGATGTGTTTCGGTTTCGAAGGAATAAAAGAATCATGAGCTCACGTGGGCAGGGAGGCAAACCCCTGAAGCAGGCCTGTACTTCTTTCTCTATAAGAACAAAGAAGTATACACCTACCCGTTACCCATGTATTTAAAATAATTTATTAAAAGATAAAATTTTAACTTTTATATATTAAGTTTCAAATTGATCAAAAAATCAATAAAATAATATAAATTTAGTTTTTTCCTTATTTATCTGTAGGTAATTTAATTAAAAACTATTAGTAGGACGAGCACGTACCTGAAAAATAAAAAAAACATGATATTAGTAAAATAGTGAATTTAAAGTATTTTTATAGAACTATTCTAAATAAAATTATATTTAATATATTAGTTATTTTATTTGATGCTCTTTTTAAAAACCCGAAAAAATTACTTGAAAAAATGGAGACTATTTGTTATATATTTAATTTTAAGAATAGGGTTAACACCCTATTAAGTTATAAAAAGATATCCTACCTTAACAGCCAACCTCTCATGTCTGGACCTGGAATGATATCTCCACAGGTACACACAATCATACTCCAGCACAAAAATATAAATATAGTCTCGAAACATTTCGATTTGGAAGGAATACGGATTTGGGAACACATGGGTTAAATTTGGTTAGGATTAGGGATAGTATATTTAGAACAGATACATATCTCGTTAAAATGAATAAATATCAGAGAAAATATATTCACTTTCACAATATTGACACATTCAAGAAATGAAGGGTTGTTTAGAGGGTTAGGATTGTTTATTAGTTAGAAGTGGAGTTAATTGAGAAGGTGGATGATGGCGGAGAGGCCATATTGTAATATTCCAAGTCGATGTTTCATCCGTCACTTCTTGAGGTACACTGCCTATTCTCCCTATCACTCCTCCATTTATATACCTTTTTCCCATTGTCCCTATCCCCCCTCCCTTATTCCCCCACCCCTGTCCCTATCTCCCACACTTTGATTCCCCCTCCTTCTGTCCCTATCTTCTCGCCCCTTATATACACCAAAGAGATGCATCCCCTAAAGACCTGGGTTGGTCCCAACATCGTGAAAAGAAGAAGAAGAGGGGATTTTATAAACTGGATAGGAGTTGAAGGTATCTGTGGATGCGCGTCTTAAACATCTGAACGTTATAAGTCGTGACAGTGGCGTACTCAAGGGGGGCGAATGAGGTCCCCCGCCCCTATCTTTATCGCCCCCCACTCTCACTATTTATATCTAATCAAAATCAAAATGTAAAAAACAAGAAAAATGAGTACTTTTTAGGTTTTTTTTTTATTTATGTTTGGTTGACCGATCTTTAAGTCGGTAAATGGTTTAATCAAAGAATAAGTAACGCATTTTGTTTATTTTAATGCACCCCGTGCCCACCCACACTGCTAAAAAAATTGTAAATTTACTACAATATGTATACAATACAAATAGATAGGAATTTTACAAGATTGTGTATAGTAAAAAAAAAATACTATACGAGTATTATATTAGTAAAATCACATTAACTCATTGAAAAAATACAAAAATAAATTATAACTATACTTTTTTTCTTGTATTAATTAGAAACGTATTACTAAAAAATATATGGTATGAATAGATTATTGGTATGTAAATTTATTAAAAAAAAGTTTTGAGGCCGAACTTCGCATTTTTTAATCTATATATATAAAATTAAGGTTTTGTCTGTACATTGGTCCAAATCACGCCAAATTTTGGTTGCACACGTTTCAAACAAAGTTATGAACGAAAACACCCTCAACAAAATTTCGTGTCTGTCTGTATGTTTGCGCGAAAAGTTGCTAACGATTCACGTAAAAACGGCTGAAGGGATTATTATGAAATTTCCTATTTGCATCAGATGTTTTCTAACTTACGTTTATAGCTATATAACGTTTTGATATTTTGACCCCAGAAGAGGGTTTGGGGGGCGCACGAATGAAAATTATCAAATAACTCCTAAACTATTAACCCTACGCCAATTCTTATTATAAGCAAAGTTGTAGGGGGTGTGATTTCTGACAACTTTTGTCTAAAAAAAATTCCCCCGAATAACCTTTCAAAAAAAAAGGGGGGGGGTGAAAAAATGTAAATTCTTGCCCTTGGAGCACACTCAACCAAATTTTGTATACATAATCTGTGGGTCACAAGAAGGCTAGAAATGCGGGGTAGAGTCCGGGGAGCGTAACGGGGGTGGGGGCCAAGGAGGCTAGGCGAGGGTGCAGTGTGGAGTGGAGGGTCCAGAGGTGTAGTGGGGTGGTGCGGGGTGCGGGGGGTGTCCAGGGGCGTATTGGGGTGGTGTAGGGTACGGGGGGTGCAGGGTGAAGTGTGAGATTCAGGTGAGGCATAGTGGTGTGGTGCGGGGGTAGGGTGTGGGGGGCTGGGTCTTGTTCGGGGAGTGGGGCGGGAGGGGTTCGTTGGTTGGGGGTTCAGGGGGCGTGCCTCCTGTATAGCAAGAGGGCCGCCGAAGGCGGGCCTTGCAGTTAGTAGTATAATAAAATTAAATAAGAAATTTTTAACAGTGCAGGAAAAAGAAAAAAATTTCTTAATTCAAATAATTTTGATAGGGTCAATAATTTTGTTCAGAGTAGTTTTGCCCCACCCGCCCGAAAAGTCTGGATACGCCACTGAGTTGTGGGGAGACGGTGGCTGGGAGCGAGCTCCAGTCACAATAAAAAATGTATAAAAATAAAATAAAAATTAGTAAATTATTATATTGTATATTAGATAGAATATTCATTTCTATCTATAAGATGGTTTTCAAAATAATAGAGTAGGTATATTATAAATAAATACCTGGAGCCACCGAGCGATGCACGGTAACCCCTGACCCCTCCTCCCGAAACCATACACCTCGTCCCCACCACTGCACCCCCACTTCGCCCCACCCCACCCCAACCGCGCCTCCCACCCCTGGATCCCCCACCTCCTGCACCTCTTACACGCACACCACTCAGCACCCAGTTTTCGCATTTCTAGCTTTCTAGTGGCCATCCACATATTATTATGTGTATATTTGTTTACTCGTACACCAATTTGCCCACATTCGTTCATATTGATAAAAAAATACATAGGAATAAATAATAATAAAAAAATAATTGTATAGGATCTGAAATAAAAACATAAAATTAAATAAGATTTGTTTCCAAGTTATATAAAAAAAGCCATTTCAACCAGTTTATTTGTAAACACATCTGTAATGTTATGATTTAGACACCTGTTAATTAAAAACAAACAAAAAATTCCTAATTTTAATATAATATATTAATATTTGCTATAAGCTATTAGTGGGTTTTAAAATTAAAAAAACCAATTAAAAATAAAACATAATTGAAAAAAATGTAAACAAACTTTTTTATTGAGATTTTCATCTATCAAATAATTACTTTAATTAAGAAAAGATCAATTAAGATGAAATTTGTCGAGGTCTGGACCTAGCCAGATCGCTTTCAAAATAGAACTAAGATACAAATTTATAAATATATAAACAATTTTTGCTGGTTTAATAAGAGTAGATAACAGTAAAATTAAAAAAAAAAATTGAATTTGGCGCAAAAAAAGATAAAAATAATAGAAAATAAGGCACGGAATTATATTGTACAAATACTAAAAAAAATTTCCCATATTTAATTAAAATGTGTGATTGAGGTTTATTTGCCTATGCAGGCCTAAGAAAGTTAGGAATAAAATGGCGTTAAATTCATTGTCGCCAATATAATTATGGTTATCTATTCACTGATAGTGAGCGCCTCTACTGTTGTTGAATTTCTCCAGGAGAGAGGAGGGCGCCTCTAGGGAGTTTGAGTTTTGAGCATAAATAAAAACAATTTGGAATTCAGTACCTGCCATTGAAATTCGAGAACTAGACAAAAATTTTACCAGAACTGCTTAATTAATAATATATTTATTTCAAGTAAATTTTCCACCTCCGAGAGCAACTCGTCTTTGAAACAACACGGGATCTAAAGCATTTTAATATTATTGTAAGTACTTATAAATATTATATTACTAGTAAGGAGAAAATAATGAGGTTATCCTCTGCTTGAAGCAAATAAACATATATGATTATTATACATGTGGGTTATATTGTATATATATAATTTTTCTTTTTAACTCTCGCATAAAAGATTTGTTAGTTTTTCATGTTTTAAGAAGCCTCATCAAATTTTAGCTAGATGAAAAGGTCGCTCAGAAATTTGAAAATCTGAAAAATGAAATGAAATCATTTTTCATATTTTTAAATTTTTTTTATTTTCTATAACTAAAATTGTTTCTATATCTATAATAAAATAATAATAATAATAATAATAACCACCTGAAAATGTCAGCTCATAAGTCATGAATTTTTAAATGTAGGTTGTCTGCTAAATAAGAACAAAAATGTTTAATATCCACGTGATACAGTTCTCATGAAAAATAATATTTATAATTAAAAAAAGACTGATGATGAAGGCCAAGCCTTCGAAACTATAGTCTCAAACATCTAAATAATATATATTTGATATATACCGGGTGAGTTTTTATCTTGAGACAGTCTTATAACTCAAAAACAGTGGATTGTATGAAAAAAAGGTTCAAATAAAAGTTTATTTATTTCAAGAGGGAAACTAAACTGCACTCTTGATGGTTGTCGACGTAGAATAAGCTTTCAATGGTATTTCGATGTCAAGTTCTGTTTTTTAAATGAAAACCATATGTTTCTGTACATATTCTGAATCTACAAAAAAAAACTGAAAAATATTTATTAAAACTTATTTTTTTTATGCGACTATCAAAAAAAAAATATTAAATCAATTAGATAAATTTTGTAATTTTTCTCATTAATATATCAAGAATAATTGATACGTCAACGAGAATTATTTTGACAGGGCATATTTGAAAAAGATATTTATCGCGAGACTACTTGGATAAATATCTTTTTCAAATAAGGGCAGTCAAAATAATTTCCGTTGACGTATCAATGTGGCTTGATACCAGCTTCGACCCCCACGTGGCTGTTTTATTGATGTTTTATACACATGTAAAGAACACTTTCATATATCAACTCTTGTGAATTAATTGTAATAGATTGATGAAGAGGACAAAGTATATCTCTTTATGAATGAATTTAAAAAATTTATTTTTCCAGCAGAAGACAATATTTTATTGTCCCCTTCTGCTACTCAATTATTCGGCAAAAAGAACCTTTCAACTTAAATTAAAATAAAGTTTTTGTCTTGTAAAAATTCAATAAATAAGGTAGAAATCGTCATTTGGGGAGAATTATCCAATTAAAAATTAAAAATAATAAAGTTTTAAAATTTATTATTAGATTATAGAAAATTCAGGTTTAATTAGGCTCAAAATAGGTTTTTAATAATTTCAATAGGCTGAAATTTCCTAGATTTCAAAACAATATAAAAATGGGTTTTCAAATGATTTTGTTATCTTACTTAGTACCTTTGGAGGGTGATGCTCGCTTATAGCTATAGTTTGTTTGGTACCGACATCAAAAAGTAATTTCATGTTAATATTTCGTCGTTTAGTTGTAACTAAATAAGATAATAATTATTTTATACCTTTTAGTGTATTTTATTTGTTGCATTTAATTTTTTGAAGTCGGTTTTTATTTTTTTCTTAAAAATTATTTTTATTTTTCTCTTTTTAGTGATGTTATTAATAGTGATCATATCATCAGAACTTGACCAAATTAATATAACACCATCCCTAAGATACCCCCTCTCCAATAAAAAAAGAATCATCGAAATCGGTTCATAATCAAAGAAGTTAGGCCTGAACAAACCTAACAAAAAAGGTCTAATACCTATGAAAAAAATTGGATCAATCGGAAGCTAGACTGGACCCAATGCAAAAAAAATTTTCAAAATCGGTTCACAATTGGCTGAGATATGAGGCAACATAGGCACAAAAAAAAAAATTCAGTCGAATAGAGAACCTCCTCCTTTTTTGAAGTCGGCTAAAAAAAAGATAGTTTTTTTAAATCTTTGTTGCAGTTTTTTTTTGTTAGTTTAGTTTTATTGTTTGGCAAGCTATGTTGGCTAACCTGAATTGTTTTTAGTTTTTCCTGAATTTTCCAATTTTCCGGGCAACTTTTCCAATTTTTTTTTACGTATTAACCTGAAGTGGACTATTACGAACATTTTAAAAGAAAAATTAGCCAAATCGGTCAGGGCATTTGGGAGATCTGCGCTTACAAAGAAAAAGAAATTCATTTTTATTATATAGATATTAATGAGAAAAATTACAAAATTTATTTAATATCATTATTTCAAGTTAGAAATATATAAGTTCAGATATTATATTCACTCAATATTTGACGAAAATTCCTACAGTTGATTCGTGATTGAATCAAATGTAGAAAACATTCGATTAACTCAATTAGATCTCAAAGAAAAATCTTAAAATTATTTTTAACAATCATTCAACTTAATTAACAAAATAATAATGATTAAATTATTAATTATTAAATAAATAATTATTAAATCGTAAAGTCACAACAATGAAAATAAGTGTTTATAATAATATTAAAACTTCGTTAAACTCAGATTTAAGAGATTTTTTTCTATACTTAATAGAACTATTTTAAATTCTTGAGTTTAAAAAAGTTCATTTATCGTGTCAATCCACTAGATAGTTATATTATTGTATTACTATAATAAATATGGAGCATTTTTTTGTTGAAGAGAGAACTGAAATGGTCCTAATTTATGCAGAAGTATTATTATGGGCCTGGCATTGAAATGAATTCTGATCGTTTTCCTGATTAGGAATACACCCTCACAAGCTTCACTTTATCGTGTTGTAAATCTGTTAAAAAAAAACAAGATATCTAAAGGCTACGAAGAAATTGAAAAAGGCCAAAATAACGTAAATGGAACTGGAATTCATCCAGAAGACTTGCAATACACTCTGGAATGTCTCAGAACAGTATCACAAAATTATTAATTATAATTAAATTTGTTATTTAATAATTAATATATTTAATCATTATTATTTGATAATTAAGTTGAATGATTGTTAAAAATAATTATTAGAATTTTTTTAGAGATCTAATTGATTTAATATTTTTTATTATTTGATGTCGTATAAAAAATAATTCTAACGAAAGTTGTTCAGTTTTTTTTGTAGATTCAGAATATGTACACAGGGACGTAGCTAGGCCGTATTTCACCCGGGGCAAGAAATAAATTTGCGCCCCCCCCCCCTAGGTCCGATACCTCATGACTCATACAATGACTTAACCATCTTAATATACCAATGAACCAAAATATAAATATAATTAATTTCATTTTCGTCTAAAAGGAGGAAGGTATGGTAAATAAGTGCTCAATGCAAGATATCAAATGATCATTATTTAATTTCACAAACTAATAGATGATTTTTGTACAAAATGAAAGCCCTAAACAAACTTTAAAATGACAATTTTCGGGCTTTTTTGCTGCAAATGTTTTAACAATGTCATCAAAAGATAGCGCTGAAGCTATTTTGTGCTCTATTGATATGATGGCCAAGTTGGTTAGTCGTTGTTGTCCTGTCAAGTTCCTGATCTAGTTTTTTATTATCTTCAGTTTACTAAAACTTCTTTCATTCGATGCAACTGACACGGGTATTGTAAGAAAAATTCTAAAAGCTGTGGTTATATTGGGATAGGCATCATGGAGACCGTTTTGGTAAATATAAACCAAAAGTTCGAGTGGAGTAGCCTTTTTTATGTTAGGGCCTAAATCCAATGCATGGTACTTGAAACTTTCCACTTCTATTTCCAGCTCGCTCTGATCCAAATCATCCTTGTAGGTGACAGCCAGTTCATTAGCATGGGTCTTTAATTCCTTTTCAGACATTTGTTCAAATCTAGCTCCATTCAAGAAACCAAATAAACCATTCATATTTTGGATGGCTTCAAACCTTTGTCGCAGTTCAGAAAGAATCCTATCTATAATTTGTATAGTCAAGAGTTCAAACTTCTTTTCCTCTGAAAGTTCGTTTAATTCATCTTCTCCTTTTTCGTTAAACATCCGCTTCTTTTTCCGTTTGCGTACTTCTTTGAAGTGTGGATCTATGTTGATCTTTGTTGAAATGTCTTTGGCATCTTTCACTGCATCAGCCGAACAATTTGATCTTTGAGATTCAAATTCTGTGATCAATCGACTAATGTGTCTTGCCGATTTATTGACAGTGATGTCCTCCTTTTGTAGAAGCTTGTTGACGATGTCAACGCGGCCTAATTGTTTGTACCAAAAACAAGAGAGAACAACAAATTCAAACGTACTAACATTTTTTAGGTGAGAGTTCGCTTCTGTTTTCGTTTCAGGTGTTGTTAGTGTACTGGTTTTTAGTTCATTCAGGGCATCTACAATTTTTCCTAAGTGCTTATAGACAACAGTCACAGCTTCCTTCTTCGTCGACCATCTGGTATTACTCTGTAGCTTCAGAGATAGAGGGACATGTTTCGATAAAACCTCCCATCTATTGGTGGAGGAAGCAAAGAAATTGTACAGACAATTAAGTTTCCTCTTAAAAAACCACACTCGAAATGTATACCCGTAAACTACCGAAAATACACCGTCTCTTAAAAGTTTCACCTCTTTAATTTGTGAGTAGCGGGGGGAGGGGGGGGGGAGGAATAATTATGAATATATTTAATGTTTCTTAATTTAAAATCAATTGGAGTCTTTCATTTCAAAATTCGAGTTAAAATTACAATTATATTTCAAATTTGCCTCACTTATCTCGACTCAAAACACAAATATATCGACGGCATCAGCGCCCCTGTCGGCAGCATTAGGTCAGCGTTGCTGCAAATTAATCTGGACTATTCAACTATTCTTATTATTATATATTTGGTTAGAACAAGAAGAGGGTGTCCAATTGCTGGCAAAAAACGTGTACGAAATTTAACGGCAAAAAACGGGTCACATCTTAGAAACAAAAGACAATTTTGAAATTCTTTTCCTAAACTGTAGGCCTACTTTATTTAGGTAGATATATTGTATGTAAATGATCGATAATCCGAACTCCCAAATGTTTCCGATGATCGATGATCTACTGTAGTTTTTCAAATCTTGGGGTTCGCATCCCTTCTAAAAATTACTATTTATATTTTTTCAGGTTATTTTTTTATGGCCATGGACGAGATCAACCTGTTGCTGGATCTGTTTCCGGAGGATATCATCCACACCTACATCTTCCCCAAGTTGACAGCGCATGAATTATTGAATCTCCTACAAATAAATAATAAATATTTACAAAATATAGTGCTAGAGTATTTAAGAAAAATGAAAATAATTAAATTTTTTAGAAACGTGGATGAGGTGATTAAAGGTGACTTTAGTATCCATCGGGTGACACTGAAACAAATTCAAATTTTCCATGAAAATTGTAGAAACCTTCGTGTATTGGATTTGCGTGGGTGTCATTGGCTGACGGACGCACACTTTATTCCATTTATCTGTGAGAACCTGAAAACCCTGGAAACCGTGCAACTGGATGGCTGCTTTAAGCTTAGCCCCCTAGCCATGGAATGTTTGAGTCATTGCAGGAACATTTCATATCTGGCATACAACAAAATTCGTTTTGCAAGAGAAGACGGCTTCATTAAAGAGGAACAGGAGGTAGAGTTTCCCCCTATAATAGCCTCATACCGTAGTACCTTTCCTGGCATTATATATAGCGCTAGACCATTTCACCATTTCAAATGGAATGAAAATGCATACAAGCAATGGGATGTAAAAAGAAGAATCGAAGAGCAAAGAACAAAAAAAAGAAACAAAATAATTAGGATTTTTTTGCGTACATGTTTAGTCTCCTATATTGTACATAAATGCATTCATTCATAAAGGAAATTATTTTGTTATGGCAACCCCTTTTGTAAAATATGTTTTTTTTAGCGTGATAGAACTTTAGTACCTGGAACACCGAGCGATCTTCGGTAATTTTGGATTCAGAAAAGCGATATATTATTAGGTGGTTTCAAAAGTTTTGTCCGTTTTTATCAGTCTACTGTAATATCTCAGTTAATACTTATTCAATTTAATCGAAATAAGCGCCATTTAAATCAGTGCACTTTTGCCAACGTAACGCAAGTCTATTAATTGCGTCGGCATAAAAATTGGGTGCTCGGGATTCGATGAAGTCGACGAAGGCCGTTTTTGCCTGGTCCTCATTGGCGAAGATTCTATCGGTGAGAAAGTTATCGAAGTGCTTGAAAAGATGGTAGTCGGTTGGCGAGAGGTCTGGTGAGTATGGTGGGTGAGGCAGAACTTCGACGCTCAATTTGATTAATTTTCGGACGGTGATTTGTGAAAGGTGTGGATCGGATCTCTTCTGTTGACTAGTGCCACAATTTTCGGTACATTTCGTCAATTTCCTCACAATAGGACTCTGCTGTGATGGTTTGGCCCGGTTGCAGAAAGTTATAGTGAATCACACCAGCCGCTGACCACCATACAGTAACCATGGTATTTTTTTGGTGAGTTTTCGCCTTTGGGAAGTGCCTGGGTGGCTCATCGGTGTCCAACCACTATCCTGAACGTCTCCTGTTGTCGTAGAGGATCCTCTTTTCATCCCACGTGACGTCCGATCAAAAAAAGGATCGTTTTGGTTGCGCAAAATCAAAGAAGAACAGGACCTCGAAAAGTGACAATTTCGGTCGATCGTTCAAATCGTGCGGCCCCCATTTATCGAGCTTTTTGACCTATCCAATACGTTTTAAACCATCAAAAATCCTCGTCCTGGATTACTCTAGATCGACCGGGGTTTCGGGGCTCATCTTCGAGGCTAAAATCTTCCGAACGAAATTTCCCAAACCAACGTCGAACGCACTGTACGTTCATTAAAACTATCATTGCCAAATGCCTAGTTAATTTTTCGGGTTGTTTCGGCAACGCTTTCATTCAATTTGAATTTGTAGAGAAAAAGTGTGCGAAAATCGCTTAACGACATCATATAGTAATAACCTGAAAAGAGGCAAAAAATTTAAATTTGGAAAAAAATGAACAGCATCAATGTATAGAGTACAAAATTCTCTATCGATCAGTATATACCACGAAACAGTGGAATAAATATTTATTGAGATATGCTACTACAAAAACACATGACATTTAAACGGACAAAACTTTTGAAACGAATTATTTATATTTTAAATTTTTAATCGTAGCCAAAATAAAATAAAATTGAAGTAAAACTTGATTTATATTTTTACCAACGTTTTGATCCGCTATGGCCTTCATCAAGACGTATCACTGGCCACATACTTTTGAATGTAATTGCAATTAAAAATAATATCTATTAATATACACCGAGGTTTTTTTCGTTGATCCTTTTAAATCCTGAAGAAGGCGCCACAATCATTCGAATTGTCGGATTTTTTTTAAGAAAATGAAATTGATATTCTAATAAATTATTTTATAGAAAATAGAAAAATACCTTTATTATTAAACTAATTATTTTACATGAATTTATGCATACATTGTTTTTGAACTTCGATTCCGGAGATTACTTCTCCACCATCCACTGTCCTTGATCATCTTTTTAGTCCTTGTTTTTAATAAGAGGAAAAAACTAATTAAATAAAAAAACCTCTTTTTCCGATAATTATTCCAATTCCATATTAAAAAAAAATACCTTTAATTAAATTAAATAAAAAATTCTCTTTTCCGATAATTATTCCAATTCCATTATTCTTTTCAATACCTTTAATTTTTTTTTATAAATTTTATTAAACCAATTATTTTACATTAATTAATGTATACCATGTATTTTAGCTTCGATTCCGGAGATTGTTTCTCCACCATCGAGTGTCCTTATTTATCTTTAGTCCTTATTTTTAATAAGAGGAAAAATCTAATTAGATAAAAAAACCTCTTTTCCGATAATTATTTCAAATCCATTATTCCCCAATCAAATCGATTGGTATCTCTCCCTCCTTTCCTCCCCAATACCTTTAATTAATTATATCTTAATATATATAATAATTATTATAATGATCTATTAGTGTAATTTAAAAAAAAAAACAATTAATTTTATTAAAATAAAATTGAAAAAAATGTAATTATAAATTTTTCAGGGGGTCGGGTTAGGCTAGGGTTAGCGTGCCAGCCTCCTAACCAAGTGGACCAGGGTTCGAATCCGACTCGAGGCATCTGGCTAAAATCTGACAAACAAACGATTGCAAGCCCGATTCCATCATGTCTAAATTAAAATTGTGCAATAGTAGTCTCTCGTTTTACAGGGAGCAAATAAAAAAACAGCTTATTTTAATCAGAGTAGTTACACCATGAGGGGATGAAGGAATGTTCAGAAAAATAAATTCTCTTGATATTTGTGCTTAGGGCATTGAAATAGTCCCAGAATCTGCTAAATATCATCCATTTGAGAGGAAAGTTAAATTAGGGGTAGTCACCTCTTTAAGGGATGAAGGGATGTTGAGAAAAATAAATTGAATCGATATTAGTTATAATATGTAATAAATTAAATAAACAAGCAGTTAGGAGTTGAGACAAGAGAAAGTACCTATGTGCTAGGAAACTAGAAAGTACACCTATTATGACGTCATGTGTGGGTTACCTTTGGATGTCTGGCTGACCCTAAGAGCCCTTAAAAAGGCCCTTGCTCTCCTCTCTCGCTGGCTGCCTGGCTTCAATTGAGCCTTGAATAAAAGCAAAGAGGCCTTTTATCAATTTCTTTGAATTTTGATAAATAATTTTTCAATGGGAATTTCTATTCATTGTTTTGTAAAGAAATCAAATATAATGTACACTCGGGAGATATGGACCAAAATAGTAGGGATGGAATCAGGATTTTCTGGGGTGAAGGGGGCGTGGGGAGGGGTGCCCGATTGTTTTTTTTTTTTTTTTTAATTTTTAAAATAAAACTTATTCCAAGACCCTCGATAAATCCAAAATGAAAAATCGTACAAAGTTTATTTTGGTGTCAAAATGTTTATAACTGGCAAGATTTTGAGTTTTCTAGTTTAAGAATTTTTGGTTCAAAAATGCAAAAAAAAACTGAAAATGTTATTGAATATGAAGTAGAATAATTTTTTTCTGAAAAGCATGTTTAGAAAACGAAAAAAACAAAAAAATAATAAACGTCCCGATTAGTCAATTTTTGAAATAGTTATGAGAAACTTGATTTATATTTTTACCAACGTTTAATTACATCTATACTTATATTGTTTTATGGTATCAATCTAGAAAGAAAAAATTCTACTATGTCTCAGTTATTTTTATCTTTATTTCAACCAATGTTGTTCTAGCCAATTGAGTACTTGAAAAAGTCTCGAGAGAGACGAAACGTTGTACAAAAATTGAAGAAGAACTTCAATAAAAAAACTTTGTCCAGTAAAAGTTTAAGTCACCAAAATGTCCTAGAGAATGAGATAGGAATCAAATTTCTAGGATGAGTGGTTTTCATTTTATGAAAGGAAAACTGCGATTTTTTGCAAACAATTGTGTCAAATTTAATATAGTTTAAAAATGTATAGTATGGTCTTTGTCGAAAATGTGATCCTTTATGGTAAAAATTGAAAAAAGTGAGAGTTTTTTGGATTTGGGTAAACAGAAAAAATACTCCAATTTTCAACTAGGGCTTGAACCCGAAGGGTTGGTCGGAGAAAAAAACTTTAATTATGAAATGGGTTTCATTTTGAATAGGAAGTTATTTACGAAAATTTGATAGTTTTCGAGTTATAAGCAAAAAACCACCAAAAATGAGATTTTTTGCATTTTTGAAAATGTCCCATCACGAAATTTTGTTAACAAACCTCAGATTCGGATTCAGCAGACCAAAAAACATAAAGGGTCGAAAACAACTACCTCAAAACTTTCCGGATAAAAACACAATTTAACTGGTCGATTTGTATTAATAAAAAAAAAATTCCCACTAAATATTTTGCTTTGTGGATTGACCCACCCCCCTCCCCCCATGAAAATTTTCTGTCTACGCTACTGGAACAGATTGTATAATATATTTAAATAATGAAAAGTCTTTGTTAAATATTCAAAAATAAAATATTCATTGAACGAAACTATTTAAAAATTTCTAAAATACAATTGAACAAAATTACATACAACAGAAAATAAAATTATTGTAGTTAATAATATAATTTTTATTTAAAAAAATGAATTACAAAAGAATGAGATGAAATCAACTTAAGATTAATAAAACAATAAATTATTTAGTAAGGTGACCCCACTCAGTCCTCTGGAGAAAATACTCCTTTGGATAGGAGAGATTTTGAAGTCCTCCTAATAATTTAGTTAAACATAAATTGATGCAATTAATATTTCATCCACCTTAGTAGAAATAGAAGGTATTATCATTAATTACTAATTTAATTAATTCGGGGCACAACTCGTAGACAGTGTTTGGGCCTAGTTCAATCTCGTTAGGGATCCATAAATATTCGTTTAGGAAAATTACAGTCAAAATTCTAATTTGTTTCCCGATTAGGGTTAATAAGCTGACGACTTCACTAACAAAATCGGGATGATCTAAATATAATTCTATTTCCGTTAGTAATGGAAATTTCGAAAGATTTTCAATGACTTTTGTTTTTGGAGAACATAGAGATATCTTTTTTGTTTTAGGACACAATTTTGAAAAACGTTCTAAAGTAGTCAAGCTTGTAAATGAATCATGAAATTCGGTTATGTTAGATACAATTTCATCATCTTCACTAATAATACGTAATATTACACTTAATCGTTGAGACATGCCTAAACTTTTCAAATTGGGTAGAAGATTCATGAGTCTGACACAGTCGTTTCCATTTAAAAATTGCCCCTGGATATATTCGATTTTTAGGAGTCCAATTTTAACATCCTGATCAAAGAGGGTAAAATCATCTTCGAGCAAAAGTTCACCGATTGCACAATTATTGGATTTACATTTCACTCGCAGGGATTTCAACTGAGTGTTTTGTCTAAGAAATGATACGAAATTCGCTTTGTTCTCAGGGAAGATATCTAATTCTCTAAAATCGACCGTTTCGATATTCGGGCTGTACATCACGATTAATATCCAAAATGGATTTGACAATTTCTTGAAAACCAATATGTCGTTCAAAGCCTAGAAATTTTGTATTCTCGTCAAGGAAAATATGAAGACCACTCAAGCAGTTGTCTTCCCCAATATCTTCTTCTCTCGAGAGGAACCTCTCCAGCAATTTGTATTTCTTCACAGGGAGGATAGAATTAACAATTTCCCTCTTCTCATTCAATCCAGCGTTTTCTTCCAGCCCCTCCAGGAGAATTCTGAACAGCTCATCCAGGTACGCATCGTGGAATCTTTCTGTTCGATAAGACATTATGAAATCTGAAACATAGAAGAAGGTCCCCATACAAAAGACGAATTATTCATTATGTTCCTATTTATGTCATAAAAAAGTAATAAAATTTAATTCGGGCAAAAATGAATAATAATAAAAATACTATATGAAGGAAAATGTGTCAATCAAAACTAATCATGGTGGAATATCAGAAAAATAAAATAAAAAATTTAATAATAATAATAAGCTGAAATTTGGTTAACTAATATGTATTTGCAGGGCCCCCGCGTTCCACCTGTGCAGGATGTGCCCCGCACACTAATTTTTATATACCCATAATGTGTTACTCTTAAGGTAGTTGTTCCGGCAATTGCGTTTTCTTAGGATTTTTTTGAAATTTATACAGATTATTATTTAAATACTTGTTCATGGATTGGTGGCAAAAGAAATTTATTAACAATACAGTTCCGGAGATATTAAATTTCAAAAATAGAGTTTTTCAAGCTCTTTAACATTGCACTATATGAGATATCGGAAAGTTTACATTCAAATTTAATTATAATTAAGAAACCCTTCTTACCATTTTTATAAAAAAACTAAACCAACATTAAACAATAACCAATACATATTTTAAGACAATTTTAATTCATAGTTACAACACCGTTTCTGAGATAATAGGGAATAAATAATTAAAAATGTATAACAAAAATTTAGATTAAAATCAATTTGGCAACAGCGCATTTATTTAACCAGCGAAAGATGCATGCGCTAGATTTTTTCAAAATTATAATTTTCATAAGGTGCAACATAGGCGTTGATTACAATTGTTAAAAAATAACAACACGAGTTTTAAAGAAATTTAAAATGTATTTTATCTGTAATTTTAATATAAAAATATTCAATCTTTTACAATGTTGCCAAATTTGTCAAACGAGCACGGGATTGGCTAGTAGTGGTACATAAACAGCAAAAAGTTTTGGACTTATGAACTGTGAATCCTTATTGTCTGTTCTATTGTTACTCTAGCGTTAACTTTTTGCTAGAATTGTCGAGAAACAACTACATTAAAGTGTCATGAAACATTCTATATAATGAAAATTAATAAATAAATACAAAGATAAGATTTAGAAACTTTTTTTAAATTGAAATTAACTATTTTGTATAATTTCCAAATTTTTGTAAATTTCTTTTTCACACAGGTGCCTCTTACCCGCCCTGTATATTTGTAAAATAAATATTTGTACTAAATTTAAACAACTAAATTTCAACTTGATAATTAAATTCATTTGTCTACAGATAAATTACAAATATATTAAAATTAGTAAAAAAGCGGAATTAAATTTGAAGAAAAATAATTACTCTTCCCTTCTTTACCTACAGGGTGTTTCGTTAAACAACGGTAAACCGTGAATAGGCTAGATTATGACCGTCCAGTATTTCCAAATTTTTTATTAAAAGTCACCATCTCATAGTTTTCGAGTTATAGGAATTTTTTTGAAAATAGTAAAAACCACTAGTCTGCCCTAAATATCGAAATGGTGTGAGTACAAAATTACATATTTTATGCTTCTAATTAATGTCTATAATAGCAATAGATTAGTTCAATTAAGATGCGACTTAATTGATTAATTAATATAAACTACGGCACAAAAAAATCGATCAACCAATTTAACCTCATTAAATACAAAATTATTTTTAAAATTTTTACAAATAATCATATAATTTGTTCTAATAACTCTTAAACTAACATATTCAATAAATTTTGTTGCTAGTAATAAGTAAAATTAAATTAAAAGATACAATTACAAATTACCATACTCTTTCTCAATATCGATTTACATTTCAATAAATTTTTAATAAAAGATCAAATTAGATTTTGAAATATCAATAAAATAAATAATTTTGAATTAAGCATCATTGATAGAAAAATAAAATATACAAAATGGCTTAATCTGAAGTTCAAGCAGTTCAAATTGTGTGCCTAATTAATCAAGGGATAAATCAACGACAAGTGCCTAGTACAATTTCAATAATATATGGTTACTTGTGAACAAAATTAAAAATTAGTTACCATTTAATAATACGTTTATTGGTGGGTCGAGTTTTTGCACAGGAGTGTATTAAATAAAAAAAACACTATTTTAGCTCAATTTGCCAAATAAATAAAATTATATTTTTAGCTAAAGAAGGAAGTACAATTTTAAAATCTCGACTAAATGGGTCAATTTTTTAAACAACTTGCCATGCTATGATAGTAGACTTTATTTTGTATTAAAGATCATTCAAAGTTAGCTGATCAAAAATTTTTAAATTTTTAAAGCATAAAAAATGTTTTTCTCAAAAGAATAGTATTTATTGCTTTATTTTGAATTCTGCTCAATAGTAGGATTATTCAGGATTGCGTAGTAAAAATTAGAATAATAAAATATATAAATTTGTAGCCACAGCATCTCAATATATAGGGCAGGGTAGAGATTTTCCTTATTTTCAAAAAAATTCCTATAACTCGTAAAAAAACTATGAGAATTTTATTAACAAATTTTTTACGTTCTGAACCTTCTAAATATGGCCTATCCCCTGTTTATTCTTGTGATACGGAACACCCTGTATGTGTACTAACGAGAAAAATACAATTATCCATGAATCAGTAAAGAAAATAAATTTGAGATGGAATAGTATTAGTAGTATTAATAAAGTTATGCTTTAACAAATAAATAATTATAAAGCATGGTACTTACGTTTGGTTTCTGGAAAATTGAACGTTTGCAGGTGAAGAGCCAAATGAATTGTGAGCCAGCCAGGAAAACCAAAATTGGTACCCTCTCTAAGAATCCTCCCCCACTCCTACTACTATTGTTCTCCTGGGAGGCTGCCTCCCTTTCTGAACGTACTCTCTTTGCCCACAGAGTTTAAACCGAGGGGTGAACCGGGACCTAATATGCTGTACACCTACTTCCACTTGTACTTCCAAATATTTCCAAATATTTATATATTTATAGATTTTATAATATATTTATATTTATTTTTAATTTTATTTGATTGTAAATTTAGAAAAATAATCGAAAAAAGTTGAATTTAATAATAAGTTTCCTGTATTTGATTCAATCGCGAATCCAATGCAGAGGATTTTTGTCAAATATTAACTCAAAATAATAATAATATCCAAATTTATTTATTTCTAACTTGAAATAGTCAAGTTAATTTTCTTATATATACCCGGGTAGTTTTTTATCTTGAGACAATCTTATAACTCAAAAACAGCGCATTTTATGATAAAAAAATTTCAAATAAAAGTTTATTTATATCGAGGAGGAAACTAAACTACGCTATTGTTTCTTGACGTAGAACAAGCTTTCAAGGGTATTTCAAGGTCAAGTTCTGTTTTTTAAATGAAAACCTATATGTTTCTGTATATATTCTGAATTTATAAAAAAAATAAACAACTTTCATTAGAACTATTTTTTAACCGACTTCAAAATAGAAGGCGGTTCTCTATTCGACTTATTTTTTTTTTTTTTTTTTTTTGTGCCTATTTTACATCATATCTCCGCCAATTGTCAACCGATTTTGAAAATTTTTTTTGCATTGGGTCCAGTCTAGATTCCGATTGGTCCCATTTTTTTTTCGTTTTTTTTCATAGGTATTAGACCTTTTTTATTAGGTTTGTTTAGACCTAACCTCTTTGTTTATGAACCGATATCGATGGTTCTTTTTTTATCCGATAGGGGGTGTCTTAGGGATGGTGTCATATTAATTTGGTCAAGTTCTGATGATATGATCACTATTAATGACATCACTAAAAAGAGAAAAATAAAAATAATTTTTAAGAAAAAATAAAAATCGACTTCAAAAAATTAAATGCAACAAATAAAATACACTAAAAGGTATAAAATAATTATTATCTTATTTAGTTACAACTAAACGACGAAATATTAACATGAAATTACTTTTTGAAGTTGGTGCCAAACATATACCTTTTATGAATCGCACTCGACGGATCTCACTTAGTACGTTTGGCGGGTACGCTCGCTTATAGGTATACTTTGTTTGGTACCGACTTCAAAAAGTAATTTCATGTTATATTTCGTCGTTTAGTTGTAACTAAATAAGATAATAATTATTTTATACCTTTTAGTGTATTTTATTTGTTGCATTTAATTTTTGAAGTCGGTTTTTATTTTTTTCTTAAAAATTATTTTTGTTTAATATTTTTCTAAGGTTTAAGATTTGGGTGCGGGGTTCCTAATCGTTGGCCAGGCCTAACCTGAAAGGGCGTATTCCACTCCATTGTTAAAAAGTCCTTTCAAATTTGGTTTCTTTAGAGCTTAAACTAGGCCGAGCGGTGATCCGAGATTGGAAGTAGGTGTACACCTCATTGGAAGTATTTTGGAAGTACTTGGGAATATTTGAAAGTGCTTGGAAATATTTGGAAGTACAAGTGGAAGTAGGTGTACAGCATATTAGGTCCCGGTTCACCCCTCGGTTTAAAATCTGTTGGTAAAGAGAGTACGTTCAGAAAGGAAGGCAGCCTCTCAGGAGAACAATAGTAGTAGTAGTGGGGGAGGATTCTTAGAGAGGGTACCAATTTTGGTTTTCCTGGCTGGCTCACAATTCATTTGGCTCTTCACCTGCAAACGTTCAATTTTCCAGAAACCAAACGTAAGTACCATGCTTTATAATTATTTATTTGTTAAAGCATAACTTTATTAATACTACTAATACTTTTCCATCTCAAATTTATTTTCTTTACTGATTCATGGATAATAGTATTTTTCTCGTTAGTACATATACAGAGCGGTGTTCCGTATCACAACAATAAACCGTAAACCGGGGATAGGCCATATTTATAGAAGGTCCAGAACGTAAAAAATTTGTTAATAAAATTATCATAATTTTCGAGTTATAGGAATATTTTTATAAATAGGGAAAATCTCTACCCTGCCCTATATAATGAGATGCTGTGGCTACAAATTTATATATTTTATTATTCTAATTTTTACTACGCAATCCTGAATAATCCTACTATTGAGCAGAATTCAAAATAAAGCAACAAATACTATACTTTTGTAGAAAAAATATTTTTTATGGTTTAAAAATTTTTGATCAGCTAACTTTGAATGATCTTTAATATAAAATAAAGTTTACTATCATAGCATGGCAAGTTATTTAAAAAATTGACCCAAAATTGTACTGCACTTTGTTCTTCCTTCTTTAGAAAAAAAATATTTATACTTTTTCGCAAATTTAACTAAATTAATATAATATAACGAGCTTCGAGGGCGTGCCGAAGGCACGCCCTCGAAGCTCGGCCCTCACGGGCTGGTGCCCTGGCGGGTGGCGTTTCGGTCCAAAAATGTTATTCCTCCTAAAAAACCACACTCCAAATGTATACCTGTAAACTCCCGAAAATACATAGTCTCTTAAAAGTTTCGCCTCATTTTCGTCCTGACACAGCTACAGAAATGAGGCTCTAGTTATGAATCTGGAAGTATTTTTTTTTCTATAAACTACAGCATTGTGATATTTTTTGTGTGGAAATAGATTTATTTAAATAAGTGGTATCGTGTAAGGAGGACAATTATATTATATCATTTTTTTTAAATTTGGGATTGATAATCGATATAAGGCTCCAAATATTTAAAAGAGTTCAGGTTTTGTTTGTATGACAGGCTGCTCCAGTATTTCAATGAGAAACTCATATGAGCATGCGTGTCTTAAGTCGATTAATTTTGTAAAAATCAAAAAATAAGAATAACAAAATTTAGATTTTTAAAAAATTATAAAAAAGTGGCAAATTATTAAAAAATAAACAAATAATATATAAAACAAATAAGATGTGATTGATTTCTTTTTCTGTGCGCAAAGAAAAGCGAATTGAATATTTAATTTTTGAGCGGTGAAGGGGGGGCGTAATAATTATCAATATATTTAATGTTTCTTAATTTAAAATCAATTGGGGTATTTCATTTCGAAATTTGAGTCCAAATTACGATTATATTTCAAATTTGCCGCAAATATACCAATGGCGCTCTCTCTCGGCAGCATTACGTCAGCGTTGCGGCAAATTAATCTAGTCAAATATATATAGTATATTTGGATAGTGTTTTTTTATTTAATACACTCCTGTGCAAAAACTCGGTCCACCAATAAAAACATTAAAATAATTTTTAATTTATTCTCAAGTAACCATATACTATTGAAATTATACTAGGCACATGTCGTTGATTTATCCCTTGATTAATTAGGACACAATTTGAACTGCTTGAACTTCAAATTAAGCCATTTTGTATATTTTATCTTTCTATCAATGATGCTTAATTCAAAATTATTCATTTTATTGATATTTCAAATGGAATTTGATCTTTTATCAAAACTTTATTTAAATGTAAATCGATAATGAGAAAGAGTATGGTAATTTGTAATTGTAATAGATTGATGAAGAGGACAAAGTATATCTATTTATGAATGAATTTAAAAAATTTATTTTTCCAGCAGAAGACAATATTTTATTGTCCCCTTCTGCTACTCAATTATTTGGTAAAAAGAACCTTTCAACTTAAATTAAAATAAAGTTTTTTTCTTGTAAAAATTCAATAAATAAGGTAAAAATCGTCATTTAGGGAGAATTATCTAATTAAAAAATTAAAAATAATAAACTTTTAAAGTTTATTATTAGATTATAGAAAATGCAGGTTTAATTAGGCTCAAAATAGGTTTTTAATAATTTCAATAGGCTGAAATTTCCTAGATTTCAAAACAATATAACAATGAGTTTTCAAATGATTTTGTTTTCTTTAAAGAATTCTACGGGCTAATTGAATTTTCGTTTTAATATTTAAAATATATTTTTAAAGAAATTCCAAAACCTAATGAATTTCTTTCAGTTACATTAGTTAGTATAGTTTCAATAATCCTTTATAATTACCTTTGAAATAAATAAATAATATTGAAATGAATGAATGAGCTCGAATACAAAAGTCAAAAGGCTTAGTTCTTTTGAAATGGCTGAGGGTCTTAAATACAATAGAAAAAGGATGAGGTGAGATTCCCAAGGGTATTTTTAAGAAAAATAATTTTTAAATAACATATTTTATTTTAAATTAAATTAGTTTATGTACCACTACTAACCAATCCCGTGCTCGTTTGACAAATTTGGCACCATTGTAAGAGATTGAATATTTTTATATTAAAATTACAGATAAAATACATTTTAAATTTCTATAAAAATCGTTTTGTTATTTTTTAACAAATCTAATCAACGCCTATGTTACACCTTACAAAAATTATAATTTTGAAAAAATCTAGCGCATGCATCTTTCGCTGGTTAAATAAATGCGCTGTTGCCAAATTGTTTTTAGTCTACATTTTTTTTATACATTTTTCATTATTTATTCCTCATTATCTCAGAAACTCTGTTGTAACTATGAATTAAAATTGTCTTAAAATATGTATTGGTTATTGTTTAATGTTGGTTTTATTTTTTATAAAGATAGTAAGAAGGGTTTCTTAATTATAATTAAATATGTATGTGTAAATTTTCCGATATCCCGTATAGTTAAAGGCCTGAAAATCTCGATTTTTGGAATTTAATATCTCCGGAACTGTATTGTTCATAAGTTTCGTTTTGCCACCAATCGATGCAGATGAAGTATTTAAATAATAATCTGTATAAATTTCAATAAAATCCTAAGAAAACGCATTTGGCGGAACAACTACCTAAAGAGTAACACATTATGAATATATAAATATTAGTATGCGGGGCATCCTGCACACGTGCACGCGGGGGCCCTATAAATACATATTAGTTTAGCAAATTTCAGCTTATTAGATTTTGAAAGTTTTTATTTTATTTTTCTGATATTGCACCATGATTAGTTTTGATTGACACATTTTAATTCATATAGTAATTTTATTATTATTCATTTTTGCCCGAATTAGATTTTATTACTTTTTTATGACATAAATAGGAACATAATGAATAATTCGTCAATAATAAGTCAATCTATAACGTTTTCAAGCGACCTTTAAATATAAAAATATAATTACGCTTGATTTTTTTTTCTACCATCAATTTACAAAATAATGGACAAAAATTGAGAACGAACTTGCAAAAATCAGTTTCAAAATACATATTTATTGCCAATCGGAGAATATATTTAAATTCTTACTTTACCATACAGGGTATGGTCAAGTATTGTAATCGTGCATGAAAAAAGTGGTTTAATTGATAAAGTAAATGGAGTGTAGTTTCACAGTGAATGAAATAAAACCGAAAGAGGTTTATACAAACTCAATATATTTCTGATTATTAGTCCATCATCAGGAATTTTTTTATTTTAAATATTATTTATTTATTTAATCAACCCTATTTTATTTTGATTCAAAATATAGTTATGGTAGAAATTGCGAATACCCGCCAAACATTCGGCCAATTCATCGGGTTTGTTTTGCTAGTCCCCAATAAATATAAAGAAAAGTTTATTTAGACCCGGAAATAGAAAAGTTTTTTGTTTTTGAGTTTTCTCTATTTTTGCTCATTATATTTCATAAATTGATTGTTTGGGTTTTAAAAAAGGTTTCCCTTTTCCTTTTGTACCCAGGCCTGTACACAATGGGTTGCCTTAATTCATTGTTCTAAAAGGCCCTGAAGAAGTATTGTGATTGCGGATTTTAACATATTTTGTTCTCTATAAACGTTAGAAATATTAATAAACGTTTTATAATTGTTTTTATAAAGAACATTATTTATTTAATAGAATAAAAAATAATCACGAATTTATTTAAAAATATATTTCGCATAAGCAGGTCTCAATTTTCTGAAAAAACATCACATTTTGATAGGTTTTATTTATTAACAATTGGATGAATAAAAATGAATCATATGGTTGAATCAAAACATCTACCAACCAATAAAATTTAGGGAAAGCGGTGTTGGTTTATAGTGAAACATTGTTAAAATTAAATTAGGTTGGAGTTGGTGGTGTTTTTCCTTGTGAAACACCACCAACTCCAACCTAATTTAATTAATCTACCAACCATCTTTCCCGCGACTTATAACCTTCAGCTATTTAAGACCCGTATCCAAAGATATACCTTCGACCCCCGCCCAACCCATAAAATTCTTTCTTCTTCTTTTCACGATGGAGGGGCCAACCCAGGCCTTTAGGGGTTGCACCTTTTTTGGTGTAACTCCTTCTCTCATCATTATCATAAAAAAAACAGGTGCAGGAGGTGGGGTGCAGTGGTGGGGCATCCGGGGGTGGGGGTACGGTGGGCGAATACTATATATATTTGTATTTTTTTTAATTTGAAAACGGCTCTCAAATAAAAATCGACTTTTTTACCAGAATTTTAAATTAAAAATAATATTAAAATAAAGGTTTTAATTGAAGGAAGAAGTTACCGAGCATCGCTCGGTGCCTCCAGGTACTAGTAAATATTTTAGGAGGTGGTAGTATAGACGTATTGCAATAAAAAATGCCATATAACATGTGTCCAATTGCTATGGGTTGCTATGGGCGTATTTATCGAATGTCAGTAGTAGATTCTTGATGTTCAAGTTGTGAAGTTGTCCTTTAGTTTACATTGAAGTTTGCATTTTGATTTGTTAGCCAAGTCTACTGTACTGTAGCGTGTAAACATGCCGCACCTATTTACGCATGCTCAGTATGCCGATATTGGGTTACACACTAACACCTGTATCTCGGTACTCAATAAAAATAGGACTCAAGTTACAAGGCATTTTTTTATTGCAATTCGTCTATAGAGAAGCTGCGTGACCTCAAGTATTAGATACTAGCGTCCATGGTGGCAAAAAATAGCATCTCTAATGTGAGAGAAATTGAATTTTATATTGGTTATAATTTAAAATCTTGAGTTTTTATTAACGAAAACGAAATGTCAAGCGTGATAATTATTAAAAGTGGTTTTCAAAAAATTAATGTTCAAGATTTACGGTCATCGACCAACAAAAAAGGCGAAAATTTATTTAAAAGTAGTCATGTCAAAAATGTGGAAGAGTGGCAATATGTCAATAAGTATTATTATATGGCATGCAAAAAATGTTTTTAATTATACGTTGTTATTTTTATTATATTTATTAACAAAATGTATAAACAAACAAACACTTTACAGAGTTTTATTTATAAAGAATTTAATATGTTTATAATAAAAATTTAAATCGTTTGGAATCAATTCATTTGTTGTTTACTGATTTAAAAATTGGTTTCTGTAAATTTACTAAGACACAGCACATTTGCACTACATCGTCAATGTATGGTAAAAGATCAGTGTTAATTTTATCTAAGATGCTGTACACTTTGATTCTAGCAATACATCTTTCTACATGGATTCTTACACTTGCAATATTATAAGTTTCTTTCACTTCATCTTCAGTTAAGTGTCCATCGTGTAAAAATGGAGGTGTTACGATTATAGCATCTGGTGTTTCGAGAGATTTTTTAATGCCGGGAAAACCTTTATCTGCCATCACCTGATCACCAGGTTCAAGTAATTTTAAAAAATTACTATCATTGGTAATAAAAGGATCACTGGAACTTGCACAATAACATTCAGATTTAAAAGAGATCATTCCTGAAGGAGTTATTCCCAGTAAGAATTTTACTGTGTACCCTGATTTATAATCTGAATACATGTGATTTCTGATTCGAACGAGACTAGGCTGTTCGCACTTTATTTCTGTACAGTCGATTATCACTCTACAATCAGGATAGTGTATTTTGAATGCTGGTGGCATAGTTTCTTGTATATCCTCTTTACTAGGCCAAAAGATATAATTTTTAGTCTTTTGTGCTAATACGTGCAGTACATCGTGAAAAATTCTTGATATACATGTTGGATCTACTTGGAAGAACGTAGCAATTGCATCAAAAGATAAACCTGTTTTTAATTTTAAATAATCTATTTTCAAAATTTATTTTTTGACACCTGACTGACGGCAACATATTCAATAATAATTGAAAAACTTCCTGTCTCACTCCGGTTACAGATATGAACTGTTTCTCATTTTTAATCGTAGTATAACCTCGGAATCCAGATGAAAAAACTTCTACGTCAGGTCCACAACTTTTATCTTTTGTAATTACCCAGGTTCTTAAATTATCAGTTAATGAAATTGTTGCTTGAGTAGAAACACTATTTGATTCACGATCAAAGTCACGAGAGAATATAAAATCATCATTTATCTGCTCCAATGATATAACTTGAATTGATTTATTAGATTTTTAAAATGGCTCATTAACACTCATTCTTAACTGAAGGTCTTCACATAAATTATTTACTTGTTCCTGTTGATCACTAACAAGGAATGAAGTTTCAGATACTGTTTTTCTTTTTTTCCAACGGTTAAAACGATCCAATTTAAGATCTGAATGCTCTTTTCGTTTATATTTCGAAGGAAAAATTGTCGGATAATATGCTGGATGACGAGGATCTTCTGATTTATTGCCACCAATGAAATGGTCACTGCATATTCTTGAGTTACTTGTAGGTTGCCATGGAGTACCATCCAAACTAAAAAATTAATAAAAATGATATAATAAATACAGATTTATTTTCCAAATAGATCAACTTACTTGATACGGTTTACTGCTTTTATCCATTTTTTTCGCCGTTCTAATAAATAAGGTTTAGATGGAAAAGAATAAAACTTTATGTTTAAATCCGTTTTACTGTACGAATTATGACATAATACAATACAACATGATCTTGATTTTTTTTAATGTTATTATCACTCATTATTACTCAATTTTTATTTAATAATAAGTATTTATTGGTTTACATTGAATACTTTGAACAGTAAACTTATATCAAAGCATGTATACAAACAACTCTATCTCCCATAGATGCTTATAAAGTTGCCTGAAGAGGCGCCACTAGTCTTCACGCAGCTTCTATATACTACCACCTCATAAAATATTTACTATTCCTCCTGAAACACCTTGTATAAAAGCCCGTTTTTAATATTTTACGGGATCTTACTAGTTAAAACGCGTTTCACTGAATACCTTTGTAGCAACTAGAATTTACTGATGTTGGTTGAGTTTGGTTCAAAGGTCTAGAATCTTCATTTTTGAACTTCCGCCTCTTTGGGGGCGTTTATTTTCAAATTATTTTAAACGAAAATGTCAAAAATTATATCTTCTACAAATTTGCTTTTAATTTTTGACATTTTCGTTTAAAATAATTTGAAAATAAACACCCAAAATGAGGCGGAAGGTCAAAGATAAAGATTCTAGACCTTTGAACCAAACTCAACGAAGATCAGTAAACTCTAGTTGCCAAAAAGGTATTCAGTGAAACGCGTTTCAACTAGTAAGAACCCGTTCTTACTAAAAAACGGGTTTTTACTGCAACATAATATAAAATATTACCGTATAAAAACTTTCGTCCGTTAGAGAACGCAGTTTCCAATGTTGCCTATGACTTTCACATACTGAATCTTTTAACGAGATTTTCGTTCGTGCCTTCGGCACGACCTCGAAGCTAGGCCCTCTGGGCTTCCCTTCTAAAAATTACTATTTATATTTTTTCAGGTTATTTTTTTATGGCCATGGACGAGATCAACCTGTTGCTGGATCTGTTTCCGGAGGATATCGTCTACACCTACATCTTCCCAAAGTTGACTGCGCATGAATTATTGAATCTCCTACAAATAAATAATAAATATTTACAAAATATAGTGATAGGGTATTTAAGAAAAATGAAAATAATTAAATTTTTTAGAAACGTGGATGAGGTGATTAAAGGTGACTTTAGTACCCATCAGGTGACACTGGAACAAATTAAAATTTTCCATGACAATTGTAGAAACCTTCGTGTATTGGATTTGCGTGGGTGTCATTGGCTGACGGACGCACACTTTATTCCATTTATCTGGCAGAACCTGAAAACCCTGGAAACCGTGCAACTGGATGGCTGCTTTAAGCTTAGCCCCCTATCCATTGAAAGTTTGAATTATTGCAGGAAAATTTCATATCTGGCATACAACAAAATTCGTTATGCAAGAGAAGACGGCTTCATTAAAGAGGGCCAGGAGGTAGAGTTTCCCCGTATAATATTCTCATACCATACTACCCTTCTTGGCATTATATTTAGCTATAGATTTTTTGACCATTACAAATTGAATGAAAATGAATACAAGCAATGGGATGTAAAAAGAAGAATCGAAGAGCAAAGAACGAAAAGAAGAATCGAAGAGCAAAGAACGAAAAGAAGAATCGAAGAGAATAGAACGAAAAGAAGAATCAAAATAATTCAGATTTTTTTGCTCACGTTTTTAGTCTCCTATATTGTATATAATTTCATTCATTCATAAAGAAAATTCGTCTTTTGTTAAGGCAACCACTTTTGTATAAGATGTTTTTTAGCGTGATAGAACTTTAGTTCCTGGAACACCGAGCGATTTTCGGTAATTTTGGATTCAGAAAAGCGATATATTATTAGGTGGTTTCAAAAGTTTTGTCCGTTTTTATCAGTCTACTGTAATATCTCAGTTAATACTTATTCAATTTAATCGAAATAAGCGCCATTTAAATCAGTGCACTTTTGCCAACGTAACGCAAGTCTATTAATTGCGTCGGCATAAAAATTGGGTGCTCGGGATTCGATGAAGTCGACGAAGGCCGTTTTTGCCTGGTCCTCATTAGCGAAGATTCTATCGGTGAGAAAGTTATTGAAGTGCTTGAAAAGATGGTAGTCGGTTGGCGAGAGGTCTGGTGAGTATGGTGGGTGAGGCAGAACTTCGACGCTCAATTTGTTTAATTTTCGGACGGTGATTTGTGAAAGGTGTGGATCGGATATCTTCTGCTGACTAGTGCCGCAATTTTCGGTACATTTCGTCAATTTCCTCACAATAGGACTCTGCTGTGATGGTTTGGCCCGGTTGCAGAAAGTTATAGTGAATCACACCAGCCGCAGACCACCATACAGTAACCATGGTATTTTTTGGTGAGTTTTCGCCTTTGGGAAGTGCATGGGTGGCTCATCGGTGTCCAACCACTATCCTGAACGTCTCCTGTTGTCGTAGAGGATCCTCTTTTTCATCCCACGTGACGTCCGATCAAAAAAGGATCGTTTTGGTTGCGCAAAATCAAAGAAGAACAGGACCTCGAAAAGTGACAATTTCGGTCGATCGTTCAAATCGTGGGGCACCCATTTATCGAGCTTTTTGACCTATCCAATACGTTTTAAACCATCAAAAATCCTCGTCCTGGATTACTCTAGATCGACCACTTCGGGGCTCTTATTGCTGTGTTTCATTGTTCTTATTTTTTTATAAATTATTTTGTTTTACAATCAAGTTTTTCTTGTCATTGACCAATATATATATATATTCAATTTTCTTTCTTAATTATGAATAAATAGTTTTTATATATATATTTTTTTATTATTTTTTTAACAGAGTGCTAACCATTACACATTTTCCTTTTTCTTATAAAAGGGACCCTACTAAAATTAAATAAAACGCTTGAATCGTTACAGTATATACCACGAAACAGTGGAATAAATATTTATTGAGATATGCTACTACAAAAACACATGACATTTAAACGGACAAAACTTTTGAAACGAATTATTTATAATTTTAAATTTTTAATCGTAGCCAAAATAAAATAAAATTGAAGTAAAACTTGATTTATATTTTTACCAACGTTTTGATCCGCTATGGTCTTCATCAAGACGTATCACTGGCCACATACTTTTGAATGTAATTGCAATTAAAAATAATATCTATTAATATACACCGAGGTTTTTTTCGTTGATCCTTTTAAATCCTGAAGAAGGCGCCACAATCATTCGAATTGTCGGATTTTTTTTAAGAAAATGAAATTGATATTCTAATAAATTATTTTATAGAAAATAGAAAAATACCTTTAATTTTTTTATAATTTTATTAAACCAATTATTTTACATGAATTTATGCATACATTGTTTTTGAGCTTCGATTCCGGAGATTACTTCTCCACCATCGACTGTCCTTGGTCATCTTTTAGTCCTTGTTTTTAATAAGAGGAAAAAACTAATTAAGGAAAAAAACCTCTTTTCCGATAATTATTTCAATTCCATTGATCCATTCCCGTCAATACCTTTAATTAATTAAATTCTAATATATAATAATTATTATAATGATCTATTAGTGTAATTTAAAATAAAAAAAAACAATTAATTTTATTAAAATAAAATTGAAAAAAATGTAATTTTATATTTTTCAGAGGGTCGGGTTAGGCTAGGTTTAGCGTGCCAGCCTCCTAACCAAGTGGATCCAGGGTTCGAATCCGACTCGAGGCATCTTGGCTAAAATCTGACAAACAAACGATTGCAAGCCCGATTCCATCATGTCTAAATTAAAATTGTGCAATAGTAGTCTCTCGTTTTACAGGGAGCAAATAAAAAACCAGCTTATTTTAATCCGAGTAGTTACACCATGAGGGGATGAAGGAATGTTCAGAAAAATAAATTCTCTTGATATTTGTGCTTAGGGCATTGAAATAGTCCCAGAATCTGCTAAATATCATCCATTTAAGAGGAAAGTTAAATTAGGGGTAGTCACCTCTTTAAGGGATGAAGGGATGTTGAGAAAAATAAATTAAATCGATATTAGTTATAATATGTAATAAATTAAATAAACAAGCAGTTAGGAGTTGAGACAAGAGAAAGTACCTATGTGTTAGGAAACTAGAAAGTACACCTATTATGACGTCATGTGTGGGTTACCTTTGGATGTCTGGCTGACCCTAAGAGCCCTTAAAAAGGCCCTTGCTCTCCTCTCTCTCTGGCTGCCTGGCTTCAATTGAGCCTTGAATAAAAGCAAAGAGGCCTTTTATCAATTTCTTTGAATTTTGATAAATAATTTTTCAATGGGAATTTCTATTCATTGTTTTGTAAAGAAATCAAATATAATGTACACTCGGGAGATATGGACCAAAATAGTAGGGATGGAATCAGGATTTTCTGGGGTGAAGGGGGCGTGGGGAGGGGTGCCCGATTGTTTTTTTTTTTTTAATTTTGAAAATAAAACTTATTCCAAGACCCTTGATAAATCCAAAATGAAAAATCGTACAAAGTTTATTTTGGTGTCAAAATGTTTATAACTGGCAAGATTTTGAGTTTTCTAGTTTAAGAATTTTTGGTTCAAAAATGCAAGAAAAAACTGAAAATGTTATTGAATATGAAGTAGAATAATTTTTTTTCTGAAAAGCATGATTTAGAAAACGAAAAAAACAAAAAAATAATAAACCTCCCGATTAGTCAATTTTTGAAATAGTTATGAGCGTTTGAAACAAAAAACATCATTTTTTTAATTAAGTACGTTTACAGGTATTTGGACAGGAAGGTGTAAATCAAAAAATTGCCATTGATTTTTGCGACGTTTCGCCAACTTTATTCTGGCTTCATCAGGCTTCTAAAAAATATAGAAAAAAACAGAATTACAGAGAAATCAACAGGTCCCATCGTTTTTGGCCTTTCATTTCTTTTTCTATATTTAAATCAACAAACAACATTACATGTTACATATGTAGCGCCCCGCGAGCTTTCAGACACGGCCGCTAGATGACTCAGTCAGATCGCTGCGGCTAGAAATCAACAACTTCACATAATATTTCATTATTTCAGTGTAATTTCAGTGTAATAAATGAGCCACTGAAGAAGTTGCAAAACAGCAACGAAACGTATGGCATATTTAATCAAAACTTGTATTTAATTTAATTTAAAGTCTTGTCCAAACTCCCTACGATTAATTCACATAATGTTTACATATTAATATATTTAATTATTTATTGTATGTTCATACTCAATCTGTAAAAACATTGTTCATATATAATTTCACAAACAAACAATTACGAATTAATAAAGATGTTTTAATTGCTCTACGCACTTTGCATGACTGATAACATTTGAGCCAAGTATTCACCCCAACTTGTGGGTTGCTCATTTCGGACCATGCACCCGTGCCCAGCCCCCGCACTCAACACAAGTCAAGTTCAATCTTGTCCTCACAATTTAAACTGAAAATTTTAATTTGTGGCCCTATTAGGGTTAATAAGCTGACGACATCACTAACAGAATCGAATCACCCCTCGGCCTAGTCTAAGCTCTAAAGAACCCAAATTTGAAAGGGCTATTTAACTTTATAGTGGAATTCGGCCTTTCAGGTTAGGCCTGGCCAAGGATTACACCCCACCCTACTTCGCCTTACTCCCTCACCCCACCCCCATTCCACCCCCGCACCCACCCTCCGCACCCAGTTTTTGCATTTCTAGCCTTCTAGTGACCCACAGATTATGTATACAAAATTTGGTTGAGTTTGGAACAAGAGAAAGAATTTTCATTTTTTGACCCTCCCCCCCCCATTTTCGGTGGTTAGTTTTTGCATTTCTAACTCTCTAGATGCCCACAGATTATGTATACAAAATTTGGTTGAGTTTGCTCCAAGGGCAAGAATTTAGATTTTTTTCACCCCCTACCCCCCTTTTTTTGGGGAATTTTTTTAAACAAAAGTTGTCAGAAATCAGGCTCCTATAACTTTGCTAATTATAAAATTTGCCGTAGGGTTAATAGTTTAGGAGTTATTTGATAATTTTCAAGAGGGCCTCCGAAGGCGGGCCTTGCAGTTGAGAGCAAGAGAAACAAAGAGGTTGTCCTCTGCTTGAAGCAAATAAACAAACTCATGCAATTTATGTTTTTTGGTGTGCTGAATCCGAATGTGAGGTTTGCTAATAAAATTTAGTGACGGGATATTTTCAAAAATTCAAAAAGATATAAAAAATCTCATTTTTTGGAGATTTTTTGCTTATAACTCGTAAACTATCAGATTTTTGTAAATGAGCTTCCCTTACAAAATAAAAGTTCATAAAATCTACATAATAAAAATGATTTTCTGTTTCTTCGTAAGCGCAGATCTCTCAAATGCCTGGACCGATTTGGCTAATTTTTTTTTAATGTTCGTAATAGTCCAATACAGGTTAATAGGTAAAAAAAAATTGGAAAATTCAAGAAAAACTAAAAAAAATTCAGGTTAGCCAACATAGCTTGCCAAACAATAAAAGAACTAAACTAGCAAAAAAACAAGTGTTAGCGGCCCTGTTTGTAAGATTTTTGAGTGTCAATATTTCTAACCACATTATTGTGGGATTTGATTAATTAAGCATTTAATTTAGTAATTCTTGATTTCTGTTTAAAATCATGTGTTCGACAGATGTTTGTTTGGGCATTGTGCCTTTGTGAAAGGCCGCTTTCTTTCTTTCTAGGAACCATGGTGCCCAGGCTAAAAGCTTTCGGTAATAAATAATATTATGACACTCATATGCATGTGTCTATGTCTAAGTGTTTGTGTGGCTGACAAGGGCTGTAAGCTGCCGACACCCTCACCCCACTTATATGCATGTGTGTGTGTAAGTGCTTATGTGTGTGTGTGCGGCTGAAGGAATGTTTGTCGCAGCTGCAAGCCAGTTAGTTAGTTAGAAACGAGCCCTGGTCGAGTTTATATTCAGTTGAAGTCGAGAGCCGCTTAAGATGACATGCTTATCGATGTGTTAGCTTGTCGATTTGATAGCAAGTGTACGATGTATTAATTAATTACGTGTATTACGATGTTTTAACGACGACCCCTAGACACGAATCTGTATATAACCCCTTTTTGTAAATAAATATATATAAAGAAGTGAATGTGTGTTATTGTTTATTTTCACCCCTATGAGCGAAGAGGGTGAAACCCGCGCCTTCTACAAGTGGAGGCCTGTCCAAGATAAATCGTAGGGGGTGAAACCCCGCCGCCCCCTACAAATGGGTGCTCGCGTCCGGGATGAATCATAAAAAGTTTATCTTACCGGAGACGATTTGATGACGAAATGACGGAACGCGACGTGGAATCTTGTTGATATTCTGGTGAAAAATTGTGCCCTAGAAAAATGAAGAATCTTGGCCAGCACGTCAATATCGAGAGAAACTTGACAGACTTCGATTTTGAGGACGTCAAAAAGCTTTTTAAACTTATTTTTGACGAAGAAGGCAATCGACACACGAGGCGGAAATTGAAGCTCTTCGAAGGCTTTAATTTTGGCGCCGCTAGTCGAGAGCGCAAAGCAAAAGCCGTTTGCAGTGACTTCTCTCAATCGGACCTGGTAATTATCTCTTCGATATTAGGCTTGCCCACAGACTCTGACAAGAAGTGTCTTGCCAGAAATCTCGTGGTAAGCTTGTCCGATTTTGGCCATCTGAAAAGGGTGCACGGGACTTCATCATCAAAAGACACGCGCGTGGACGACGGACAACCAGCTAAACAGCTGGGGAGATGAATTCTCTCGGAGCTTCTGCGAAGCCAGGAATTCGATTGAAAAGTTCGACGGAACGGGGAGCATTTCAATCGAACAGTGGATCAAAGAGATTCAGGATTTAGTTGAAGAATCCGGATGGGGTTCGACGGAACTATTTTTTCTGGTGAAGATGTCGCTAGCAGGCTATGCGAAAGATTATATTCAAAGCGAAAGAGGTTTGACTTCTTGGAGTTTGCTCGAAACAGCTCTGAAAGAGGAATTCTCGCAAAAAGATGAAAAAGACGACGAGGACGACGACGAAGATGTTGAACAAAGCAAAGAGGATTGCTTTGTCCATAGCGAGGTTTACGAAGAAGATGTTTCATTTTGCGAGAAAGCCCCCTTTCAAGGCCGATTACAGCACGACGACGACGACGACGATGTTGAACAAAGCAAAGAGGATTGCTTTGTCCATAGCGAGGTCTACGAAGAAGATGTTTCATTTTGCGAGAAAGTTCCCTTTCAGGTCCGGCTGCAGCAGGACACCAACGAGGACAACAAGGAGAGGTTCAAAGAAGAAATCGCCGATGTCGATTTGGATGAAGACGAAGATGCCGACGAGGAGGATGTAGTTGATTTGAGTGAAAGTGGTGTGAAAGAAATTGCCTACTTGACGGATGAGCCGAAAGAAGAATTTGAAGAATTAAAGCCGAGGAATATACTTGAAAAAGGTGAATTGTTTGAGGATGAGAGCCAAGACAGAGAAATAGAAAAAAACAATTCAATTATGGATTTGCGAGAAGAAAGAAGAGTCAACAAAGAGATGAAAGAGTGCTCTTTGTTAGAAACAAGAGATAAAGAAAAAGATACGCAACGAAGGATGAATAATAACCGCCCAGGTATAGCAACAAAAGGTGTGACCCAAAACGTGACTCATAGTGTATGTGATATTTCAAAAATCATTTATAATAAACGCTATTTTGTGAAAAATATTGGTGAATATATACGTTTGAGGTGTTCTGAAAATAATTTTATTTTTGATCGAGGAAAGATGTCACGTGATTTTTGCGCCAGGTGCGCGGTTCGTGGGTTCACGGGTGTGTGTTTGCGCGTATGTGTTTGTGAAAAAGTGTCTTTCAGTGAGTGCCAAAAGTTATTCGAGACCCGACTTGAAAATGAACACGTGTTTGAACAATACGAGACGTAGAAAAATGGATAAAGGTTTTCTTGAATAATTATTGTAGCTAGATTAAAATTTATAATTTAACTAAAATTATGAGGACGAAATTTTTGATTAAGATTGAAGTTTGAGCAATCAATCGTTCTTAAATTTTTTTGGTTTTTGTTTAAAAAATTAGTTTGTTTTTAAGAAGTATAATTTTGTTTTGAACGTTGAATGTTTAATTTTAGATTTCAAATTTTGAAAGAGAGAAATTAAGTTCAGAGTTAAATAGGTAGATTTTAATAAAAGAATTTAATTTGAAGACGAGATATTCAATTCAATTCAAAATTTAAATTCGAAGAAATTTTAAAATTAAAGATGGGAATCTTGAGAAATTTTATATTTGATTCGGGTTAAATTTTAATGAGATCATTTGAAAAGAGAATTTAAATTTAAATTTTTATGATTATTAATTAAATTTAAATTAAACGTTGAAGAATTTAATTTTTGAATTGAAGGAATGAAACAATTTTAGATATAAGAGGAAGTCTAATACTTTATTATTCTTATAGATGTGGAGATCATCATTTTTGTTAAAATGATCTTCTTTTAAAATTAAGTTACATATTATTTCTATATAATTATTATGTTTAAGACGTTGAAAATTGCTTTATGTGTTAAGAGTGATTTGATTTAGATTGTATCGAGTGATTTTTCATACGATTTTTGTGGACTTTAGTATAATTTGATTTTCTATACAGGATTAAGATTGTTTTGTTTTAACGGGGCGTTAAAGCTATTAGGATGGCCGAATTTGTGGGATTTGATTAATTAAGCATTTAATTTAGTAATTCTTGATTTCTGTTTAAAATCATGTGTTCGACAGATGTTTGGGCATTGTGCCTTTGTGAAAGGCCGCTTTCTTTCTTTCTAGGAACCATGGTGCCCAGGCTAAAAGCTTTCGGTAATAAATAATATTATGACACTCATATGCATGTGTCTATGTCTAAGTGTTTGTGTGGCTGACAAGGGCTGTAAGCTGCCGACACCCTCACCCCACTTATATGCATGTGTGTGTGTAAGTGCTTATGTGTGTGTGTGCGGCTGAAGGAATGTTTGTCGCAGCTGCAAGCCAGTTAGTTAGTTAGAAACGAGCCCTGGTCGAGTTTATATTCAGTTGAAGTCGAGAGCCGCTTAAGATGACATGCTTATCGATGTGTTAGCTTGTCGATTTGATAGCAAGTGTACGATGTATTAATTAATTACGTGTATTACGATGTTTTAACGACGACCCCTAGACACGAATATGTATATAACCCCTTTTTTGTAAATAAATATATATATAAAGAAGTGAATGTGTGTTATTGTTATTTTCACCCCTATGAGCGAAGAGGGTGAAACCCGCGCCTTCTACAAGTGGAGGCCTGTCCAAGATAAATCGTAGGGGGTGAAACCCCGCCGCCCCCTACATTATGGTTGAAGAAGAATTTAATACTGCAACAAAGATTTAAAAACTATCTTTTTTTAAATTACATTAAAAACCAAAAATTAAAAAAAAACGTCATGAAAACTAAATTTTGAAAAAGTTATGGTTATTCAAAAAAGCTATTTTTTCAAAAAATTCTTAACTTTTTGGGCTGAGTGAAAAAATTTGAAAAATTCTGAAAACCGTCTTTAATAGGGTAGAAAAAATAAAAAATATTCAGCCAAGCTTTTGATTATATATATAAATGAAAAATATTTAATTTAAAATAAAATATGTTATTTAAAAATCATTTTTCTTAAAAATACCCTTGGGAATCTCACCTCGTTCTTTTTTCTATTGTATTTAAGACCCTCAGCCATTTCAAATGAACTAAGCCTTTTGACTTTTGTATTCGAGCTCATTCATTCATTTCAATATTATTTATTTATTTCAAAGGTAATTATAAAGGATTATTGAAACTATACTAACTAAACTAACTGAAAGGAATTCATTAGCTTTTGGAATTTCTTTAAAAATATATTTTAAATATTAAAACGAAAATTCAATTTGCCCGTAGAATTCTTTAAAGAAAACAAAATCATTTGAAAACCCATTGTTATATTGTTTTGAAATCTAGGAAATTTCAGCCTATTGAAATTATTAAAAACCTATTTTGAGCCTAATTAAACCTAAATTTTCTATAATCTAATAATAAACTTTAAAAGTTTAATATTTTTAATTTTTTAATTGGATAATTCTCACCAAATGACGATTTTTACCTTATTTATTGAATTTTTACAAGACAAAAACTTTATTTTAATTTAAGTTGAAAGGTTCTTTTTAACAAATAATTGAGTAGCAGAAGGAGACAATAAAATATTGTCTTTTGCTGGAAAAATAATTTTTCTAAATTCATTCATAAAGAGATATACATTGTCCTTTTCATCAATCTATTACAATTAATTCACAAGAGTTGAAATATGAAAGTGTTCTTTACACGTGTATAAAACATCAATAAAACAGCTACGTGAGGGTCCAGGGGGCGAAGCCGAAGGCGGGCCTTGAAGCTCGTGTCCTATAAATTTCATTATTTAGGTTTTTTTTCTCCTACCAACCGTTCGGGCTCAAGCGCTAGTTGAATATTGGCGTATTTTTTCTATTAACGCAAACCCCAAGAACTTGCACTTTTTTCCAATTTTTCCTATTATGACCTGAGGGAGCACGTTTTCGACAAAGACCACTCTATACATTTTTAAACTAGAGTAAATTCAAAAAAAAATTCATCTTAATTGAATAATGGTAACCCGTGCCGCAATGAGGTTGAAGTTTTGAAAAACTGTAATTTTTATCCAAAAAACCGCAATTTTTCTCTTCATAAAATGAAAACCATTCTTTCTAGATGCTTAATTCTTATTTCATTCTCTAGGAAATTTTGTTGCGTTGAATGTTCACTTGGACCACTTTTTTGATAAAACTCTTTGATTTATAGATAATTAGCATTTTCCATGACGCTTTTGAGGATTCGGATTATATCCTGTCATGGGAAATGCTAGATATCTCTAAATCTAAGAGTTTTCTAAAAATAGTAGTCAAAGTAAAAGTTTAAGTCACCAAAATTTCCTAGAGAATGAGATAGGAATCAAATTTCTAGGATGAGTGGTTTTCCTTTTATGAAAGGAAAACTGCGATTTTTTGCAAACAATTGTATCAAATTTAATATAGTTTAAAAACGTATGGTATGGTATTTGTCGAAAATGTGCTCCTTCATGGTAAAAATAGGAAAACATTGAAAAAAGTGAGAGTTTTTTGGATATGGGGAAACAGAAAAAATACTCCAATTTTCAACTAGGGCTTGAACCCGAAGGGTTGGTCGGAGAAAAAACTTTAATTATGAAATGGGTTTCATTTTGAATAGGAAGTTATTTACGAAAATTTGATAGTTTTCGAGTTATAAGCAAAAAACCACCAAAAATGAGATTTTTTGCATTTTTGAAAATGTCCCATCACGAAATTTTGTTAACAAACCTCAGATTTGGATTCAGCAGACCAAAAAACATAAAGGGTCGAAGAACAACTACCTCAAAACTTTCCGGATAAAAACACAATTTAACTGGCCGATTAGTATTAAATAAAAAAAAATTCCCACTAAATATTTTGCTTTGTGGATTGACCCACCCCCCTCCCCCATGAAAATTTTCTGTCTACGCTACTGGAACAGATTGTATAATATATTTAAATAATGAAAAGTCTTTGTTAAATATTCAAAAATAAAATATTCATTGAACGAAACTATTTAAAAATTTCTAAAATAGAAAGGAACAAAATTACATACAACAGAAAATAAAATTATTGTAGTTAATAATATAATTTTTATTTAAAAAAATGAATTACAAAAGAATGAGATGAAATCAACTTAAGATTAATAAAACAATAAATTATTTAGTAAGGTGACCCCACTCAGTCCTCTGGAGAAAATACTCCTTTGGATAGGAGAGATTTTGAAGTCCTCCTAATAATTTAGTTAAACATAAATTGATGCAATTAATATTTCATCCACCTTAGTAGAAATAGAAGGTATTACCATTAATTTTTAATTTAATTAATTCGGGACACAATTCGTACACAGTGTTTGGGCCTAGTTCAATCTCGCGGGGGAACCTTAAATTCAAAATTTTAATTTGTGTCCCGATTAGGGTTAATAAGCTGACGACTTCACTAACCAAATCGGGATGATATAAATATAATTTTATCGTCGTGAGTAATGGAAATTGCGAAAGATTTTCAATGACTTTTGTTTTTGGATAAAATAGTTTAATCTTTTTTGTTTTAGGACACAATTTTGAAAAACGTTCTAAAGTAGTCAAGCTTGTACCGGAATCATGAAATTCGGTTATGTTAGATAATTTTTTGACAATTTCATCATCGTCACTAATAATAGGTAATATTACACTTAAATCGTTGAGACATGCCTAAACTTTTCAAACTGGGTAGAAGATTCAAGAGTCTGACACACTCGTGATCCATTTAAAGAAAATGCCATTGGATATATTCGATTTTTAGGAGTCCAGTTTTAACATCCTGATCAAGGAGGTTAAAATTATCTTTGAGCAAAAGGTCACCGATTGCACAATTATTGGATTTACATTTCACTCGCAGGGATTTCAACTGAGTGTTTTGTCTAAGAAATGATACGAAATTCCCTTTGTTCTCAGGGAAGATATCTAATTCTCTAAAATCGACCGTTTCGATATTCGGGCTGTACATCACGATTAATTCCAAAATGGATTTGACAATTTCTTGATAACCAATATATCGTTCAAAGCCTAGAAATTTTGTATTCTCGTCAAGGAAAATATGAAGACATCTCAAGCAGTTGTCTTGGCTAAGATCTTCTTCTCTCGAGAGGAACCTCTCCAGCAATTTGTATTTCTTCACAGGGAGGATAGAATTAACAATTTCCCTCTTCTCATCCAATCCAGCGTTTTCTTCCAGCCCCTCCAGGAGAATTTGGAACAGCATATCCAGGTACGCATCGTGGAATCTCTCTGTTCGATAAGACATTATGAAATCTGAAACATAGAAGAAGGTCCCCATACAAAAGACGAATTATTTATTATGTTCCTACTTATGTTATAAAAAAGTAATAAAATCTAAATCGGGCAAAAATGAATAATAATAAAATTACTATATGAAGGAAAATGTGTCAATCAAAACTAATCATGGTGGAATATCAGAAAAATAAAATAAAAAATTTAATAATAATAATAAGCTGAAATTTGGTAAACTAATATGAATTTAGCAGGGCCCCCGCGTCCACCTGTGCAGGATGTGCCCCGCACACTAATATTTATATACCCATAATGTGTTACTCTTAAGATAGTTGTTCCGGCAAATGCGTTTTCTCAGGATTTTTTTGAAATTTATACAAATTATTATTTAAATTAGTTGAATAAAAGATTTCACTGTCCATGGTAACAGAATTGTTTTTATTTTAGGTTATTATTTAAATACTTCATCTGCATCGATTGGTGGCAAAAGAAATTTATGAACAATACAGTTCCGGAGATATTAAATTCCAAAATCGAGCTTTTCAGGCCTTTAACTATAAGGGATATAGAAAATTTACACATACATATTTAATTATAATTAAGAAACCCCTACTATAGAGTAAAGGGTGGGTGTTCAATAGTGAATGACATAAACTACAAGGAGTTTATACAAACTCAATATATTTCGGATTATTAGTCCATCATCAGGAGTTTACAGGTTAAAAACTAATAACAATTGAACGAGTGGTCGCCATTCTTGACATTCAAATCATGGTTACCAATATAAGAAAATATAACATTCAAATCTTACACAAGAAAACCAGCAATGAAAATTTCAAAATTTAAAAAATTTTTTTTAAAAAATTGTTTTACAAAGATTTTTCTTTTTTAATTATAAAATATATAAATGTAAATATAAGAAATCTAAGTAAATATGAATATTAATATAAATAAAAATTACAAGTATAAATATAAAGTCTTTTTAGAATAAAATTAGAAAGTAAAATTACAAATTTAAGTCATAGACACAAAATTAATTATAAATATCAGTTTACAAATAAGCCTAAATAACATATAGAGATGAAGAATTAAGATAAAATATAATAGGGATAAATTAGATGAGATAAATTACAATATACAACAATTTTTGTGGTTATCTCATATATCACAGCGCCTTCAGTCTTTAAAATAAATGACATTTTGATATATGAGATAACCACAAAAATTGTTGTATATTGTAATTTATCTCATCTAATTTATCCCTATTATATTTTATCTTAATTCTTCATCTCTATATGTTATTTAGGCTTATTTGTAAACTGATATTTATAATTAATTTTGTGTCTATGACTTAAATTTGTAATTTTACTTTCTAATTTTATTCTAAAAAGACTTTATATTTATACTTGTAATTTTTATTTATATTAATATTCATATTTACTTAGATTTCTTATATTTACATTTATATATTTTATAATTAAAAAAGAAAAATCTTTGTAAAACAATTTTTTAAAAATTTTTTTTAAATTTTAAATTTTCATTGGTGTTTTTCTTGTGTAAGATTTGAATGTTATATTTTGTTATATTGGTAACCATGATTTGAATGTCAAGAATGGCGACCACTCGTTCAATTATTATTAGTTTTTAACCTGTAAACTCCTGATGATGGACTAATAATCCGAAATATATTGAGTTTGTATAAACCTCTTTGAGTTTTATTTCATTCACTGTGAAACTACACACCCTTTACTCTATTAACTAACATCATGTTTCACCTAAAACCTACACCACTTTCCATAAGTAAAAAAAAAAAAAACCTTCTTACTATCTTTATAAAAAATAAAACCAACATTAAACAATAACCATTACATATTTTAAGACAATTTTAATTCATAGTTACAACAGAGTTTCTGAGATAATGAGGAATAAATAATGAAAAATGTATAAAAAAATTTAGACTAAAAACAATTTGGCAACCGCGCATTTATTTAACCAGCGAAAGATGCATGCGCTAAATTTTTTCAAAATTATAATTTTCATAAGGTGTAACGTCAGGCGTTGATTACAATTGTTAAAAAATTACACAACGAGTTTTATAGAAATTTAAAATGTATTTTATCTGTAATTTTAATATAAAAATATTCAATCTCTTACAATGTTGCCAAATTTGTCAAACGAGCATGGGATTGGCTAGTAGTGGTACATAAACAGCAAAAAGTTTTGGACTTATGAACTATGAATCCTTATAGTCTGTTCTATTGTTACTCTAGCGTTAACTTTTTGCTAGAATTGTCGAGAAACAACTACATTAAAGTGTCATGAAACATTCTATATAATGAAAATTAATAAATAAATACAAAGATAAGATTTAGAAACATTTTTTTAAATTGAAATTAAGCATTTTTTATAATTTCCAAATTTTTGTAAATTTCTTTTTCACACAGGTGCCTCTTAGCCGCGACGTTTCGGTTTTTATTGGCTACCATTGCTGAAGACATAGAGAAATCGACTTAAAATCAAAAATAGCGATTGATTCTATTACTATCGAAATAAATTGAGCTAGACTCTAGAGTACGTCATTCACCACTCTTAATGGTTTACGGAATTTATCTCCATTTCCTCTTAATAGGTTTTCTACAACTACAAATACCATAATAAAGATTAATTTTTCCAAAAGTGTTTTTCCCCAAAGATTAAACTTCTCAACAACTAACCGAACCCATTAATTATAAGTCGAAAACAATATAATTTATTTGAAATTCTCGGTAATAGTTGAAAGAATGAAAAGAAGGCGAGTAAAACAGCCTATTATCGAAGTAGTACTGAGGTTCCTTTTCAGGTTAAACTACGATATAATAACAATAGGTATATAAAGAAGTCGGTATCAAACACTGTATATATGTAAAATAAATATTTGTACTAAATTTAAACAACTAAATTTCAACTTTATAATTAAATTCATTTGTCTACAAATAATTTACATATACATTAAAATTAGTAAAAAAGCAGAATTAAATTTGAAGAAAAATAATTATTCATTCCTTCTTTACCTACAGGGTGTTTCGTTAAACAACGGTAAACCGTGAATAGGCCAGAATAAGACCGTCCAGAATTTCAAAATTTTTTATTAAAAGTCACCATCTCATAGTTTTCGAGTTATAGGAGTTTTTTTGAAAATAGTAAAAACCACTAGTCTGCCCTAAATAATGAAATGGTGTGAGTACAAAATTACATATTTTATGCTTCTAATTAATGTCTATAATAGCAATAGATTAGTTCAATTAAGATGCGACTTAATTGATTAATTAATATAAACTACGGCACAAAAAAATCGATCAACTAATTTAACCTCATTAAATACAAAATTATTTTTAAAATTTTTACAAATAATCATATAATTTGTTCAAATAACTCTTAACCTAACATATTAAATAAATTTTGTTGCTTGTAATAAGTAAAATTAAATTAAAAGATACAATTACAAATTACCATACTCTTTCTCAATATCGATTTACATTTCAATAAAGTTTTAATAAAAGATAAAATTAAAATAAATAATTTTGAATTAAGCATCATTGATAGAAAAATAAAATATACAAAATGTCTTAATTTCAAGTTCAAGCAGTTCAAATTGTGTGCCTAATTAATCAAGGGATAAATCAACGACAAGTGCCTAGTACAATTTCAATAATATATGGTTACTTGTGAACAAAATTAAAAATTAGTTACCATTTAATAATACGTTTATTGGTAGGTCGAGTTTTTGCACAGGAGTGTATTAAATAAAAAAAACACTATTTTAGCTCAATTTGCCAAATAAATAAAATTATATTTTTAGCTAAAGAAGGAAGTACAATTTTAAAATCTCGACTAAATGGGTCAATTTTTTAAACAACTTGCCATGCTATGATAGTAGACTTTATTTTGTATTAAAGATCATTCAAAGTTAGCTGATCAAAAATTTTTAAAGCATAAAAAAATGTTTTTTCTCCAAAAGAATAGTATTTATTGCTTTATTTTGAATTCTGCTCAATAGTAGGATTATTCAGGATTGCGTAGTAAAAATTAGAATAATAAAATATATAAATTTGTAGCCACAGCATCTCAATATATAGGGCAGGGTAGAGATTTTCCTTATTTTCAAAAAATTCCTATAACTCGTAAAAAAACTATGAGAATTTTATTAACAAATTTTTTACGTTCTGAACCTTCTAAATATGGCCTATCCCCTGTTTATTCTTGTGATACGGAACACCCTGTATGTGTACTAACGAGAAAAATACAATTATCCATGAATCAGTAAAGAAAATAAATTTGAGATGGAATAGTATTAGTAGTATTAATAAAGTTATGCTTTAACAAATAAATAATTATAAAGCATGGTACTTACGTTTGGTTTCTGGAAAATTGAACGTTTGCAGGTGAAGAGCCAAATGAATTGTGAGCCAGCCAGGAAAACCAAAATTGGTACCCTCTCTAAGAATCCTCCCCCACTCCTACTACTATTGTTCTCCTGGGAGGCTGCCTTCCTTTCTGAACGTACTCTCTTTGCCCACAGAGTTTAAACCGAGGGGTGAACCGGGACCTAATATGCTGTACACCTACTTCCACTTGTACTTCCAAATATTTCCAAATATTTATATATTTATATATTTTATAAATATTTATATTTATTTTTAATTTCATTTGATTGTAAATTTAGAAAAATAATCGAAAAAAGTTGAATTTAATAATAAGTTTCCTGTATTTGATTCAATCGCGAATCCAATGCAGAGGATTTTTGTCAAATATTAACTCAAAATAATAATAATATCCAAATTTATTTATTTCTAACTTGAAATAGTCAAGTTAATTTTCTTATATATACCCGGGTAGTTTTTTATCTTGAGACAATCTTATAACTCAAAAACAGCGCATTTTATGATAAAAAAATTTCAAATAAAAGTTTATTTATATCGAGGAGGAAACTAAACTACGCTATTGTTTCTTGACGTAGAACAAGCTTTCAAGGGTATTTCAAGGTCAAGTTCTGTTTTTTAAATGAAAACCTATATGTTTCTGTATATATTCTGAATTTATAAAAAAAAAATAAACAACTTTCATTAGAACTATTTTTTAACCGACTTCAAAAAAGAAGGAGGTTCTCTATTCGACTTAATTTTTTTTTTTTTTTTTTGTGCCTATTTTACATCATATCTCCGCCAATTGTCAACCGATTTTGAAAATTTTTTTTGCATTGGGTCCAGTCTAGCTTCCGATTGGTCCCATTTTTTTCGTTTTTTTTCATAGGTATTAGACCTTTTTTATTAGGTTTGTTTAGACCTAACCTCTTTGTTTATGAACCGATATCGATGGTTCTTTTTTTATCCGATAGGGGGTGTCTTAGGGATGGTGTCATATTAATTTGGTCAAGTTCTGATGATATAATCACTATTAATAACATCACTAAATAGAGAAAAATAAAAATAATTTTTAAGAAAAAAATAAAAATCGACTTCAAAAAATTAAATGCAACAAATAAAATACACTAAAAGGTATAAAATAATTATTATCTTATTTAGTTACAACTAAACTACTAAATATTAACATGAAATTACTTTTTGAAGTTGGTGCCAAACATATACCTTTTATGAATCGCACTCGACGGATCTCACTTAGTACGTTTGGCGGGTACGCTCGCTTATAGGTATAGTTTGTTTGGTACCGACTTCAAAAAGTAATTTCATGTTATATTTCGTCGTTTAGTTGTAACTAAATAAGATAATAATTATTTTATACCTTTTAGTGTATTTTATTTGTTACATTTAATTTTTGAAGTCGGTTTTTATTTTTTTCTTAAAAATTATTTTTGTTTAATATTTTTCTAAGGTTTAAGATTTGGGTGCGGGGTTCCTAATCGTTGGCCAGACCTAACCTGAAAGGACGTATTCCACTCCATTGTTAAAAAGTCCTTTCAAATTTGGTTTCTTTAGAGCTTAAACTAGGCCGAGCGGTGATCCGAGATTGGAAGTAGGTGTACACCTCATTGGAAGTATTTTGGAAGTACTTGGGAATATTTGAAAGTGCTTGGAAATATTTGGAAGTACAAGTGGAAGTAGGTGTACAGCATATTAGGTCCCGGTTCACCCCTCGGTTTAAACTCTGTTGGTAAAGACAGTACGTTCAGAAAGGAAGGCAGCCTCTCAGGAGAACAATAGTAGTAGGAGTGGGGGAGGATTCTTAGAGAGGGTACCAATTTTGGTTTTCCTGGCTGGCTCACAATTCATTTGGCTCTTCACCTGCAAACGTTCAATTTTCCAGAAACCAAACGTAAGTACCATGCTTTATAATTATTTATTTGTTAAAGCATAACTTTATTAATACTACTAATACTTTTCCATCTCAAATTTATTTTCTTTACTGATTCATGGATAATAGTATTTTTCTCGTTAGTACATATACAGAGCGGTGTTCCGTATCACAACAATAAAACGTAAACCGGGGATAGGCCATATTTAGAAGGTCCAGAACGTAAAAAATTTGTTAATAAAATTATCATAATTTTCGAGTTATAGGAATATTTTTATAAATAGGGAAAATCTCTACCCTGCCCTATATAATGAGATGCTGTGGCTACAAATTTATATATTTTATTATTCTAATTTTTACTACGCAATCCTGAATAATCCTACTATTGAGCAGAATCCAAAATAAAGCAACAAATACTATACTTTTGGAGAAATTTATTTTTTATGGTTTAAAAATTTTTGATCAGCAAACTTTGAATGATCTTTAATATAAAATAAAGTTTACTATTATAGCATGGCAAGTTATTTAAAAAATTGACTCCAAAATTGTACTGCACTTTGTTCTTCCTTCTTTAGAAAAAAAAATATTTATACTTTTTCGCAAATTTAACTAAATTAATAATATATAATATTTGGATAGTGTTATTTTATTTAATACACTCCTGTGCAAAAACTCGGCCCAGCAATAAAAACATTATTAATTAGTAAATAATTTCTTAATTTATTCTCAAGTAACCATATACTATTGAAATTGTACTAGGCACTTGTCGTTGATTTATCCCTTGATTAATTAGGCACACAATTTGAACTGCTTGAACTTCAAATTAAGCCATTTTGTATATTTTATTTTTCTATCAATGATGCTTAATTCAAAATTATTCATTTTATTGATATTTCAAATGGAATTTGATCTTTTATTAAAACTTTATTTAAATGTAAATCGATATTGAGAAAGAGTATGATAATTTGTAATTGTATCTTTTAATTTAATTTTACTTATTACTAGCAACAAAATTTATTGAATATGTTAGTTTAAGAGTTATTAGAACAAATTATATGGTTATTTGTAAAAATTTTTAAAATAATTTTGTATTTAATAACGCTTTATTGTTGAAGGAGACAATAAAAGAGTGTGTCTTCTGCTGGAATTATAAATTTTATTCATTTACTAGCTTAGGTGCTTCGCCCCCTGGACCCCACGTGGCTTTTTTTGATGTTTTATACACGTGTAAATAACACTTTCTATATCAACTCTTGTGAATTAATTGTAATAGATTGATGAAGAGTACAAAGTATATCTATTTACGAATGAATTTAAAAAATTATTTTTCCAGCAGAAGACAATATTTTATTGTCCCCTTCTGCTACTCAATTATTTGGTAAAAAACCTTTCAACTTAAATTAAAATAAAGTTTTTGTCTTATAAAAATTCAATAAATATTGTAAAAATCGTCATTTAGGAGAATAAAAATAAAAAATTAAAAATAATAAACTTTTAAAGTTTATTATTAGATTATAGAAAATCTAGGTTTAATTAGGCTCAAAATAGGTTTTTAATCATTTCAATAAGCTGAAATTTCCTAGATTTCAAAACAATATAGCAATGGATTTTCAAATGATTTTGTTTTCTTTAAAGAATTCTACGGGCTAATTGAATTTTCGTTTTAATATTTAAAATATTTTTTAAAGAAATTCCAAAAGCTAATGAATTCCTTTCAGTTAGTTTAGTTAGTATAGTTTCAATAATTCTTTATAATTAACTTTGAAATAAATAAATAATTTTGAAATGAATGAATGAGCTCGAATACAAAAGCCAAAAGGCTTAGTTCTTTTGAAATGGCTGAGGGTCTTAAATACAATAGAAAAAAGATGAGGTGAGATTCCCAAGGGTATTTTTAAGAAAAATAAAATTTTAATAACATATTTTATTTTAAATTAAATATTTTTCATCGTTCGTCGCAAGATTATTGTGGCCATTGTTCTTCCCCACTTCCTCAATTGCGACTCAGTTTACTTTAACCTAGACAGCAGAAGCAGCCGACGTCTTTCGGTTGCTTTAAATGCTTGTGCTAGGTACATTTACCAACTAGAGCCCAGAGCAAGCGTAACTGAGTATGCGACTAGAATTCTGGGGATGAACCTTGGTGCCTTCCGGAAGTATAGGTATGCTAAGTTTGTGTACGGGGTCCTCTTGGGACGTGCGCCGGACTACCTATGTCGAACCCTGGCCTGTGGCCCGTCAACACGTTCGCGCGCTTCTGGTCTGTCCGCCACACAGAAGCAAAATGATGGCGGACTCTTTGAGGTCACGGCGACCAAGGTTTGGAACGCACTGCCACTCAACTTGAGGAAGATTGGGCGCCCAGAAGTATTCGAAGCAGAACTACACAGGCACCTAGCCTAATATATTTTTTTTGTTTTATATCCTATTTATTGTATTTTTTTTGCTTTATATCCTATATATTGTAATTTTTGTTTTGTTTTTATATCCTATATATTGTAATTTTTTTTCCTCCCTCTCCTTCTATATATTTTGTATTTTTTCTATTTTTGTTTCATATATTTAGTATGTATCTTTCCTTTGATTTTTTTGTTTTTTTCTTTTTATATTAAAATTACAGATAAAATACATTTTAAATTTCTATAAAAATCGTTTTGTTATTTTTTAACAAATCTAATCAACGCCTACGTTACACCTTACAAAAATTATAATTTTGAAAAAATCTAGCGCATGCATCTTTCGCTGGTTAAATAAATGCGCTGTTGCCAAATTGTTTTTAATCTAAATTTTTTTTATATATTTTTCATTATTTATTCCTCATTATCTCAGAAACTCTGTTGTAACTATGAATTAAAATTGTCTTAAAATATGTATTGGTTATTGTTTAATGTTGGTTTTAGTTTTTTATAAAGATAGTAAGAAGGGTTTCTTAATTATAATTAAATATGTATGTGTAAATTTTCCGATATCCCGTATATAGTTAAAGAGCCTGAAAATCTCGATTTTTGGAATTTAATATCTCCGGAACTGTATTGTTCATAAATTTCGTTTTGCCACCAATCGATGCAGATGAAGTATTTAAATAATAATCTGTATAAATTTCAAAAAATCCTAAGAAAACGCATTTGGCGGAACAACTACCTAAAGAGTAACACATTATGAATATATAAATATTAGTATGCGGGGCACATCCTGCACACATGGAACGCGGGGGCCCTGCAAATACATATTAGTTTACCAAATTTCAGCTTATTATTATTATTAAAGTTTTTATTTTATTTTTCTGATATTCCATCATGATTAGTTTTGATTGACACATTTTCCTTCATATAGTAATTTTATTATTATTCATTTTTGACCGAATTGAGTTTAGTTGGGTACAATTGCAAATTGGGCAAGATATATTGGAGATTATTTCTTTTTTATAACATAAATAGGAACACAATAATTAATTCGTCTTTTGTATGGGGACCTTCTTCTATGTTTCAGATTTCATAATGTCTTATCGAACAGAAAGATTCCACGATGCGTACCTGGATAAGCTGTTCCAAATTCTCCTGGAGGGGCTGGAAGAAAACGCTGGATTGGATGAGAAGAGGGAAATTGTAAATTCTATCCTCCCTGTGAAGAAATACAAATTGCTGGAGAGGTTCCTCTCGAGAGAAGAAGATCTTAGCCAATACAACTGCTTGAGATGTCTTCATATTTTCCTTGACGAGAATACAAAATTTCTAGGCTTTGAACAATATATATATGATCAAGGAATTGTCAGATCAATTTTAGAATTAATACTGAGATACAGTCCGAATATCGAAACGGTCGATTTTAGAAAGTTTTATATTTTCCCTGAGAACAAAGAGAATTTCTTATCATTTCTCAGACAATCCACTCAGTTGAAATCCCTGCGAGTGAAATGTGATTACGGTGATTGTGCAATCGGTGAACTTTTGCTCAAAGATGATTTTAACCTGCTTGATCAGGATGTTAAAATTGGACTCCTAAAAATCGAATATATCAGGGGGGTAGCTTTAAATGGATCAGACTGTGTCAGACTCTTGAATCTACTACCCAGTTTGAAAAGTTTAGGCATGTCTCAAGATTTAAGTGTAATATTACCTATTATTAGTGACGATGATGAAATTGTCAAAAAATTATCTAACATAACTGAATTTTTTGATTCACGTACAAGCTTGACTAGTTTAAAAAGTTTTTCAAAATTGTGTCCTAAAACAAAAAAGATTAAACTATTTTATCCAAAAACAAAAGTCATTGAAAATCTTTCGAAATTTCCATTACTCACGGAAATAGAATTATATTTAATTGATCCCGATTTACTTAGTGAAGTCGTCAGCTTATTAACCCTAATCGGGAAACAAATTAAAATTTTGACATTAAAGCCCATAAACGAGGTTGAACTTGACCCAAAATTTTGGCATGATTTATGTCCCGAATTAATTAAATTGGAAATTAATTATAAAACCTACTATTTCTACTAAGGTGGATGAAATATTGATTGGATCAATTTAACTTCACCTATTAGGATGACTTCAAAAGGAGCATTTTCTCCAGAGGACTGAGTGGGGTCACCTTACTAAATAATTTATCCCTATTGTCTTATTAATATTAAGTTCATTTATTTTCATTATTTTGTAACCCATTTATGATTAATAAAAACTATATTATAAACTACAATAATTTTATTTTCTGTAGGATGTAATTTTGTTCCTTTATATTTTAGAGATTTTCATAGAGTTTCGTTCAATGTATATTTTATTTTTTAATATTTAACGAAGATTTTGCTTATTTATAAATATATTATACAGGCTGTTCCAGTAGCGTAGACAGAAAATTTTCATGGGGGGGGGGGGGGGTCAATCTACAAAGTAAAATATTTAGTGGGAATTTTTTTTTATTAAAACAAACTTGAATTGTGTTTTTATCCGGAAACTTTTGAGGTAGTTGTAAATTCTTCGACCTTTTATGTTTTTTGGTCTGCTGAATCCGAATCTGAGGTTTGCTAACAAAATTTAGTGAATTGAAAGTTTTTGCCGAGAGTAGCAGAATTTTTATATATTGAAAGAGACAATAATAAACGATATAAATAAATAAAATTTATAATTCCAGCAGAAGACACACTCTTTTATTGTCTCCTTTAAAAATTTAGTGAGTTGACATTTTCAAAAATTTAAAAATCTCATTTTTGGTGGTTTTTTGCTTATAACTCGAAAACTATCAACTTTTGGTAAATAATCGTACTATTAAAAATAAAATTAATCTCATAATTAAGGTTTTTTTCTCCGACCAACCCTTCGGATTCAAGCGCTATTTGAAAATTGGAGTATTTTTTCTGTTTCCCCAAATCCAAAAACTCGCACTTTTTTCTATTTTTTTCCTATTTTTAGCATGAAAGAGCACGTTTTTGACAAAGACCACTCTATATATTTTTAAACTATATTAAATTTGACACAATTTTTTGCAAAAAATGACAGTTTTCCCTTCATAAAATGAAAACCATTCTTTCTAGAAACTTGATTCTCATCCATTCTCTAGTAAATTTTGTTTAGTTGAACGTTCACTTGGACTTTTTTGATAAAACTCTAAGATTTATAGATATCTAGCATTTTCCATCACCCTTTTGAGAATTAGAATCATATCCTGTCATGGAAAATGCTAGATATCTATAAATCTAACAGTTTTATCAAAAAAGGAGTCCAAGTGAACGTTCAACTAAACAAAATTTACTAGAGAATGGATGAGAATCAAGTTTCTAGAAAGAATGGTTTTCATTTTATGAAGGGAAAACTGCGATTTTTTGGATAAAAATTACAGTTTTTCAAAACTTCCACCTCATTGCGGTACGGGTTACCATTATTCAATTAAGATGAAACTTTGTTTGAATTTAAAAATGTATAGAGTGGTCTTTCTCGAAAACGTGCTCCTTCATGGTCAAAATTGGAAAAATTCGAAAAAAGTTCTTGGGGTTTGCGTAAACAGAAAAAATACCCCAATATTCAACTAGCTTGATCCCGAACGGTTGGTCGGAGAAAAAAAACTAAATGATGAAATTTATAGGATACTAGCTTCAAGGCTCGCCTTTGGCGACCATATTTATTATGTATTTGGAAATGTATTTGCAAAATAGATATTTTATTTAGAAAATACATGTTTTAATGTATTTTTCCCATCACTGACAATAATTTATAGTACCTGGAGCCACCGAGCGATGCACGGTAACCCCTGACTTCCCCCCCCCCTCCCGAAACCAAACACCTCACTCCCACCACGGCACCCCACCTCCTGCACCTCTCACATCCAACCCACCCTGCACCCAGTTTTTGCATTTCTAGCTTTCTAGTGGTCTACATATTGCATGTGTTTATTTGTTTACTCGTACACCAATTTGCCTAAATTCGTTCATATTGATAAACATTATAAATAAAAATAAATATGAAAATAATAATAAAAAAATAATCGAATAGGATCAGAAATAAAAGCTTAAAATTAAATAAGATTTGTTTCCAAGTTATATAAAAAAAGCCACTTCAACCACTTTATTTGTAAACACACCTGTTGTGTTATGATTTAGACACCTGTTAATTAAAAACAAACAACACATTTTTTTTTTTTTTTTTTTTTTTTTTTTATAAATTTTATTAAACCAATTATTTTACATTAATTAATGTATACCTTGTATTTTAGCTTCGATTTCGGAGATTGCTTCTCCACCATCGAGTGTCCTTATTCATATTTAGTCCTTGTTTTTAATAAGAGGAAAAATCTAATTAGATAAAAAAACCTCTTTTCCGATAATTATTTAAATTCCATTATTCCCCAATCAAGTCGATTGGTAATCTTCCTTCCTCTCTCCCTCTTCCCTTCCCTTCAACAACACATTCCTAATTTTAATATAATATATTAAAATTTGCTATAAAACTATTAGTGGGTTTTAAAATTAAAAACAAAACAATTATAAATAAAAGATAATTGAAAAAAATGTAATCAAACTTTTTAATGAAATTTTCATCTATCAATAATTACTTTAATTAAGAAAAGATCAATTAAGATGAAATTTGTCGAGGTCCAGACCTAGCCAGATCCCTTTCTCATTCTCAAAACTTGTTAATATATTGTTGGTTAATAGAGTAAAGGGTGTGTACAAGGGTGGTTTACAACTTGTAAACTCCTGATGATGGACTAATAATCCGAAATATATTGAGTTTTGTATAAACCTCTTTGAGTTTTATTTCATTCACTGTGAAACTACACACCCTTTACTCTATTAACTAACATCATGTTTCACCTAAAACCTACACAACTTTCCATAAGTAAAAAAAAAAAAATATACTGTTGGTTTCATCACAATCGGTAGAGCAGTTTTTAAAATAGAACTAAGATACAAATATATAAACAAATATTAAAAAAAAATTTTAAGAAAAAATTAAGACCGACTTCAAAAAATTAAATGTAACAAATAAAATACACTAAAAGGTATAAAATAATTATTATCTTATTTAGTTACAAATAAACGACCAAATTACTTTTTTAAGTCGGTGCGAAACATATACCTTTTGTGAACCGCACCCGACGTATCTTACTTAGTACGTTTGGCGGGTACGCTCGTTTATAGCTATAGTTTGTTCGGGACCGACTTCAAATAGTAATTTCATGTTAATATTTGGGCGTTTAGTTGTAACTAAATAAGATAATAATTATTTTATACCTTTTAGTGTATTTTATTTGTTGCATTTAATTTTTTGAAGTCGGTTTTTATTTTTTTCTTAAAAATTATTTATATTTTTCTCTTTTTAGTGATGTTATTAATAGTGATCATATCATCAGAACTTGACCAAATTAATATGACACCATCCCTAAGACACCCCCTTTCGAATAAAAAAAGAATCACAGAAATCGGTTCATAAACAAAGAAGTTATGTCCGAACAAACTTAACAAAAAATGTCTAATACCTATGAAAAAAAATGGGACCAATCGGATTGCCGTGATTTGGAGCAATGTACAGACAAAACCTTAATTTTATTTATATAGATATGATTGTTCTCTGGTCTTTTAGTTTTTAAATCTTATCATTATACTTGCCCCTCCCTTGTCCCCATCCTATTTAAGTTTCGGTTCGATTTTAACCAAAATCTAATCAGCTCTTAATCACAATCACCAACACTAAATGCGAAATTTTGTTTTGATATTCAGACAAGTTTTTGAGCTAATGCGTCTACAACAATTTGGTAATGCATGTACTAATAACGTACTAACATCTGGTCTGGGGGCACGGGGGGCAGTGCCCCAGCCAAGTTCGATTCTGTTAGTGATGTCGTCAGCTTATTAACCCTAATAGGGCCACAAATTAAAATTTTCAGTTTAAATTGTGAGGACAAGATTGAACTTGACTTGTGTTGAGTGCGGGGGCTGGGCACGGGTGCATGGTCCGAAATGAGCAACCCACAAGTTGGGGTGAATACTTGGCTCAAATGTTATCAGTCATGCAAAGTGCGTAGAGCAATTCGGTCACAATTAAAACATCTTTATTAATTCGTAATTGTTTGTTTGTGAAATTATATATGAACAATGTTTTTACAGATTGAGTATGAACATACAATAAATAATTAAATATATTAATATGTAAACATTATGGGAATTAATCGTAGGGAGTTTGGACAAGACTTTAAATTAAATTAAATACAAGATTTGATTAAATATGCCATACGTTTCGTTGCTGTTTTGCAACTTCTTCAGTGGCTCATTTATTACACTGAAATTACACTGAAATAATGAAATATTATGTGAAGTTGTTGATTGCTAGCCGCAGCGATCTGACTGAGTCATCTAGCGGCCGTGTCTGAAAGCTCGCGTGGCGCTACATATGTAACATGTAATGTTGTTTGTTGATTTAAATATAGAAAAAGAAATGAAAGACCAAAAACGATGGGACCTGTTGATTTCTCTGTAATTCTGTTTTTTTCTATATTTTTTAGAAGCCTGATGAAGCCAGAATAAAGTTGGCGAAACGTCGCAAAAATCAATGGCAATTTTTTGATTTACACCTTCCTGTCCAAATACCTGTAAACGTACTAGAGGAGAAATCTATTTTTTTACTTTACCACACGGGGTATGGTCAAGTATTGTAATCGAGCAAGGTTGAAAACGTGTTTTTTCCATCTTTTTTTCGAAATATCTCAAAAACGGCATTGAAACTATTTTGATTAAAAAAATTGAGCGAAACCATGGCACTTCGGTCTACAACAAAGCCCTAATAAGTGAACACCGGAAAAAATTATATTTTTCAAGATAATAATTGTTTTGTCAAATGACTGTTAGTCTGTTAGGCTGTCTGGATGTCAGTTATAGTCTGGTGCGTTACAAATTAGTACGACTGGTTGTCTGTTAGTCTGTGTACACCGTTACTCAAATTTCTGTGGACGAGCTAGCTCAAAAACTAGTGTGAATATCAAAACCAAATTCTCACACGTAAGCTTTGGTCCATTGAGATTAAGAGCTGATTATATTTTGGTGCATATCAACCCAAAATTAAGCGGATGGAGGAGGAAGGTGGTTAAATTAATTAAAGGCCATTTGAAAGTCAAAGCCTACACCATGTATACATAATCAGTAGACCCCAGAAGTCTAAAAATGCAAAAAATAACCTCCCAAATGGGGTGGAGGTTGTGTGTAGGGTCAAAAAACGAAAATATAGGCTCTTGTACCATACTCAATCAAATTTTGTATACATAATCAGTGGGCCCAGAGTACTCTAAAAATGCAGTAACCAACCCCCTCCCCTACATGATTATAAATAATTTTATTAAATATTAAATATTAATGAGGGCCCAGGTTGTATGGTAAAATCAAGTGGATGGCCACATCAGAACACGTCAGTTTATTTATTTTTATAATTCATAAAAATATTATTTTTTTTATTAGTTGAATAAAAGATTTCACTGTCGATGGTAACAGAATTGTTTTTATTTTAGGTTAAAAATAAAATAAAATGAGAGAGTCTTCTGTTTTTTTAAATAAAATAATTTTTAATTATTTCTAGAGACTATAGTTTCGAAGGCATTGCCTTCATCATCAGTCTATCACAATTATTTCAAATTAGTTACAAATTAAGATTTATACATAGAAAATTTTGAAAAATATATAATGTCTTTTTCTTCATGTTTCTTCTTAAGAGATTAGAATATAACTCTTTTTTGTAAAAAATATAATAAGGATCTATTGTTTTATGCAACTATTCATATGATAAAATAATAATTTTGCTTAAATTATAAAAGAAAAATATATATATCTTCCAAAGTCTTGTCCGTCATCAGACTTTTTAAAATCTGGTAACCTAGTCGTAATAAAGCACTATAATCCCATTATATCTATAAAACACAATTTATAAGATCCATGTTATTATAAGAGTATACCATTGTTATTTTTCGGTTATCGATGAATTTCGCAAAACAAATAGAATTTAAAAAAAAATGAAGGATTTATTTTGGACAGCATCCCCTGAATGAAAAGTCAACGTTCACCACTAATATATGTAATCTCAAAATCGATTTAGGTTATAAACGATTCATGAGCTAGGAAACTATAAATGTGTTTGGCTGAACAAACATACAATACAATTTATAACAACATGAAATAATTAGAAGATAATCTCACCTATAAATGGAAAAGATTATAAGTATCTCATTTACCACGTATTGTAAAGATGTACAATTTATTCTTATGCCCTTCTATTGAGAAGGAAATTTCTGATAAGTTCATTAGTCTTGTCACTGAGGTCCACGATGTGCATAGCAAAGCCAGAGCTACTACCAACTATGAATATTTACCAAATCCGCAGAGGTTAGAAGAAGGAGCGCCACAATCGAGGAATGCAAGATATTATTTATCTAATTTTACACCTCCTCTGCTAGGGGGACTCTTTTTCTCGTAAGGGGAAAAAGAGAGTAAGGTCTCGAAGCTTCCTACTGTTCGCTTCACCACACTTTCCTGGTTTTTCTGGTATTACACTTTTAGTTTATGGCATACGAGCTTGAAACTTTCCTTGCAGATATTGATGAATCGTCCGCTTCTGGCTTCTTCTAACTTGCCCTGTTTAATTGATTATCCATCTCAACATATGACCCATTCTCCTTTGAATTGATGTTCTTTTTCTATTGCATCAAATTTCTTTTATTTTGAGAAATTTTTTTTCTGAGTTTCTGAATGCTTCTTCTCTATCTTTCTATATTCTTCTTTTGTGTAACTCTTCGGGATAATATCAGAACTTGTTCGCAGCAACAGGTATGAGGGTGAGTATTTGTTGGCATGCCATGATTTGTAGATATTAGTATTCTCTTACCATTCTTCTGTTAATCTTCGGTCATGTGTCGTTTATCTTTTTCATTTATTTTACATCTTAATCTATTTACTCAAAGTCTCGGTTTAATCTCTCATTTAAACCATTAGATTGTGGAATTCGTAGATGTAAATATGAGTTGAATTTTCTTCTTTGATACTTTTAAATTTAATGAATTTAAAGTACCAGGTATTGGTCAACTAAAATCATTTTTATTTCTGTTTTATTTATAATCGTATTAGTAATTTGAATGAAATCATCTGCAGACGGGTAGTTGATGTGAAACCAAAGCATATCTAGAGAAATGATCCACCCAGCAAATGCATATTTCTTTACATATCTATTACCAACCCAAACTCATCTATTGTGTTCATTGATATTATTTCAAATGGACATCTTTGCTGGTCCTAGCTTTGATAATAGACCATTTCTCTTTGACCCCTTGATATTCTTTATGCATGTTTCACATGTTGACAATAATCTTTTATTAATTCGTCCATATTCTAGTAATAAAATGGTCTGATTTTTTCTGCCATTAGATTATTACTAATATGACTGTAGAATTTATGTATTTTATCTATCAATTTTTTTCCAAATTTCTTAGATATATTCTTTCGTTATTTTTTAATATTTTGAAATTTATATCACCGTTTTAAAAGTCTTTTTTGAATTTTCAATTTCATCTTAATAGATTCTGATCTATTAATTATTTCTTCATTCTGACTATATTCACGATTTCTAAGCAATTTCTTTATTTTCGAAATCTTCCAAAAACTGGATTTCGATAGGTGTCAGTTCTATATTTTTTCCTTCTTGTAGACCACTTTAAAATTATATTGTGTTAAGTATAACATCATATCTCCTAGTGCCTATCAGTTCGCTTTTGATTTTAAATTTACAAGTGTCATGGTCTGATGGACTATGAATTCTTTACCTAATAGATAATGTTGCCAGTATACAATCGTTTCCTTAATTGGCTAAATATTCCAAAAAACATTACTTCTTTCTTCACTTGTCCCAAGTGTCAATTTCTTTGAGAAGCATGCTACTGACGTGTAAATCCATCTTCCTGTTTTTGCTTTTAGAACAGCACCCAGCCCCAATCGGCTTGCGCCCAAACTTCCACAATCAGTGTCCTTATTTCGATCGTAGATTTGCTAAAATTGGCGTTGTGCAAATGTTTTCATATGTCCATAAAACGAATTTTCTGCATCGCCTCAGACCATTGGAATTTTCGGTTCTTCTTTAATAAGTTGTGTGAGAGGTGCCAACTTCATGTGTAACAGTGGTCGATGAATTTTCAGTAGAAATCGTATTTTTCCCAATATCTTGACGAACCATTTTTTTTGATTTTGGATCGTTTAAATTCCTTAATCGAAATTAAATTATCCTTAGTTGGCAGCACTTTCCATCTTCAATTTCGTGACTCAAATATTTGACAGAGTAAGTTCAGCAAACATACATTTTTCTAACTTGAATATGAAACCTTTCTTTTTTTTATTGCCTCAAAAAATAACTAGTAGTAAACCGAATGTGTTCTGAATGTTCAATAAATGGATTTTGAAAAAAATCTGTATATCGTTCATATAATTTACACTGTACCAAGCTTGCTTAAATCGTAGTCGCCCGATTGTATCGTTGCCAGAACTCTTTGACGATAGCGGGCGAATTCTTTGCAATCCGAATGGAATGGTAGCACCTCTTCCATTGCCAGTGCCCTCTTCTTGTTATAAAGGCTGTTTTTTTCCTCGTCTTTTTCTCTAATTGGGATAGCCCAAAAAGCTGAATTTTATATCTAATGCCGAATACCAATCACAGCCGTTAACGTCCACTACTAAATCTTCTATTCTAGGGAATGGCTGTGGTTCTGGCACCACCAACTTATCTGCTAATTCTTTCAGATCTATACACAATCGAGTTCTTTTTCCTCTACTTTTTAAAAGCGACCGTCACCGGTGATGCAAAAGGTGGAAACTCGATTCTTCATCAGGTCATTTTTCCATTAATTTTGAAATTCTGCGAATCTCATTTCTCCCGGTTCTGGGAATGAGCAACGATACAGGTTTCTTTGAGATGACATCGTCTTTCAACTTTGAGCCATACTTCTTCCAGTTTTAACTGAACCGACATCATATTTATCTTTTGCGAAACATGATTGGTATTCTTGAATTAATTTAACGGTTTTCATTCTCTTTCTTCATCTAAGTGTGATCACATTTTCCTCAAAATTTTTAATATTTCTGCATTCATAAGCTGTAGGATGGTTACCTTTATGGCTCTTTTTCTTCATGTGTATATGTTATTTGTAGCTTCTTCTGTTGTTTCTTCTTTGAGTTTCCGCTCCCGTTCCTCAATATACCATCAATCATTGATATGATCTGTGTCCAATATTTTGAATCATTTATTCTTTGTTTAATTTTTAAGTAATTCATCTTGAAATAGAATTGAACCTTCGTTTATTGTATCCAATCCAACTGGGTGAATCGTAGTTAAAATTATCATTTCGCACAAGTCCATTAAATTTGATTTGTCTATCTATTTCTCCAATTTTCATATGTAGGTTAGCCCGGTTTTCAGTAAATTTCACACCGATTTATGGTTTTCTAATATACTTTTATTCTTTATTAGCTTTGTTTTTAATAATTTTATAAATTTTTCATTAATTAGTGAACATGTAGAGCCATTATCGTATACTGCTTGAATTGTTTTCTCTTATTTACAATTACCCTAATCTTTATTAATGAAAGTGGTGTGGATTCCTTACACTAGTTTTTTTTTAACATCATTATCTTGTAGTCATGTTTCATCTTCATCGTCTTCGTCTTCTTCAGTTATATTTATTTCATTTTTATTGATTCTTTATTCCAACATGCCTGTATTGGGTGATAACGGTTTTTAAGACCCAACGATTCACATCTTGTGCATGGGGTCTTCTTAGTTTTTGAAATTTTCAATAATTTATCTTTAACATAATCAAATTTTTTTCTTTCACTTTTTCTTCGTTTCCCAATTCGTCGTTATATGGTGATAATCATTAACTTTCTTTAGTTCGTTTATTAAATCATCCATAGTCTTAATTTTCTCCTTCCAATTTATCTTTGTATTTCAGCCGGTAAATTTAAACACAATTTGATAAATCCTAAATAATTCTGGTATATGTTTATCCGCTTCCAGTAATAATCGTTCTTTCTTAATTACGTATTCGATTAATGATCCAGAAATATATTTAAACTAAATGCTGCGCAGATGGGAGCCCAATTTCTTTTTTCATAAGTCAGCAAAAAATTTTTTTTCCAACCATCCCAATCAGAAGCTGATAATTTCATTAAATTGGCATCATACCACCTTTATCATTGCTCTTCAACGAAGATTTTTAATATTTCTATTTTTGTGCTATTATTACGAATTTCACACCTAAGTGCACTCCTTTTCGAATGACTTCATCCAAACTGTTGCCTCTGCCTTCCATTAAATTTCATAGCAATTAAAAATTTTTTTCTAATCTCGTTTAAATTTACTTGAGTATGCGATTTTAATTTAGTTTTTAGGTCATTGATTTGCTCTAATAGAAAATGTTCATTGGATGTTAACTCACCCTTTTTTCCTGTTGTACAATCAGTTTCCTGATATTCCCCCAAAACATAATCCTTCACACAAAAATTTTCTTCTTCATCCAGATAAATTCTTTTTTAATTCTGGTTTAAATGTTACTCCTATTTTCTCCTGTACCCTCCGTTCTTTGTAATAGATTGAAGAGTATACACTAACCGTCCTCAAAGATAGCAGTTCGGGATGGTCTTTCAACCTTCTTCAATTCTTCTGGAATTCGATACCATACCTTCTTGTCCGATAGATATTCTGATCAAAGATGTTCTCCTTTCATTCATCTTCATCAGATGTAAATGCAGTTTTGATTGAGTCATTATTGTATCTTCTTATAATCTTTTTGTAATCTTTAAATCGATTAGGTTATAAATGATTCATTAGCTAGAAACTATAAATGTGTTTTATTAACAAATATACAATACAATTTATACAATAAATAATTAGAAGATAATCTTACCTATAAAATGAAAAGATTATAAGACCTTTATCACGTATTTAAAGATGTACAATTTATTCTTATTATCTTCTATTTATATTAAATTACAAGTTCATATTATTTAACTCGAACTGACATTGTGCATAGCAAGCCAGAGCTACTACCAACATAATATTTAAAAAATCCCTAGAGGTTATAATAAGAGCGCTAAATTAGGAATAAGATATTATTATCTAATCTACATATATAAGAATATATTTTCTAATAAAATTATTTCTTTAAAAATGTAAAGTTAACAACAACATTAAGGGTTTCCACCCCATTGAAAACTTACTTCTTTTTTTTTATTTTATTCATTATATCAGCAGAATTACTTTTGTGAACCTTGATCGGGAATGATTATTAAACTCACAATTCAAATATTTTATTGATAAGGGAAAATAATTTCAACTTTATTTTTTCCGCTTTTGTAAAACCGGAAACTTCAAATTTTTAAAACTTAAATGTTATTTAATTAAAATACAAGAGTCAATAACGATTTCTTTTATTTAATATAAATACTCCTTCCACCGCCCCCACCTGAATAATGAAAAAAATGTTAAAAAAATTTCCTTTGAAAAAGAATTCTTACCCATTTTGGAATTTTTAATATCGCTTTAAAAATATTCTTTGAGAGGCCTCTTCAATTGAGAATAATAAATAAAAACAAGCTCTTTTTTAACGATGATGTTCAAGCAGTGTCCAACTCAATATCTTTTGCTTTGAATAATATAACAATCCCCGAACTTTTTAGGGTTCCGTTCAAACCTAAAAACAGAACTGTGTTTGAATCGAGATTGTCTTTTTCAAAGAAACTCATAAAGAGTTAACACATAATTCTAGATCTTGTATCTCAGAGATGAAAAAAGTTAATTTCATTTTGTAACTTCTAGGTGGAAGGAATCGATGCCCTTAATAGTTGGAAAATCGGGTCTAGGACATAAAACAGGATATTGTGATCCCCAGAGACCAAAAAGGGCGTACGTATGTACCTATGAACCCCCCTGTTTCGCAACCATAAGTCTCAGAGTTACGAAATTTGAAACTTAAGCTCGATATAGGCTAGAAGGAGTACAACGTCAAGCTTTTGATGAGGAAATCAGAAAACGGGAAGTGGACATTTACGATGAAAGATCGTTCGTTTTTTTTTATTTTCTCAAAAACGGCTCTACGGATTTAAAAAAAACACCCTGTATAAATGCTTGGACAAGATAAAAAATATTTAAGAATTGAGATGAATGAAAGGGGGAAAAAAAATATTTTGTTTTTCCCGTTTTTTTTTTTTTTTTTTTTTTAGAAAATTATAATTTTTTCTTCGGAGACGGAATGGTAGATTTAGTTCTATAAGTGAGGATTTAAGGTAGTTGCTTGACAGCGACGATACTAGCAAAAAAGTTAATGCTAGAGTATATAGAACAGACAATAAAGATTCATAATTCATAAGATCCAAGACTTTTTGCTGTTTATGTACCACTTCTAGCCAATCCTGTGGTCGTTTGACAAATCTGGCAACACTGTCCGAGCTTGTATATATTTTATCATAGAAATTTCAGATAAAGTACATTATAAAGGGAGATTTATAAAACAAAAAGTTCTTAATAAACGATTAAAAGCTGTTGCGACAATGGCTAAAGCGAAAAAACGTCAAAAAAGTACTAAAGTTAATCCACTTTTAGGTTAAATATATGCATTGTTGCCAGCTTGTTTTTAGTGTAAATTTTTCATTATTTATTCATTATTATCTCAGAAACTGTGTTGTAACTATGAATTAAATTTTTCTTAAAAAATGTATTAGTTATTGTTTAATGCTGGTTTAGTTTTTTATAACAATGGTAAGAAAAGTTTCTTAATTATAATTAAATATGTATGGAAACTTTCCGATATCCCGTATAGTGCAAATGTATAAGAGTCCGAAAAAATCTATCTTTGGAATTTAATATCTCCGGAACTATATTTCGCCCTCCAATCGATGCAGAAGTATTTATTTAATAATCTATCTAAATTTCGAAAAAATCCTAAGAAACAGCATATGATGAAACAATTATCTTAGACAAAAATTCAGAACCAACGATTATTATTTCATTTTATTTATAGTTATGTGGAAGAAATACCAACAGAAACGAATACTGGGTAAGATTAATAAATGCTTCTTGAAAAATGCTCGTGTGAACGAGCCAGAATGATGAATATTCAACCCTCGAGGGAGAAAAATAAATAAGACGAAATATTTCGATCAATAGAGTTATTTATCATGTTGCCAGTTGAGTGATTGATTAAATCCGATGGAAACAACATTGTGAGCCATTTGAACCAATTAAAAGACGGATATGAATAGGAAAAAGGAAATAATAATTCACTATCTATTTATTTATCAATTTTTAATGTAGGTAAACAATTATTTTTATAGATAAATGTTTGTGGAATTTATCAGAACAAAAGACACATTGATAGATAGATAAATACATACATATATGACATTGGGGTGGCCCTTATTTTGGGTATTTTCGAATTTTTACGCTCGCAGAGACTCATATGGTTCGAAATAAAATAAAAAAAATATCTTCCAAGTTTCAAGTCCCTATCTCAATTTTAACCTGTGCCTGAGAGCGATACAATTTTCCCATCTAAATAACATGGGTTTTTTGGCATTGAACGATCAATTTTTTATTACGGCCAAAGTAATATTTCAAAAAAGTTAAAACTCTGTAGACTTTACCCTTATAATAGTAGCTATCCTTCAGAGTTTTTTCAGATTTTTAGTTATTATAATTTTGGAGTTACAGTTCGATGAAAAACTGCCATTTCTTAGTGTTAGTAAGTTATAAACTCCAAAATTATAATAGCTACAAATCTGTAAAAATTTTGAAGGGTAGCTACTATTATAAGGATAAAGTCTACAGAGTTTCAAATTTTTTAAATCATTGCTTTGGCTAGAATAAAAAATTGATCGTTCAATGCCAAAAACCACCTGCTAGATGGGCAACTTACATCGCTCTGAGGCACAGGTTAAAATTGAGATAGGGCCTTGAAACTTGGGGGATATTTTTTTTTTATTTATTTCGAACCATATGAGCCTCTGCCAGCGTAAAAATTCGAAAATACCCAAAATAAGGACCACCCTAATATACATACATACAGGTGAAGCTAATATAAAGCGTGTAAAAATGAAAGGATTTTTGTCTTTTTAAGGGGGGGGGGTGGTATCTTCGATATTTCCAATTCTTGACGTCAACAATGAGCCGGGTGACTGATGTTATGATTATGAAAAAATACATTTTTACCAACTTAGAACTATTGAAGGAATTGCATATAAACTATGTAAAGCCCTCTGTACACGAGGCTTTTTCCTCTACCAGTTTTTGGGATGGGAGCTCTGAGGCTTGCAATATGGAGGCCCGAGGGGTGAACCGAGATTAGAATTAGGTATATACGTCCTAGAAATTATGTGGAATTATTTTGGAATTAATTAGATAATGCCTCTTCATCTATTGGCTTCTACTTGGAAATGCAAATGCAAATGGAAGTAGGTGTACACCATATTAGGTCGCGGTTCACCCCTCGTCGAGACGTCACTGCTGGCTATCTTTCTGGCTAGCTTGCTTGATTTAACATGGTACTTTTGAGTGGGAGCAAGTAGACAAAATTTTTTTAAAACAAGCTTCTTGTAAGATTTCAATTCACTTTGTGCCCAAAGGTTTATGAAGACATTTCTGACGACGGAGGTACTACTGCTAGGTTTTTTTAGTTTTAAAATGTTAGTTTATTAAGCCAAATTAATATACATATGTTTATTTTTTTAGATCCCCTAACATTTTGGGATCTAGCACTAATATATTACATTTAACCCACATTGCCTTGGATGACATTCGGGGTTATTACATTCTTTATTTACATTTATTTATTCTTAGGATTTTAACAATTTTTCGTATGTAGGAGATATTTACAATTCTTATTTTATTTTATTTTTGTAAGGAAAAAGCTGGGAAACCGTTCTAGAAATTATGTGGAATTATTTTGGAATTAATTAGATTATGCCTCTTCATCTATTGGCTTCTACTTGGAAATGCAAATGGAAGTAGGTGTACACGATATTAGGTCGCGGTTCACCCCTCGTCGAGACGTCACTGCTGGCTATCTTTCTGGCTAGCTTGCTTGATTTAAATTATAGAACATGTTCTATTTTCCGGCTTGGTACTTTGGACTGGGAGCACGTAGACAAAAATTTTTTTAAACAAGCCTCGTGTAAGATTTCAATTCACTTTATGCCCAAAGGTTTATGAAGACATTTCTGACGACGAAGGTACTACTGCTAGGTCTAAACACCCAATAAGAAAAAAATTAAAGGTCAAGTGTAGATGCACCAAGAGACCCAATCGTCAATATTTGCAGTGCGCAGGTAGCCACTGTACGTGTTTGAGAAAGGGCGTTGATTGCAATTCAAAATGCCATATGGGCCAACCTTGTGTTAACAAGTAGGTCAACAATCCTTTTCTTTTGTCTTTTCAGTAAACAAGTCCTGAAGGTTATTTTGCAATTTAAGTACACCCAGCGGCTAAATTAATTGCCCACCTAAGTTTGATTAAATGTTTTACAATAAACAAATGTTCACTTAATTTATTTATTACATTCAATTTCTAGGATCATAAAAGATTAAAAAATCATAATTTTAAAAAGAATATTTAAAAAAAAAAAAAAAAAAAAAAAAACATGAAATTAAAAAATATCATTTTTGCATGAAAGCCATTTTTACATCCGCACTTAATTTTATTAATATTTATTAGTATTTATTGTTAGACAAATAGCCGAAAAGGCCATCGAGTTTAACAAACCTGCCTTCCTTTGTTTTGTGGACCTTAGCAAGGCTTTTGATAGAGTTCGTCTGAAAGACGTCGCCGACTGTTTGATTAGAAGGAATGTGCCATCCCAACTGGTTAAATTAATAGTCGAAATAAATACCCATTGCGCTGCTAAAATAAAATCAAAACAGGGAGATTCTGATCTTATTGCTCTTTCTCGCGGAGTTAGGCAGGGGGATTCCCTTAGTACTATGCTATTCAATGTGGTTATGGACAGGATTATAGAGGGCATTCCAACTCGGCTAGGCTACAAAATGGGCGAAACATCTATACCACTAGTGTGTTATGCCGACGACGCAGTTCTGGTAGCGGAGAATGAAGAAAGTCTCCAAGATCTCTTAGATGCCTTCAATTACATGGCGGAATCCCTCAATATGCAAATATCAACACCGAAAACAAAATGCTTAGTAGTAAATAGAGAACATCTGACTTGTAATATCAACCTTGAGGGATCACTAATTGAGCAAGTCCCTAAATTCAATTATCTGGGAGTTGAAATATCCAGCAATAGGGACTTGAATCTAGAAGTTAAGCACCAAATATTAAAAGGGACGCGTATAGCCGGATGCCATAATAATGTCATATGGAAGAATAAACATATGTCAGTGGAAAGTGTGTGAGCCCAGTCTTACATACGGAATTGAAGCGAGAGCGGACACAACAGTGACAGAACATCTACTCCATACGGCAGAAATGAGCGTCATCAGAGCAATACAAGGAAAACATTGTTGGATAGATTGAGAAACAAAGACCTTAGAGCAACATGTGAGATTCAGAACATCGTAGACTGGGTCAGGGTGCGCAGAAGAGAATGGGCAGCGCATGTGGAACGTATGGACGAAAGCCGGCTGCCGAAAATCGTCACGAGAAACCGTTCTGACGGCAAGAGAAACAGAGGAAGAAACGATGGGCAGAAAGTTGAAGGACGGAACTCTTCCTTGGGAGAAAACAGGCTACCTAGCCTAAAAAGAAGATGAAGAAGAAGAAGAAGAAGACTTAATTTTTCAAATGTATTTATTGAAATTAACATTTTAATAACATGTGTTGCCTCCTCTGGAATTAATGACCTTCTTTAAGCTATTGGGAATACTATCGGTAGTTTTTGATATAGGCTTGTGGTATGTTATTCCACTCCTCCAAAACCGCATCTTTCAGTTCAGGGGTAGTGGTTGATGTGGATGTGCGACTGCGAATACCTCTTTTTAAGTTATTCTATATGTGTTCGATAGGTTCAAGGCCGAAAAAAGTGCACTAGAGTTCGGGATGATCGTTTTGTGGTGAACAACATTTCATGAAATCGCTTTATATCAGCTTCTGAGATAAGTAGTCAATTAAAAGAAGTAAGAAATGTAACAGTGAGGTTAAGAACAGTTAGAAGAAGGCTGGGAGAAATAAATTGAAAAGCTTTCTGGACTTTTCTAGCCCCACAACTTCTCCCTCAATACAGAAGAGAGCGGCTTCGGTTTCGAACATGCCGATTAGACAATGTATCAATGGAGTAATGTTATCTTCTCGGATGAAACCAAAACATCATTAATTGGTCTATGTGGTCGTCACCGAGTGTATCGATGTCCGAAAGAAAGGTTTTCACCATGTACCATAGTGGTTTTTAAAGTGGGAACATTATGCTGTTGGGTGGCATTTCTTATGAAGCCCGCACGAACTTGGTGATTTTAGAAAGAGGAGCAATCAATGCGCTAAGGTACTTGGAAGCTATCCTGGAATCACATGTTATCCCGTTTGGACCATTTATTTCTTCTTATCCAAGATAACGCCCGCCCACACGTCGCGAGAATTGTTACTACCTGGATACAGTCGGTATTTGAAGATTACCATGGCCAGCGCGCAATCCAGCCCTCAACTCTATCAAACAGATATGGGATAACTTAAAAAGACGTATTCGGAGTCGAACATCTACACCAACCAATACCCCTGAACTGAAAAATGCGGTTTTGGAGGAGTGGAATAACATACCACAAGCCTATATCAAAAACATTATCGTTAGTTTTTCCATTAGCTTAAAGAAGGTCATTAATGCCAGGGGAGGCAACACATGTTATTAAAATAATTTAATTTCAATAAATAAATTTGAAAAATTAAGTGAGGGGGATTTAAAAATTGCTTTCATACAAAAATGACATTTTTTTGATTTCATTTTTATTTTTTATTTTAAATAAAAATAAATATTCATGTCTTAAATAAAATTATTCACTTAGTTACCTAATTAATACTTGTCGTTTGGTATAGGAAATATATAGAATACGTAAATCACCAGTTTCTTAACCAGTGATTCGAAAGAGAAATCTTGTCAATTATTTGAAACTTAAGTTTCGAAAGACTTGACTTTATCTGCGGTTTAATAATAATTAGAGTAAAAGTTATTATAATTTTTTCTTAAAATTTAAAAGAGGGCATTTCAAAATTGTTTCGAAATTTTCAATCGACATTATAATATTCAGAATTCCCAGGAAGTATCGAAGTTACTACATTTTTATGTCTAATTGTTCTTGTTTTCCTAATATAATATATTATTATTTTTCACTTCTTCCAAAGGGAATGAGATGAGGGTAATTTTTAACCAGTCTTCAGCTCCTCATTCGACAACAGGGAATTAACTTCGATGGTGTCTAATTCCACAGATATCATGTTTGTTCCAGAAATAATTATATCAAAATTTAGTATAACACTAGTTTTGGTAATTAAGTATTTTATGACATCTTCCAAGCACGGAAGTAAAAAATAAAAGGGTTGTGGTAATTATCCTATAGAGTGTATGTACATATGTGTGGTCGTTATGTGTATAAATAATTAATTATTATTTTTATTATTTATTTTATTTAAAAGGAAGAAACGTTTCGGTTTTTGAATAAAACCATCTTCAGTCTCTAGAAAGACTGACTGTACATGTTTATGCAAGATGAAAATCTAAATATTTATTTACTTCAAAATTTCAGTCCACATAATGTACAGGCCCGTGCTAAAGACTGACCGTATACTTTCGACCTAACACTATCTGCACCAGTCTTCAGCTCCTCATTCGACAACAGGGAATTAACTTCGATTGTGTCTAATTCCACATATATCAGGTTTGTTCCAGAAATATCATCATCATTGAGTATACAGTCCTAAGACTGGTTTGATGCAACAATCCGTCTCCACTCGAATCTGTCCCCCGCCAGCTGTTTAACCTCTCTAAATGTCTGGCATCCCATATCCCCAATTATTTGGTTGAAATATTCTAATCTGGGTCTTCCCCTTCCCCTTTTCTTTCCCACCTCCCCCTCCAAGATATCCCTAAGCAGTCCCCCATGTCTCAGTGTGTGCCCCATCATCTGACCTCTTCTCTTCTTCAGACTCTTCCACAAGGTTCTTCTTTCTCCGATTCTTCCAAGAACTTCTTCATTTGTAATTTTATCCATCCATTTGATATTCATCATTCTTATGTAGCACCACATTTCGAAAGCCTCCAATCTCTTTCTCTCCGTTTTTCCAATTGTCCAGGTTTCCCACCCGTACATGGCTATGCTCCATACATATGTCTTCAATAGCAACTTCCTGTTTGCTAAGCTGATTGAGGAGGAGCATAGTAGTTTTTGTTTTGAATTAAACCCCATTTTTGCTTGGGCAATTCTTGATTTAATTTCGTTTTTGCTCCTCCCATCCCATGTTATTTTACTTCCTAGGTAGCGGAATTCCTTAACTCCTTCTATGTTTTCTTGGTTAATTTTGATGCATTCCTGTCTCGTTTGTTCTTTTTTTGTACATACTAGGACCTTGGTTTTATTCTTGTTTATTTTCATTTTGATTTCTTCTATTAGGATTTGGTTAATTCCATTCAAGGCGTCCTCTAATTCTTTTTTATTGCTTCCTAGAAGGGCAATGTCATCGGCAAATCTTAACATAGCGATCTTTTGACCTTGGATTTCTATACCTGTATCAATTTTGTCTTTGAATTCTTTAATCGCTTCTTCTATGTATAAGTTGAAATAAATATATCAAATATAGAAATAATTATATCAAAATTTAGTATAACACTAGTTTTGGTAATTAAGTATTTTATGACATCTTCCAAGCACGGAAGTAAAAAATAAAAGGGTTGTGGTAATTATCCTATAGAGTGTATGTACATAAAAATTTAATATTAATAGATACCCTAGCACAATGTTTCAAACTATATAGTAACTATATAGAGTCTGAAAAAAGTAGTGAATATGTAATTTTTTTTTTTTTTTGAAAATTAAAAGACTTATAACCAATACCAAAATCGTAGTCTAAGGTTGATGCAAACAATTTTTTCTCCCGTTTAAAAGGTATTTGGTGAATTTTCAAATTAAGATACAAAATTGTGTTTTGTTTAAATTGATTTTTCTGCACACACAAAGACACACACATCCAATTTATGAAATGTGTTTAAATCTAAAAAATTGACGAATCAAACTATTTTTGGAAAATTTTGAAGAAAAAATATCGAATACTCTAAAAAATATGGTCCTCAACATTGGATAAATTTCTACATTATATTCTGTAAATTATTTATTAAAAAATAAGATGACAAAACATTCATACATTCTTTTTATTAAAAATTACTCGTTTGTAGGAGGGGGAAGGCATATTTATTCAAAGTCAAAATATTTAGGAATATTTGTTCACCTTCAGATCCTAGAGAAGGAATTAAAAATTCAAATTTAATTTTCACCACAGACGAAAATTCTGTATAAGTTGATTCTTCTGGACCATCTAATTATTCTAATTCATAAGAACTCTAACATGAGCTTCAAATTTTATCTGTTCATGCATAGACTAGATCAAAGTGAAAATCTAAATATTTATTTACTTCAAAATTTCAGTCCCCAAAATGAACAGGCCCTTGTTGAAGACTGCCCGATTACTTCAGACATAACGCCATCTGCACCAGTCTTCACCTCCTCATTCGATAACAGTGCTTTAACTTCGATGGAGTCTAATTCCACATACTTCAGGTTTGTTCCAGAAATAATTATAAAATTATATCCAAATTTAATAATTATGGGGGATTGGAATGCAAGAGTAGGAAAAGGCAAAGAAGGAAAAAGTGGTGGGCGAACACGGTCTAGGAGATAGGAGTGAAAGGGGCGAAAGATTAATTGAATTTTGCAGTAAGCACAGTTTAGTAGTAGCAAACACACTCTTCCAACACCATCCAAGAAGGATCTACACGTGGAAAATGCCAAAAGACAAGGGGAGATTTCAAATAGATTACATATTAGTCAAACAAAGATTCAGAAATCAAGTAAAGGACTGTAAAAGCTATCCTGGGGCTGATATTTTTAGTGATCACAATCTAATTGCGATGAAATGCCAACTAAAATTTAAAAAACTAATAAAAAAGGGAGGGTCGCGAAAAAACTGGGATATATCTAAATTAAAAAATAAGGAAACCCAAAAACTTTTCGAAAACGTAATGAATAAGAAACTGGAAGAAAAAACACCCACAAATAATAAAGAAGAAGAAATCGAACAAGAATGGAATGCTATGAAATCAAGCCTGACTGAAACAGCCAACGAAGTCCTTAAATCAAAGAAAAAACGAAATTAAAAAGCCATGGGTAACAGACGAAATACTGCAACTGTTTGACGAACGAAGAAAATTTAAGAACAGAAAAGACGAAGAAGGGAAAGAAACATATAAAAAATTAAGATGGAAAGTTATAAGAGAATGTAGAAAAGCAAAAGAAAAAATGATTCAAGAAAAATGTAAAGAAGTCAACGAAAATCTAGTATTGGGAAAAGTTGATGTAGCCTATAGGGCAATAAAAAGAAATTTTCAAGAAGACAAGCCAAAAAGCAAGAACATAAGAGATAAAGGAGGCCACATTATTCTAAACGAAAACGAACAGGCAAATAGATGGAAGGAACACCTAGAAGAACTCTATGGAGAAGAAAAAACAATGAACCCAATAGAAGAAGAAGAATCTGTGGACGAAAACGAATTAGGAGACCCCATACTCAGGTCAGAATTCGAGACAGCTTTGAAGGAACTAAAAAATAATAGAGCACCCGGAATAGACAATATACAAGCTGAAATCCTAAAGAACTCTGGGGAAAAGGCACTTGACAAACTCTTGAACTAATTAGCAAAATCTATAAATTGGGAATCATCCCAAAAGATTTCCAAAAAAACAAAATAGTCACACTTCCCAAAAAGACAGGCGCGGATAAATGTGAAAATTTCAGGACCATTAGCCTAACCTCACATGCCTCCAAAATCCTAACCAAAATAATCCCGAGAAGCAATCTCTCTCTTAGACTAATAATAGAAAGGGCTTTTATAAGGGAAGAATCTGTCTACATCGGATTCATAGACCTAGAAAAAGCATTCGATAATGTCAATTGGGAAATTATGTTTAAAATATTAAAACAGGCGGGAATAAAATTCAGAGAGAGAAGACTAATCTACAATCTATATCAAAACCAGACGGCAATTATAAATATTGGTGATGAACACAGAGAAGCCAAAATAAAAAAAGGTGTAAGACAAGGATGTGTGCTGTCACCCATGATTTTCAACTTATACATAGAAGAAGCGATTAAAGAATTCAAAGACAAAATTGATACAGGTATAGAAATCCAAGGTCAAAAGATCGCTATGTTAAGATTTGCCGATGACATTGCCCTTCTAGGAAGCAATAAAAAAGAATTAGAGGACGCCTTGAATGGAATTAACCAAATCCTAATAGAAGAAATCAAAATGAAAATAAACAAGAATAAAACCAAGGTCCTAGTATGTACAAAAAAAGAACAAACGAGACAGGAATGCATCAAAATTAACCAAGAAAACCTAGAAGGAGTTAAGGAATTCCGCTACCTAGGAAGTAAAATAACATGGGATGGGAGGAGCAAAAACGAAATTAAATCAAGAATTGCCCAAGCAAAAATGGGGTTTAATACAAAACAAAAACTACTATGCTCCTCCTCAATCAGCTTAGCAAACAGGAAGTTGCTATTGAAGACATATGTATGGAGCATAGCCATGTACGGGTGTGAAACCTGGACAATTAGAGAAGAGGAGAGAAAGAGATTAGAGGCTTTCAAAATGTGGTGCTACAGAAGAATGATGAATATCAAATGGATGGATAAAATTACAAATGAAGAAGTTCTTGGAAGAATCGGAGAAAGAAGAACCTTGTGGAAGAGTCTGAAGAAGAGAAGAGGTCAGATGATGGGGCACACACTGAGACATGGGGGACTGCTTAGGGATATCTTGGAGGGGGAGGTGGGAAAGAAAAGGCGAAGGGGAAGAACCAGATTAGAATATTTCAACCAAATAATTGGGGATATGGGATGCCAGACATTTAGAGAGGTTAAACAGCTGGCGGGGGACAGAGTCGAGTGGAGACGGATTGTTGCATCAAACCAGTCTTAGGACTGTATACTCAATGATGATGATCCAAATTTAGTATAACACTAGCTTTGGTAATTAAGTATCTTTATATTAAAAATATTACCTTGTAGAGGGGGGGGGCATATTTTTCAAAGTCAAAATATTTAAGAATATTTGTTTATCTTCAGATCCTAGCGAAGAAATTAAAAATTCAAATTTATTTTCTTTCATTCCACCATAGACGAAAATGCTGTATAAGCTGATTCTTCTGGACCATTTAATTATTCTAATTCATCCCAACTCTAACTTGAGCTTCAAATTTTACCTGTTCATGCATAGACTAGATCAAAGTGAAAATCTAAATATTTATTTACTTCAAAATTTCAGTCCCCAAAATGAACAGGCCCTTGTTGAAGACTGCCCGATTACTTCAGACATAACGCCATCTGCACCAGTCTTCACCTCCTCATTCGATAACAGTGCTTTAACTTCGATGGAGTCTAATTCCACATACTTCAGGTTTGTTCCAGAAATAATTATAAAATTATATCCAAATTTAGTATAACACTAGCTTTGGTAATTAAGTATCTTTATATTAAAAATATTACCTTGTAGAGGGGGGGGGCATATTTTTCAAAGTCAAAATATTTAAGAATATTTGTTTATCTTCAGATCCTAGCGAAGAAATTAAAAATTCAAATTTAATTTTCTTTCATTCCACCATAGACGAAAATGCTGTATAAGCTGATTCTTCTGGACCATTTAATTATTCTAATTCATCCCAACTCTAACTTGAGCTTCAAATTTTACCTGTTCATGCATAGTCTAGATCAAAGTGAAAATCTAAATATTTATTTACTTCAAAATTTCAGTCTCCAAAATGAACAGGCCCTAGTTGAAGACTGCCCGATTACTTCAGACCAAACGCCATCTGCACCAGTCTTCACCTCCTCATTCGATAACAGTGCTTTAACTTCGATGGAGTCTAATTCCACATACTTCAGGTTTGTTCCAGAAATAATTATAAAATTATATCCAAATTTAGTATAACACTAGCTTTGGTAATTAAGTATCTTTATATTAAAAATATTACCTTGTAGAGGGGGGGGGCATATTTTTCAAAGTCAAAATATTTAAGAATATTTGTTTATCTTCAGATCCTAGCGAAGAAATTAAAAATTCAAATTTAATTTTCTTTCATTCCACCATAGACGAAAATTCTGTATAAGTTGATTCTTCTGGACCATCTAATTATTCTAATTCATAAGAATTCTAACATGAGCTTCAAATTTTACCTGTTCATGCATAGACTAGATCAAAGTGAAAATCTAAATATTTATTTACTTCAAAATTTCAGTATCCAAAATGAACAGGCCCTAGTTGAAGACTGCCCGATTACTTCAGACCAAACGCCATCTGCACCAGTCTTCACCTCCTCATTCGATAACAGTGCTTTAACTTCGATGGAGTCTAATTCCACATACTTCAGGTTTGTTCCAGAAATAATTATAAAATTATATCCAAATTTAGTATAACACTAGCTTTGGTAATTAAGTATCTTTATATTAAAAATATTACCTTGTAGAGGGGGGGGGCATATTTTTCAAAGTCAAAATATTTAAGAATATTTGTTTATCTTCAGATCCTAGCGAAGAAATTAAAAATTCAAATTTAATTTTCTTTCATTCCACCATAGACGAAAATTCTGTATAAGTTGATTCTTCTGGACCATCTAATTATTCTAATTCATAAGAATTCTAACATGAGCTTCAAATTTTACCTGTTCATGCATAGACTAGATCAAAGTGAAAATCTAAATATTTATTTACTTCAAAATTTCAGTATCCAAAATGAACAGGCCCTAGTTGAAGACTGCCCGATTACTTCAGACCAAACGCCATCTGCACCAGTCTTCACCTCCTCATTCGATAACAGTGCTTTAACTTCGATGGAGTCTAATTCCACATACTTCAGGTTTGTTCCAGAAATAATTATAAAATTATATCCAAATTTAGTATAACACTAGCTTTGGTAATTAAGTATCTTTATATTAAAAATATTACCTTGTAGAGGGGGGGGGCATATTTTTCAAAGTCAAAATATTTAAGAATATTTGTTTATCTTCAGATCCTAGCGAAGAAATTAAAAATTCAAATTTAATTTTCTTTCATTCCACCATAGACGAAAATGCTGTATAAGCTGATTCTTCTGGACCATTTAATTATTCTAATTCATCCCAACTCTAACTTGAGCTTCAAATTTTACCTGTTCATGGATAAACTAGATCAAAGTGAAAATATAAATATTTATTTTCTTCAAAATTTCAGTCCCCAAAATGAACAGGCCCTTGCTGAAGACTGCCCGATTACTTCAGACCTAACGCTATCTGCACCAGTCTTCACCTCCTCATTCGATAACAGTGCTTTAACTTCGATGGAGTCTAATTCCACATACTTCAGGTTTGTTCCAGAAATAATTATAAAATTATATCCAAATTTAGTATAACACTAGCTTTGGTAATTAAGTATCTTTATATTAAAAATATTACCTTGTAGAGGGGGGGCATATTTTTCAAAGTCAAAATATTTAAGAATATTTGTTTATCTTCAGATCCTAGCGAAGAAATTAAAAATTCAAATTTAATTTTCTTTCATTCCACCATAGACGAAATTGCTGTATAAGCTGATTCTTCTGGACCATTTAATTATTCTAATTCATCCCAACTCTAACTTGAGCTTCAAATTTTACCTGTTCATGCATAGACTAGATCAAAGTGAAAATCTAAATATTTATTTACTTCAAAATTTCAGTCCCCAAAATGAACAGGCCCTTGTTGAAGACTGCCCGATTACTTCAGACATAACGCCATCTGCACCAGTCTTCACCTCCTCATTCGATAACAGTGCTTTAACTTCGATGGAGTCTAATTCCACATACTTCAGGTTTGTTCCAGAAATAATTATAAAATTATATCCAAATTTAGTATAACACTAGCTTTGGTAATTAAGTATCTTTATATTAAAAATATTACCTTGTAGAGGGGGGGGCATATTTTTCAAAGTCAAAATATTTAAGAATATTTGTTTATCTTCAGATCCTAGCGAAGAAATTAAAAATTCAAATTTAATTTTCTTTCATTCCACCATAGACGAAAATGCTGTATAAGCTGATTCTTCTGGACCATTTAATTATTCTAATTCATCCCAACTCTAACTTGAGCTTCAAATTTTACCTGTTCATGCATAGACTAGATCAAAGTGAAAATCTAAATATTTATTTACTTCAAAATTTCAGTCCCCAAAATGAACAGGCCCTAGTTGAAGACTGCCCGATTACTTCAGACCAAACGCCATCTGCACCAGTCTTCACCTCCTCATTCGATAACAGTGCTTTAACTTCGATGGAGTCTAATTCCACATACTTCAGGTTTGTTCCAGAAATAATTATAAAATTATATCCAAATTTAGTATAACACTAGCTTTGGTAATTAAGTATCTTTATATTAAAAATATTACCTTGTAGAGGGGGGGGGGCATATTTTTCAAAGTCAAAATATTTAAGAATATTTGTTTATCTTCAGATCCTAGCGAAGAAATTAAAAATTCAAATTTAATTTTCTTTCATTCCACCATAGACGAAAATTCTGTATAAGTTGATTCTTCTGGACCATCTAATTATTCTAATTCATAAGAATTCTAACATGAGCTTCAAATTTTACCTGTTCATGCATAGACTAGATCAAAGTGAAAATCTAAATATTTATTTACTTCAAAATTTCAGTATCCAAAATGAACAGGCCCTAGTTGAAGACTGCCCGATTACTTCAGACCAAACGCCATCTGCACCAGTCTTCACCTCCTCATTCGATAACAGTGCTTTAACTTCGATGGAGTCTAATTCCACATACTTCAGGTTTGTTCCAGAAATAATTATAAAATTATATCCAAATTTAGTATAACACTAGCTTTGGTAATTAAGTATCTTTATATTAAAAATATTACCTTGTAGAGGGGGGGGCATATTTTTCAAAGTCAAAATATTTAAGAATATTTGTTTATCTTCAGATCCTAGCGAAGAAATTAAAAATTCAAATTTAATTTTCTTTCATTCCACCATAGACGAAAATGCTGTATAAGCTGATTCTTCTGGACCATTTAATTATTCTAATTCATCCCAACTCTAACTTGAGCTTCAAATTTTACCTGTTCATGGATAAACTAGATCAAATTGAAAATATAAATATTTATTTTCTTCAAAATTTCAGTCCCCAAAATGAACAGGCCCTTGCTGAAGACTGCCCGATTACTTCAGACATAACGCCATCTGCACCAGTCTTCACCTCCTCATTCGATAACAGTGCTTTAACTTCGATGGAGTCTAATTCCACATACTTCAGGTTTGTTCCAGAAATAATTATAAAATTACATCAAAATTTAGTATAACACTAGCTTTTGTGATTAAGTATTTTTTGCCACTTCCAAGGAGGGAAAAAAAATAAAATGGTCGTTAGAATTATCCTATAGAGTATAGAGTGTATGTACATAATAATTTAATATTAATAGATAGTTGATAAAAAGTAGTGAATATGTAATTTTTATTTTGAAAATATAAAAGAATTATACCCAAAACAAAAATCATAGGCGAAGGTTGACGCGAATAATTTTTTCTCCCGTTTAAAATGTATATGGTGAATTTTTCAAATTAAGATACAAAATTGTGTTTTGTTTAAATTAATTTTTCTGCACACTCAAAGACACACACATCCAATTTATGAAATGTGATTAAAATCTAAAAAATTGACGATTCAAACCAGAGTTTGTAAATTGTTTATTAAAAATTAAGTTAACAAAACATCCATCCATTCTTTATAATAAAAATTACTCCCTTGCGTAGGGGGGGGAGCATATTTTTTCAAAATCAAAATATTTAGGAATATTTGTTCATCTTCAGTATCCTAGATAACGAATTAAAAATTCAAATTTAATTTTTTCTTATTCCACTATAAACGCAAATGCTGTATAAGCTGATTTTTCTGGACAATCTAATTCATCAGAACTCTAATATGAGCCCCAAATTATACCTGTTCATCATAGACTAGATCAAGTTGAAAATCTGAATATTTTTTTCACTTCAAAATTTCAGTTCTCAAAATGAACAGGCTCTTGATGGAGATTGGCTGGCCTCCTCGACCAACAACGCCGTGTCAAATTCTATAGTATCCTCAAACAGCCCAGAAATTTCAGTAATCAAGGTAATATTATATTAAAGTAAACCATTATATTAGTATTTCCTTATTTAATTTATACTTTTATTAAAGTATTGGAATGCTATCTCCATAAAAATTATTTTTCAAATCTTTTAAATCAACTAAAATTTCGAGTTTAAAATAAAATAATTATATTGTCCTCTGCTTGATACAAATAAACATACACATATATATTAGGTCATTCAATAAGTTTGTAGGATGATACATAGATGGCGTTACTATAATTTTTTCCATATGATTTTTATTTAGTACTAACCTTCAAACGATACGTGTATAAATTTGACAGCAATTTGACTATTGATTTGTGAGTTATAGCATTTTGTGTGAAGCAACTTTTGTTATTGAAAAAAAAGTGAATTTCGAGTTTTAATAAAGCATTGCTTTTTGATGAAAAAAATACAGTGGAAACCAAACATGGCTTGATAAACATTATCCGAACTCTACTCCATCGAGATAAATGTTAGAGAAGTGGATTGCTGAATTTAAGCGTGGTCGTAACAGCACAAATGATGCAGAGCGCAGTGAACACCCAAAAGAGGCTGTTATTCCAGAAAACATAAAAAAAATATACAAATTGGTTATGAACGATCGCAAATTGAAGGTGCACGAGCTAGCTGACATTTTAAAGATATCAGATGGTAGTGTTTTTACCATTTAATACGAACATTTGGGTATGCGAAAGCTCTGTGCAAAGTGGTGGCCGCGTGATCTCACAGTCGACCAAAAACAACAACGAATCGATGCTTTAGAGGAGTGTTTGGCGCTGTTAAACCGCAATAAAATTGGAATTCTATCGTCAATATGTGACAATGGATGAGACATGGCTTCACTATTACACACCAGAATCCAAAAGAAGTTCAATGATGAAGTAATCGCTGAAACGGAGGCCTACTTTGATGAGAAAGAGAAATCGTACTATAAAAGAGGTATCGCTATACTCGTTGTATCGCCCTCGAAGGCAACTGTTGCATAATAAAATCGAGTTTTGTCAAAATTTTGTTTTTTTCTTACTTATCCTACGGACTTATTGAATGACCTGTTATATATATGTAAATTTGGAACCAGCGCAAAGGCCATCAGCGCTAGCAGCGACCTCAACGGGCAGAGGAGAACAGAAGACAGAAGATCCCTCATTCAATATATAGAGTTTATTAAATAAACATTAGAATAATATTTCTATGTAAAATATATAATTATATAATATACAATTTTTATTTACCAAAGGAAAATCCTGAGACAAAACATTATTACATATATATTATTGATTTGTTTGGGACTATATTTTCGAAGGGTCATCATCAGTCTTTTTTTAATTATAAATATTATTTTTAATGGGGTCAGTATCGCGTTGATATTCAAAATTTTTTGTTCTTCCTTATCCGAAAGCCAGTTAGAATTAAAATTATTTTAATTCAAACCCGAGAAAATTTTCACTTTTTTCTTAAATAATAAATGTGCGGGTGAGCGATTCTTTTATTAGAATCCGATAGAGGAAAATGATTAAAAAGGGCATGGATAGAATTATCTAGCTTCATCTTTTATAGCCAAATAAGTGTCAAGACTTGTTCATACTACAAAAGATTTAATTTCTATTATCCTAGGAATGGCCTTTTGGTCTTGGATCAAAATTATACTCGTTATAGAGAGAGCAAATATATAATTGAACTTCAATAAAATTCAGACAATATTGTGAAAAAAATACTTGTTCTAACTGTCAAACGTACTGGTTCGTGAAAAAGTTTTATTATATGATGTGTCCTGAAAATTGTTTTTATGACTATGACCCCATGAAAAATAATATTTATAATAAAAAAAGACTGATGATGAAGGCCAAGCCTTCGAAACTATAGTCTGAAACAAATAAATTATATATATATATATATGTGTGTGTATGTTTATTTGCACAAAGCAGAGGACAAACTCTTTGTTTCTCTTTATGAATCAACAATTCTGCTACTCTCGGCAAAATAAAAACTTTTCAATTAAAATCTAGGTTAATTATAGACTCCTAATTTAACAGGAAGGTACAAATCGACCAACTGGAAGGCCATTTAAAAATTACTTTGAAAAAATTATTTTACAATATAATATTTTAATAAGGTCAGTACGGTGGTATAAAAAACAAATATTTTTTTTATTTTTGGCGTGAAAATATATTAATTTAACAATTTGTTAAAATGCTCATCAAAAATCAGCTCGAATAAAAATTTTTAATAGGTCGCTCAAAATTTTTAAAAATTTCCAAAATGATAGAAAATTGAATTATTTGTCTCACGGCATGTTATTATTGCCTACGTTAAAAATTATAAATTTTCTGAAAATTTCAAGCCAATATATCAATTTACAGAGGTCGCTCAAGATCTTTTTGAATTTTTAAAGTAGTGTACTTTAAATGTTTTCGAGTGACCTGTAAATATAAATCTTAAAAAAATAATTTATTTTTATGATTTTTCTTCATGTCTTGTGATTCATTTCAGTTTAGATGTCAAAAACAAAAATAAAAAATTTAATATTTACATTTACAGGTCACTCGAAAACATCTAAAGTACCTATATACAAATTTAACAATTTAAAATTGAGAGACCTCTATAAATTAATATATCGACTTGAAATTTTCAGAATATTTTGTATAATTTTCAACGTAGTCAATAATAGTATCACGATAGAAAAAAAATTCAATTTTCTACCATTTTGGAGACTTTTAAACATCTTGAGCGACCTCTTAAAACTTTTTAATCTATAATAGCTGTTTTTTGGTGCGCATTTTAAAAACATGTTAAATTAATATATTTAATTCCGAGAGCAAAAATAAATTTTTTTTCGTTTTTTTGGGTCACCCTTGAAGTCAGTTGGGCCGAATATGTAGAATCTTTGCCTATGAATCAGTAGGCTCACGAAAGAAATTTGAAGCGTTATAATATAACTTTAACTACATCAATTTAGACACAAATAAACACATATATATACATAACATATTCGGGTAGTCCTTATTTTGGATATTTTAGAATTTTTAGGCTGACAGAGGCTCATATGGTTCGAAATAAATAATAAAAAAATATCCCCCAAGTTTCAAGTCTCTATCTCAATTTTAACCTAGTGCTACATAGCAATTAAGTTTCCCATCTAAATAACATGGGGTTTTTAGCATTGAACGATCAATTTTTTATTCCGGCCAAAGTAATGGTTCAAAAAATTTGAAACTGTCTAAACTTTATCCTTATAATAGTAGCTAACCTTCAGAATTTTTAGCTATTACAAATTTAGAGTTACATCTTGATAAAATACTGCTATATCTTAGTATTAGTAAGATATAGATTTCAAAAATATAATAGCTAAAAATTTGTAAAAATTCTGAGAGATATATACTATTATAAGGATAAAGTCTACAGAGTTTCAAATTTTTTGAACCATTACTTTGGACGGATAAAAAATTGATCGTTCAATGCCTAAAGCCCCATGTTATTTAGATGGGAAACTTAATCGCTATGTAACACTAGGTTAAAATTGAGATAGGACTTGAAACTTGGAGAATATTTTTTATTATTTATTTCGAACCATATGAACCTCTGTCAGCCTAAAATTTGAAAATATCCAAAATAGGACCACCTATATATATATATAGGTATATATATATATAAATAAATATCGGTATTGAATTGGGATTTGACTAAATGGTCATTGTTTCTGAGGTCAGATAAAAAATAATAGTAATATTTTCAAAAAATACTTAATAGACGAAACGGCTGCTTAGTCTTCCTAATAATAAGTAATGAATTGAAAAATTATTTGCGAGTAGTGGGAAAATGATATTGCCTTCCTATACCAACACCTTTAATAAATAAATATATTCAATCTAATTTAAATCACATATTGCTTTATTTTTCTTTTCATGTTGGTGTATCAGTGTGTGGAATTAATTCAAATAGACTGACTCAGAAGATACAAATTTAATAAGGAATGCATGATTAGTGCCTAATTTAACCTCAGTTGTATGTTGAAACAGTGCCCAGCTCACATCCTAGTGCTTAAGGACATAATATTATGTATTGTGACAAAGATTTAAGGATTTCTACAACCTTTCCAGCAATCGATCAACATTTATATTTATATCATAATCCTATCGATTTCTCATTATTTATTATCTTACTAATAAACACATTTTTTAACTTTTTATATTTATTTGACGAAAAATTGTAATAATTAAATGTTTTTTGATTTCTTATTATATATTCCTATTAATGGATAAATATATGTTCTTAATTTCAATATGTATTAAATATATATGAATTTCAATTGAAATTTTTTAAAGAATAAAACTGAATAGACCTAAATTTAAATTTTTATTTTCTCCCTTAAAAAAAATCAATGATGTTGTCTTAATATAAACATTTATGGTATAAAAATTAAATAATATTTTAAAGGTATCGAAAAGACGCTCCACCTATTTTCTAAGATACAAAATAAACTAATAAAGATACTGAAATACTTTTTTTGGAATAATTATATTATCCAAGGGGTTAACTAAAAAAATAGCGTATTATTCATAAATATTCATTAAAAAAAAGAATGTCGATATCTCTATTAGTTTATTTTTTATCATTGAAAATAGGGGAAGCCACTCATCGATACGTTTTTCTATAATTTAGCATGGGCGAAATTCATGGAGGAGGGGCAGTTAACAGGGAAGTAAATGCATTGCTCTTATGGGAGAATAGAAATTGTTTCCCTAAAAACTTTCTGCCACTAGAAGTCAGGAAGGGTCAATTCCATATTTCATTACAGACAGTATCGAAAATACAAGTATTTAAAATACATATTTTCGATACTTTTGTATTTTGTATCGAAAATACTCATTTCCAATGTATTTCGTATAGAAAATACATGTTTTTATATATTTTCCCGATCTCTGATTACATGTAAATTTTGATCTAATAGATGTTACCTCAATGGCGCCAGCATGAAATTTCGGGCCAGGGGCTCCTTATTGTGGAATAAATATGTTTTTTTTTTAACAAGTGGAAAAAGTTGGTCGCCCTACGCATTTTTTTCTAACATACCCCCTTAAAAAAATGTGTGAGCCTCATCCACATAAGTCTCACGGGGGAAGTGAAACTTTAATTTTAATACCCACTAATATTTCATAACAAATATATTAAAATTAGGAAATTAAAATTATTATTTTAAAACTCAATAATATTTCATGACAAATGAATTTCTTAAAATTAAAAAATTTAAATTATTATGTGTGTCTTATTTACGCTCTATTATGCCATTTCCCCTTTATTGTAACAAAAATATTCAAACAGTTAAGTCCCTAGTATCACAATGTTTCAAACTATATAGTAACTATAATAGTGACTATAAAGATCTTCGAAATTTGAAACATTGTGCTACTAGTTGTTTATTATTATTAACAATCAATGAGGCTATCCTCTGCTTGATGAATACATTTTTGTTAATTGTTAAGTTATATTATTGCCGACAATCATGATAAGAGGTAACCATAGCCCCTGCAAAGGGGTCCAAAGTGCAACTGTGGGCCCAGTCGTGACATGTTTTTGAAGTGAAACTTCTTTAGCGACCCTAGTAGCACAATGTTTCAAACTATATATTCAAACTATAGCACAATGTTTCAAACTATATATTCAAACTATATAGTTTGAAACATTGTCCTACTAGGGGTCGCTAAAGAAGTTTCACTTCAAAAACATGTCACACCCGGGCCCACAGGTGCACTTGGACCCCCTTTGCAGGGGCTATGGTTACCTCTTATCATGATTTTCGGCAATAATATAACTTTAACAATTAACAAAAATGTACTCATCAAGCAGAGGATAGCCTCATTGATTGTTAATAATAATAAACAACCCTTCTACACTCAATGAAAAAAAATATTTGCACCTTTATTCTATTTCTTCATTAAACATTAATTTTAACAGATAATAGAATAAAGAAAAAGCCATCTATTTCAACTTATATTTTTTTATAGATCTAAGATATAGAAAATATACTAAAGTGAAATTCAAATTTTCAAAATCGGCTTATTTAAAATCTAGTTGAATAAATATTTAATTAGAAATGATAGCTTGAAAGGGTAATGTTACCTTATCAAGCCCTCTGCAGCGTCTAGAGAGATTGTCAGTAAATGTGTATGTGTCTATTCCGCCAAGGTACTCACTTAACTGAAGCTCAAGTCAGAATGATAAATAAAATGCCTTTAAGGGAGCGATAAGAAATTTCTTCAAAAATGAATTTCCTTTATTTTAAAATAATTATTTAGGTACTATCAAATATTAAGAAATGAGATTATACAATTGGCCATTGATAAATTTCATTTCTGGGTTTTATTTTTTAATATTAAACATATGTATTATTAACTAGCTTCAAATCCCGCCTTTGGCGGGCCTTTTTAGCCAGGGGGCTGCGCCCCTGGACTCCCACGTAGCTGCTTTATTGATGTTTTATTAGTTACAGAGAATAAATATAATTGTTTTATTATAAATCTTAAATAGATATAATTTAAGATTCTATTAACTGCAATTTAAATGTACTTTAAAAAAAATATATAATTATTTTTCAATCCTATCTTCAATTAGTTTTTTCGCAAAAAACGAAAATTTCTCGATGATTATCATTTTTAATTTTTTTTCTCATAAAAAAACTTTGACAAAATAATTATCATATTGTATTTATTATTTGGAAAAAATAAATATTTAGAATTTGAGAAAAAATAAAATAAAATAATCTATACAATTAAAATGTTACTAAATAAATACTTTTGTGAAAATGCAGTATTAAATTCTTCTTCAACGATAATGTGGTTATAACTATTGAGAATGAATGACACTCAAAAATCTTGCAAACAGGGCCGCCAACACTTGTTTTTTTTGCTAGTTTAGTTCTTTTATTGTTTGGCAAGCTAAGTTGGCTAACCTGATTTTTTTGTAGTTTTTCCTGAATTTTCCAATTTTCCCGGCAACTTTTCCAATTTTTTTTTACGTATTAACCTGAATTGCACTATTACGAACATTTAAAAAAAAATTAGCCAAATCGGTCCAGGCATTTAAGAGATCTGCGCTTACGAAGAAACAGAAATTCATTTTCATTATATAGATTTATTATGTAAAAGCACGCAAAACATTTTTTTATTTAGTTTGTTTCTTTGCCTGGCTATGATGTATGAGCGAAAAGCCGTAGAATTGTTTTCTGTTTTCAAATGTTTTTTCATTTCTAAAACAAAATAAAAACTTATTAAATTTTTGAGCTTTCTATTTTCAAAAATGCAGGTTAAAAAATCAGAAAATTTTAAAATGAACTTATTAACCAAATAATATTTTAGTTTTTGAAATCTGGTGCTTTACTTTTGCATTATTAAAATAAAATAAATAAATAAAATTAATAGTAGGTAATAATAAGTATTCGCATAAAATTTTTCGAATTATTATTATTTTTTTTCATATTTGTGTCTTTAAATATATCTAATATTATACATATAAAATTGGCATGCTCTGCTGTAAAAAGGCTCGTCAGGTAATTTCGATTTATTTGAGAATTTAATTTTTTATCGTGTTTGCATTAGTTTGTTCAGTAACTTGCTTACTATTACAATAAAACAAATTTATCTAAATCCAATAGGCCATTTGAACTAATGAGAAATAACAGATAAAATATTTTTAATTAAAAAAGACTGATAACGAAAGACAAGCCTTCGAAACTATAGTCTCAAACTATATATACCTATACATATTATATATTTGATTAACGTAACTTTTAATGGCTTGTTGCATATAGATACTGGATATATAGTATCTATCTATCTATACTTATGATAGGCTTGTACGACTACGCCGACGATATATTTTTAATTTTAAAACCCACGAATAGTTCATGACAAATAAAATTTATTCAAATTAGGAAATTTAAATTATTATTTTAAAAACTCATCACGGAGTCCAAAGGGCATAGCCCCCTGGTTAGCAAGATGCCCGCCAAGAGCGAATTTCACAGATGGTTTATTTATAATAGAGGTTGAATAAAATTCAAATGCTTATTTCCAGTAATTTATTATTTATTCAAGTGTTTAATCCAAATATTTCGTGGACACTACGGCACCTCCTCCTCAATGGTTACTGCGAAGTCAGCTAATGGTCAGTTAGTGGGTTCAAAAGACATTAATTGCTTGATAATTACAGATGTTATGTTAATATTGCTAAGTACTCACCCACCAGCTCACAAATACGTCGACCCTCAGTTTATAGAAGCTAGAGATTTGTGTTTATTTGCATCAAGCAGAGGACAACCCCATTGATTTCTCTTTATGAATCAACAACTCTGCTACTATTGGAAAAATAAAATCTTTTCAAAACTATATTTTAATTAAATTGAAACTTTCTTTTTCCCGAGAGTAGCAGAATTTTGTATAAATTAAAGGAGACAATAAAAGGGTGTGCCATCTGCTGGAAAAATATTTTTTTTATTTATTTATAAAAAGACTATAGTTTCGAGGACTTTGCCCTCTTCACCAGTCTATTACAATTGATTCGACAGGAATCGATTTGTGAAAAAATATTGTTTTAATTCATTTATAAAGAGATTATAGTGTCGAGGGCTTTGCCCTCTTCATCAGTCTCATTACAATTGATTCGCAGAAATTTCACACATCGTTTCTGGTGAATCAAATGTAATAGACTGATGAAGAGGGCAAAGCCCTCGAAACTATAGTCTCTTTATAAATAAATTTAAAAAAATTAATTTTTTACACATCAATTCCTGTGAATCAATTGTAATAGACCAGTGGTTCTTAACCTATGGGTCGCGACTCAAATTTGGGTCTCGCTGAGTAGTTAAAAAATATTTAAATATTTTACTACATTTATTTTCAATAAGTTTAAAAATAATGTATATCTTAATTTTCTCAATAGTTTTTTAAAATACTTACTTTTTTATTAAATTTTCCTTGGATCGAAAAGTACCTTTTTTTATCTTAATTGTTTTAAAAAAAATGTATACTTCAGTAAAAAGGTCATCATTGTAAAATTGAGGAAAATTTCTCAAGTATAAATTAAATAAGCTGACGTGTTCTGATGTGGCCATCCACTTGAATTTACCATACAACCTGGCCCCTCACTTATATTTAATATTTAATAAAATTATTTATAATCTTGTAGGGGAGGGGGTTAGTTTTTAAATTTTTAGACTTCTGGGGGCCCACTGATTATGTATACAAAATTTGGTTGAGTTTGGTACAAGGGCCTAGATTTTAATTTTTGACTCTGACCCCCTCCCCCATTTTGGGCGGTTAGTTTTTGCATTTTTAGTCTTCTGGGGTCCCACTGATTATGTATACAAAATTTGGTTGAGTTTGGTCAAATGGCCTAGATTTTTAATTTTTAACCCCCCCCCCTCCACCTCCCTTAATTTGGGTCGATGCACCAAAATCTAATCAGCTCTTAATCTCAATGGACCAAAACTACGTGTGAAATTTGGTTCGATATTCACACTAGTTTTTGAGCTAGCTCGTCCACAAAAATTTGGTAACGCATAGACTAACTAGCTGACAACCAGACAAACAGACATTTTGACAAAACAATTATTATCTCGAAAAATATAATTTTTTTGATGTTCACTTATTAGGGCTTTTTTGTAGAGCGAAATGCCATGGTTTCGCTCAATTTTTATAATCAAAATATTTTAAGCCGTTTTTGAGATATTTCGAAAAAAAGAAGGAAAAAAACACTTTTTTCATGCACCATTACAATACTTGACCATACCCTGTATGGTAAAGTAAAAAAGGTGATGTAAAAATTTGCCTTTTTTTGGGTCGCGGCATGAACATATTTCTCAAATGTGAGTCGCAGCTAAAAAAGGTTAAGATCCACTGTAGTAAACTGATGAAGGGGGCAAACCCCTCGGAACTATAGTCTCTTTATAAATAAATTTAAAAAATTATTTTTCCAGCAGAAGACACTCTTTTAATGTCTCATTTAATATACATATTTTAGTTTATTACTATAGCTACTCTAGCCAAAGAGGGTATCAGGTTTGAAAAAATTAGCACTTTTTTCTAAATTTTAACTTAATATAATCTAACTTAAAAGACATATATATAAAATTGTGAATCAGTAAAATCTAGATTGGTTTATAAGGTTGGTAGGTACGTATATAATTATATATTCTCCCCTTGTATTTGTTTATTTGATTGTTTGCTCGGGCCATGTCGTTGGGAAATTTCTCGAAACATGCTTGCCTATCCAAAAGGACATTTAAATTTCAATGAGCGTCTGTCGTCCCGGTTTGATCATCAATCGGCGGATTATTTTATTTGCCCGATTCAGGGCCGTCCTTGTTGAATCATAGGCCCTATTGAGCTGAGGAAATTTTAGTTTTGTGTTCCACGCCATTTGGTAATCAATCAATTTGTATGTACATGCAAATAAAAGTGACGAGTTGATCAACGGACGCTGCGAGCCATTGAAAAATAAATTATCCACCTGAAAATGAGGACGTGGAAATTAAATCTCTCGTGTTTTTGATAGGTGTTTGTATTGATGAAGAAATAGCCAAATCGAATGTGCATGATTTATATATACAGGGTGGGGCATAAAGATCTATCACATTTTGAAGAGGTATATAAAATGAAAAATTTTAAATAGAAAAAAACTGAATCTATTTTTGAAAAGAACATGAAACTAACCACCCTAAAATGGTTTGAGCAGTAGGTCAAAAATGAAAATTCTAGCCATTTCGACCAAACTAAATCAAATTTTGTATAGATATTCTGTGGGCCCCCAGAAGGGTAGAAATACGAAACTAACCACCCAAAATGGGGGGAAGGGTCAAAATGAAAATTCTAGCCCTTTCGACCAAACTCAATCAATTCTGTGGGCCCCAGAAGGGTATAAATACGAAACTAACCACCCAAAATGGGGAGAGGGTCAAAAATGAAAATTCTAGCCATTTCGACCAAACTCAATCAATTCTGTGGGCCCCAGAAGGGTATAAATACGAAACTAACCACCCAAAATGGGGAGAGGGTCAAAAATGAAAATTCTAGCCATTTCGACCAAACTCAACCAAATTTTTTTGTATACATAGTTTGGTTGAAAGAGCTTTGTATACATAGTATGGTTGAAAGAGCTATAATTTTCATTTTTGACCCTCCCTCTCATTTTAAGTGGTTAGTTTTTGCATTTCTAACCTTCTGGGGGTTCACAGAATCTATATATATATAAAATTAAGGTTTTGTCTGTACATTGGTCCAAATCACGCCAAATTTTGGTTGCACACGTTTCAAGCAAAGTTATGAACGAAAACACCCTCAACAAAATTCCTGTCTGTATGTCTGTCTGTATGTCTGTTTCAGTGGTTTCCGCGAAAAGTTGCTCACGATTCACGTCAAAACGGCTGAAGGGATTATTATGAAATTTCATATTTGTATCAGAGGTCTTCTAACTTACGTTTTTAGCTATATAACGTTTTGATATTTTGACCCCAAAAGGGGGTTTGGGGGGGTGCACGAATGAAAATTATCAAATAACTCTTAAACTATTAACTCTACGGGAAATTTTATAATGAGCAAAGTTGTAGGGGATGTGATTTCTGACAAATTTTGTTTAAAAAAATTCCCCCAAAAACCACCCAAAAAGGGGGGAAGGAGAAAAATATATAAATTCTTGCCCTTGGAGCAAACTCAACCAAATTTTGTATACATAATCTGTAGGCCTCTAGAGAGCTAGAAATGCAAAAACTAACCACCCAAAATGGGGGGGGGGTCCAAAAAATGAAAAATTCTTGCTCTTGGACCAAACTCAACCAAATTTTATATACATAATCTGTGGGCCTCTAGAGAGCTAGAAATGCAAAAACTAACCACCCAAAATGGGGGCGTCCCCAAAATGGGGGGGGTCAAAAAATGAAAATTCTTGCTCTTTGACCAAACTCAACCAAATTTTGTATACATAATCTGTAGGCCTCTAGAGAGCTAGAAATGCAAAAACTAACCACCCAAAATGGGGGGGGGGGTCAAAAAATGAAAATTCTTGCCCTTGGAGCAAACTCAACCAAATTTTGTATACATAATCTGAGGGACTCTAGAAAGCTAGAAATGCAAAAACTGGGTGCGGGGGTCGAGTGGGGGTGGGTTAGAGCATGGGATGCGCGGAGTGGAATGGCGGTGGAGTGAGGGATTATGGCGGAGTAGGGGGGGGGGGGGCACGGGGGTAGATCAAGGTTGGTGGATGGCGGGTTCAGGTGAGGGTCCAGTGGCGTAGTGGGGTGGTACGGGGTGGGGGTCCGAGGTGGGGGGTGCAGGTTAGAGTGTTGAAGTGGTGGTGTGGGGGCGGGGTTGGGGTGCTGGGTGGGTTTCGTGGAGTGTGGTGGGTTGGAGTGGGGGGTGAGGTTGGGGTTCGTGGGTTGGGGGCCCGAGGTGGGTGGGGTGAGGGTTGGGGTGGTGGTGTGGGGGCGGGGGTTGGGGTGCTGGGTGGGTTTCGGGGAGTGTGGTGGGTTGGAGTGGGGGTGAGGTTTGGGTTCTGTGGTATGGGGGCGGGGGTTGGGCACGGGTTCATGGTGCGGGGGTAGGGGTGCTGGATGGGTCGGGGGGGAGTGTAGTGTGAGGGTGGGATTCGTGGGTTGGGGGTCCAGGGGGCGTGCCCCCTGGCTAGCAAGAGGGCCGCCGAAGGCGGGCCTTGCAGCTAGTATATATACAAAATTTGGTTGAATTTGATTGAAAGGGCTAAAATTTTCATTTTTAAACCCCTTCCCCCCCCTTTTTTTTGTCTGATATAATGTTTAAAACACATTTAAAAAATGTATTTTATGTTCTTATCAAAAATATATTCAGTTTTTGTTCTAGTTAAATTTTTTCATTTTTTTTATACCTCTCCAAAATGGCGTAGATCTTTATGCCCCATCCTGTATTTTAGCTATATCATGATTTAAACTTATCCCTCTTTGAGTTCATGAAAATTTTTAAACAAATCAACCAATAAGTTAGAAGAAAAAGTAAAATCTTGTTCAACGTGATCTTTGTAAATTATACTAATTTGGCGATTTTTCTGTATTCTAACGGTTTTAGCTATAAGACTGAATCATTTCAAAAATGGGAAAATTATTAATACATAAAGGAGACAATAAAAGGGTGTAACGTCGTTATAACTAAATTTAAAAATTTATTTTTCTGACAGAAGACACATTCTTTTATTGTATCGATTTAATTGATAAAAATTATGCTACTCTTGGCAAAAACTTCTAATTTAATTATCAATACATATTTTGTGTAAAACTTCAGCTTATTTTCTACAAGTTCAAGAACTTTCCATTTAATTTAATTTTTCTGCATTTTTTTAATCTGAATTTTTGAGGGAAGAAAGTCCAAAACAAAATCAGTTTTTTGTTAAAAAACAAATATTTTGACATAAAAACAAACTTTTTATAATCATGCATTTATTCAATTATCGTGGGTTTAGAAGAAAAATAGGGTGTGTGTATTTTAGGAATATCACATGGTAGATGTGAAACGTTCAAAGTTCATTTAATTCAGTTGATTCTATTAAAACATTCTTATTGATATTCACAGACTTATATAATATTTTCAGTTAGTGATAAAATGGAATTCAAAGGTACGCTAAAAAGATAGAAAATATACTACGCAAATTCTATTTTTTTTATTGAAAAAACCCCACTATCTATCTATCTATCTATATATATATTATATAAAATTTAGATTTTGTCTGTACATTGCTCCAAATCATGCCAAATTTTGGTTGCACACGTTTCAAGCAAAGTTATGAACGAAAACACCCTCAACAATTCCTGTCTGTCTGTCTGTCTGTTTCCGTCGTTTCCGAAAATTTGCTCACGATTCACGTAAAAACGGCTGATAGGATTATTATGAAATTTCATATTTAGATCAGATGTCTTCTAACTTACGTTTTTAGCTATATAACGTTTTGATAGTTTGACCCCAGAAGGGGGTTTGCGGGGAGGGGGGCGCATGAATGAAAATTATCAAATAACTCCTAAACTATTAACTCTACGGCAAATTTTACAATGAGCAAAGTTGTAGGGGATGTGATTTCTGACAACTTTTGTTTAAAAAATTCTCCCAAAAAACCACCCAAAAAGGGGGTGAGGGTCAAAATATGAAAATTCTTGCTCTTGGACCAAACTCAACCAAATTTTGTATACATAATCTGTGGGTCACTAGAAGGCTAGAAATGCAAAAAGTAACCACCCAAAGGAGGGGGGGCAAAAAATGAAAATTCTTACCCTTATAGCCAACTTAACTATATTTTGTATATAGAATCTATGGGTCTCTAGTAGGCTAGAAATGAAAAAACTGGGTGCGGGGGTAATGTGCAGGGGGGGCACGGGGTGAGGGGTGCAGGGTGGAGTGGAGGGTTTAGGTGAAGGTCCAGAGGCGTAGTGGGATGGTGCGGGGTGGGGTCCGAGGTGGGTGCGGTGTGGTGCAGGGTGGTGTGGGGGCTCAGGTGAGGGTCCAGAGGCGTAGTGGGGTGGTTCGGGGGCTGGGGTGCGTGGTGGTGGGGTGGTGGCGGTGGTTGGGCACGGGTGTGGGGGGCGGGAGGTGCTGGGTGGGGTTCGGGGTGTGGGTGTGGTGGGGAGTGGGGTTTGTAGGTTGGGGATCCAAAGGGCGAGCACTTTTTCACATTATTAATTCACAAACTTGAACTCTGAGAAAGAACCGAAGGCCTATTCGGGCATGTACTGTAAAATTTGAACCAAATAAATAAATAAATAAATAAAATAGTACGCAAACTCTTAGCTGGTCAGTCTGCATACCGGATGGCCTCCGTTCCTTTTAACTATCCCACTCTTTCTCTTTGTTTTTGTAATTTCTGTTTTATCTCAGCTTGAATTATCACCGCGTCATAAGAAGTTTCATTTCAGAAATCATTCTTAAAAATAATTTCAATTTACGTTTTAGACAATTCTAAACACGATTAAGCAAAGAAAAAATTGAAAATTTTCAAGTGAATTCAATATTTCAATATCTACAGGGGTCGGCGCTCGGAGTGTTACCATCTACCGTGAAAAGATTTTAAACAATGCTTTGCTACCTTGGGTACGTAAATAATTCGGACATTTCAACAAGACTCGGCACCATCCCATAAAGTCCGTGAAACCCAACGTTTTTTACAAGAAAAAGATCCCAGCTTCATTTCTTCACAACAATGGCCACCATATTCCCCGTACTTAATCCCAATGGATTTTTCCATATGGTCCATTCTTGAGGCCAAGTTATCAACTAAAAAATATCAGTCGGTCAACGCCTTAGAGATTACTCTTCGAATATAATACCATCAGACCACATTCGTGGAGCGTGTGAAGCCTTCCCGGACAGACTCGATCCTATTATCCGCGCTACATCGAACAATAACATATTTTTCTTCAAATTTGAAATGTTTTTACGATATACTGAAGTTTTTAAATACAAAAAATAAAAATTGACAAAATTACAGTATTTTTAATTGGTACCACTTCGAGCGCCGACCCCTGGATTATAATAATGAGCCTATGCGACGACGACGACATGATCTCTGATTGGCCGTGCTTTGGCTTTAAATAAATACAGGGGTATTCAAAAATAATTTAAAATGTAAAATTTTCAAACAAAAGAAAGTTGGGGGGAGGGGTAATGATTATAAATTATTTTATTAGGAAGCGTAGCCCCCTGGACAGCAAAATGCCCCCAAAGGCGGGCTTCGAAGCTGCAGTTAAATAATATAATGTCAGCCATTGCTAGATTAAATAACTAACTAAAATTTATTTTTTAAAACAAATATAATTGTGAAAAAATTTCCTAAATCGAAAAAATAGTAGTATAAAGTACCCACACATTTTATTACATTACTACACATTTATTTTCATAAATTTAAGACTTAAAAAATGGTTTTATAAATCATCTATTTTAAAATACAATTACCACATATTCATTCAATGTTTTTTTTTTTCACTTTCCCCTATAACATCTCAGTTGATAACCTTTTATTACTTTATTTTGATGTTCACTCTATTAAATTGGCCATTTGTATTCATTTGAAATGAGACACACACAGGCAGATAGACATATCGCATTTCTAATATTCATATTCGTCTTATCGAAGCGGCAAGTGATAAAAAAAAAAAAAAAAAAAAATGGAGTGTAAATTGAAAAGGATCTCTCTCGCTGGGTTTTCTTGCTTCTAAATCAATGGTGAGATGAAATTTCAGACTGCGGGAAGACAAATGTTTTAAATCATGGAAAAGGGCTGACACACCGAGATTCTATAATAAAAAAAACAAACGAGGTCTGGATTAATCCCGGGGACCAATTCTTTTAACAGAGATTTCTTCCTGCCAAAAGACTTAATCAAAAGAACAGGAGGAAATTACCATTCACCCATTTGATTTGTATAGTATTGATTTTACAATATGTTTTTGAATTTTAGTGTTGTTTATGAGTTTTTTAAGGGTGTGTTTAACCTTAGAACACACAAGCTTTTTCACAAACACAATTTCCGATGCCTAATAGAACAGATACAACAAGTTATTTGATACAATACCATATACTGATATAAGTACAACATTTTTACACTTTTTAAATAACAGATAAAAAAAAATTCCAACATTCTATAAATTCTAGTTAACACGTAGTTAGATAACTCAAGTATAGTTTGTTATGTGATCAAGGAAAACAGTCTAAAATTATTCTATGCTTATAGAAAATTTTAATGAATAAATTAAAATTCCCGATGACATTGTAATTAGAAAAATCACCATTTTCAAAATAATGCAGTAGAATCCCGATATATCGTTTCTTCAAGGGGACAAAGGATAAGTATGATATATCGACATGTTCGCTATATCGAGATTATGATATATCGAGGGTATAAATTAAAAATACGATATATCGAAAGTTTTAATTTATTTTTTTATAAAATTTATAATTCTCTCATTAATATATCAAAGAATAATTAACATATTAACGAGAAAATGTTTTGATCGAGCTTTTTAAACAAGATATTTATCGCGAGACTACTGCGGTTGAAGCTATTGGGTCTACTGAGTCTTAAGTCTGGACCAAGAGAGTGAAAAAGATATGATCCATTTAGCTATAATCCAGCATCATTTCGCGTTTAGCCCGCATGACACTTGGATGGATTACCAAATGAATTTGAAATCTGAGATGTTATATATTCAGTCTCCCAGTCCAGAGCGCCCGATCTGTTAGCACGTATGTTAGGTGCCTGCCATTAATTAAGATCGGGCGCTCTGGACTGGGAGATTGAATATATAACATTTCAGAATTCAAATTCATTTGGTGATCCATCCAAGTGTCATGCGGGCTAAACGCGAAATGATGCTGGATTATAGCTAAATGGATCATATCTTTTTCTCTTTGGTCCAGACTTAAGACTCAGCAGACTCCAATAGCTTCAACCGCAGTAGACTCGCGATAAATATCTTGTTTAAAAAGCTCGATCAAAACATTTTCTCGTTAATATGTTAATTATTCTTTGATATATTAATGAGAGAATTATAAATTTATTTAACTTCATTATATCAAGTTAAAAATATATAAGTTCAGATATTATTTTCACTTAATATTTGACAAAAATCACCTGAATTCGAATCGAATTTAGGACACGTACGATTATTTTTTTATAAATATGTAACATACATATGTATACTTCAAAAATACTGTATTTAAAAATAGTTTTATGAATTTTAAATTATTTTTAATTGTACAGTAAATTACAACTACATAAACATGTATATATTTTTATAAACATTATTTTTTTGTAAATATTGAACTATTTTTGTTTCAATTAAAAAATTATTGCTTTTATACGAATTAAAGAGATTTTCTCAAAATTCGATTATAATTCAACGGAAAAATACGAATTATGAGACGTTTTGTCGATCTTGAAGAGGAAAAAATACATTATACCGAGGGTAATTGTTTTATATGAATTAACGAGATTTTTCCAAGAGACCAGCACTTTCTTACGATTTATTGGGATATAAGATATATCGGGATACGATATATCGGGATTACACTGTAGTACAAAAGTGAATAATTGAGATTTTTCTGAAACACGACATTTCGAGAAATGCAATGAAAAAAATTAAATTGGTGGATCGAATTGAATTGAAGAGATATAAAATACTATATACTATACTACACTGCCCAAAATTTATGCTCAAAGATAGATGTCTAGAAAGTTTAATTTATCTTTATAAAAAAATGAAGGCTAATAAAATGTGTTTAATATATGAGAATGAAAGTAGAAACCTTTAATAATAACAACATGGTGATTTTGGTTTTTTGGTATTACATGGACCTGATATAAATTTCAATAATAAAAGTGTCGAGTTTCAAACTCGACAAGAGCTATGAAAATTAATGATTCGATTATCGTCGCTCTTGTTGTCCTGTTAATAAACGTCGCTTTGGACGTCAATGGAAATACTTGCAAAAAATGTAGGTTTTAATTTTCCGCAATTCTCTAGCATCTTTGCTGTTATCCTTTATCAGAGTTCTAACATAAACGGATGTTTGATTAGAAAACTATGGGAAGGTCACATGACAATAAAGGATTTGATGCCAAAGTGTTTGTGACGGAATTGGTAAGGGGGTTCGGGACTGTTTATCATTTTATAAGAAAATTCTCAAATTTTTACCATCAAATAATTCATTTATTAAATATTTATTCCCGAAATTTGAAGTTGATGGTCTGTTCCATTACCGAGAAATAAATTATTGAAAATTGTCCTTTTAACATGGAAATAAAGGACCGAGCTTTTAAAAGGGCTATAACTTCTATACAAATTATACCATTTTCAACAAATTTATAAAAATCAATAATTCAACTTTCATGAATCGAATGATACATTTTTCAATAGATTTGACAGTCTAGTTAACTAGTTATTCATAAATTTAAAAATAAAAAGTTATTTGCAGCCAACAGAATATAACAAAAGCACTAGTGTAGAATTCGCGACTCTATTTTTGAAATCATTTTTCTGTTAAATAAATTTTTTTATAATGAGAAAAAATTCATTTCAATTTTATTTTTATTAATATTATCAAAACAAAGATTTGTATTCGAAATTAATCTCATTATTAAAAATTTTTTTATTAAAAAATTTTATAGGCAGAAGTTGTCACTCTGCAGAAATACAAAATATTTTTTCGTAGATCAACCAGATGGATAAGCTGACCCGAGCCTCCTTAAATGGAAGAGAGAAATGTTCATCCTAACTAATTTTAATTAGATAAGCTCATAGTGTAAAAATACTATATGTTTAGTGAAATAGTATATTCCGAACAGAGATAATTCCATACGAGTGGAAACATTTCAGCCATGATACGAAGTCAAGTGGGGGAATTACACTTGAATGGAATTAGCGATATTCACGAATGGCAGAGTATAAGTAGGTTTTCTCCAGCCCAAGCATAAACAATGTTTACCAAGTGATTTATTTCAAGCTAAGCTTAAAATATTAAAAAAATAAACTGTGGTTAGAATTGCCTAAAACGTAAAGAGAATAAATCATTTTCAAGTATGATTTTTGAAGTGAAACTTTCAAACAAAAAGGCCGAGAGTAACAACACTTTTTAATAATAATTATTTCATATTTTTTTCTGAAAATTACACAAAAAAAATTGTCTAATTTGGTCCATTTTTCAAGAAGTTATGGGCAAAAAAAATTGTTTTTTGAACAATTTGTCGAAAAAATTTAAAAAATTTACATTAAGCCTTTTTTAATAAAGTACAAACAAATCAAAAATTAAAATTTTTCACACTGTCCGATTTGGTGTGGAGTTAGGTATTGTACAACCTCTGAAGTCTCTGTCTGAGGTGGACCCTTGTATCGCGAAAATAAGAATAGATTTCAGTGATTGGGTTGAAGTTGAAAGTATCTGTGAATGCGGGTCTTGAAAGATTGAAGGTTATATGTAGCTGGAATAATAAAGTAAAATAATAAATAATTATGGTAAGATAGCAACATATTATTTTTTGAATGATGATGATTTGAAAAGGGTTATTTTTACATTAATACCAATCTTTATTCAACTCTTAGGCTGACTTATATAAGTATTTTTTTCTTTAATTGTGTACGTATACAAATTTTTAATGGAAAAGTATTTACACTGATACACGTTCTAATTTCTTAAGCTGCTTGGTTAACATCAGCCAAATTACTGATACACACTAAACTATGGCTATAAGTTTTACTTATAATTATGCCTGGTTATTGGGAACTTGAACTTTGAAATAATTGGATGTTAAATTTTTAACAGTCGCAACGTTTCGTCGAATTTTTTTGACTTCATCAGGCAATTTTTAAGGTTAGCCTCCTCGTAAGCTTATTCTTATTTTAATTTAAAATGTGAAGAAAAACAGTGGAACGATTCTGCTTAGTATCAGAACAGCAATCCATTGTCCTCGCATGCCATTAATTCACTCTCCATTTCACTTTAATTAAAACAAGAATAAAGAAGGTTAACCTAAAAATTACCTGAGGAAGTCAAAAAATAAAAGACGAAAAGTTGCAATTTTTAAAAATTTAACATCCATTTATTTCAAAGTTCTAGTTCCAAATAACCAGATATAAGAAAAATTTTTAGCATGAGGGATAACAACACTAATTTATGACTATAATATTTGGTTTTAAAACCTAAAATATAGAATAAGAAATCTCAAATAATTTTTGTATTCTATATCATCTTTAAAAACAGTAAAATGAAGTTTTAGAATAAATTAATGTAGTTTTAAAAGTACCTGATTAGAATCGGATTTTAAGAAAAGATTTAAAGAATTCAAATGAAAATGTAACCAAGTTGTAGCTAACAATACAACTTTATTAATGGTGTCTTTTGGAGGTTGAAGTTTCATCCAAAAAGTTAAACACTTAAATGTTGATATAATATCTCATTTGTATAAATTACGTGCATTGTTTAGCGTTCAAAAAACAAAGGTTTGAAAAACACAACTCCACTAGAAACTTTCTTAAGGCAAAAATAAAATTTGGAATAGTGAAGGTATAATAAAAACTCAGGGAGATAGAGAGTGCCTGTAAGCTTAGAACTTAGGCGAGGAAATTGTCTCCTGAAGCGGAGGGGAAGAAGAAGCTCCACCGCCATCTTGCTTAGTTCAAAACATTGCCAAACATAACGTTATCAAATGAGAAATACATGTTTGACAAAGAGCTAATACTCTCATATAAGCACGTTTTTCTTTAATATAAAATACAGTATATGTTCCTATGACTATTTTGTGTATATTCATTTTATTTTAATGTGAAATAATTTTAATAATTAATAATTTTAATTAATTTCAATTTTCTCTAATTAGCTGTAAAAATCAAAAAACTATAATTTAAAATAGTTCTTTTATTAGTTTTTTATTTAGGTGACCTTATAATTTTAAAAATCGACTATATGGAAATCTCAATGTTTTGAAAGATCCAAGATGGCGGACTGTGAGTCAGCGATGACGTAGGCAGGCGACACTTTTCTAGCCATATGCTCTCTCCCCATCTCCCTGTAAAAGCTACATTAAATGTATTTATTAATTTTTTTGCAACGAAATTTTCTCTGGAGAGAGACGGACTGGTAGAAATTTTAATTGAAAGTAATGGAAGGCAGCCCAGAGTTAGTGAGGAAAGAAAAAATTAACACATATAAAATAAGGTGTAATTTATTGAAATCCTTCCTCCTTTCCTTTCAAACCGACGATTTGGTGGATTTTCCCTCCTTCTTCAGGGTTTCAAAGGGTCAATGAATGAAACAAATAAAATGTTTCCTTCTTCTCTCCACAGTAGTGTTCAAAAACTTTCTTCATTTTTAACAAAAGGCATAGAAAAACAAATTTTTTTTCTCTTTTTTTCCTTCTTCTAATTAAGAAAAGAAGGAAAAAAAGAAAAAAAATTTGTTTTTCTATGCCTTTTGTTAAAAATGAAGAAAGTTTTTGAACACTACTGTGGAGAGAAGAAGGAAACATTTTATTTGTTTCATTCATTGACCCTTTGAAACCCTGAAGAAGGAGGGAAAAATCCTCCGAAACGTCGGTTTGAAAGGAAAGGAGGAAGGATTCCAATAAATTACACCTTATTTTATATGTGTTAATTTTTTTCCTCACTACCTCTAGGCTGCCTTCCATTACTTTCAATTAGTATTTATTAATTACTTAAAAATTATTAAAAAGTTAACGAAAACGTTTGTTTGATTTAAATCTAATACTACAGCCAAAAGAGTGTTGTACGTTTGGAAATATTGTCAATGTTGGTCCACATTTCTTGGAATTCTTTTTTTCTGTCTCTACCATTTTATTCATCAATCTTCCTTCAATCACATCTTCCATAATAAAGAGATTCTTTGCAATGTAATCCCTTTCATGGATTAAGTAGGTGCTTAGTATTTTTCTCTAGACCATCAGAGAGTAAATAAAAATATATATACCCATCACATCATCTTGAAAATCTTGATCCGAGATCTCACAAATGGTGGAGTTTCATTTAAAATCTCCAAAACGCTTTTTTTTTACAATACTTTCTTCATTTATCAGTTCTTGGAATTCGGAAAGTAGAAAGAACCAATCGATCCCATTGGGGGAGATTTTTTTTTAGAGCCCCGAACAACAATTTGAAACGCAATCCAAAGGGCTTTTCCGTTGACAGCCGAGCGAATGTCAACATGGTCGAGTCAACGACTGCGATATGGATGAAGGGCAAAGCAAAGTTGCAAGAACAGGTCGCCTTCCCGACTTTTGTGGTTGTATATAAAGTACACATCCATAAAATAAACAGCCCCGCCTCCGGCTATCGCCCTTTTGTTCCAACACTCGCCTCTTCTACTTTAAATAGTTTCTTTTCTGGGTGCTGTTTTTTCTTTCCCTTGAGCTACTTTAAAACACAAACTAACTAGCTTCATTTTCATGATAGATAAATAATCATGTTGCTTTTATTTTATTAACCGACTTCAAAAAAGGAGGAGCTTCTCAATTAGACTGTTTTTTTTTGTGTCTATGTTATCTGATATCTTCACCAATTGTGAACAGATTTTGATGAATTTTTTGCATTGGGTTCAGTCTAGTTTCCGATTGGTCTCGTTTTTTTTTTCATTGGTATTGGACCTTTTTTGCTATGTTTGTTTAGGCATAACTTCTTTGTTTATCAACCGATTTCGATGATTCGTTTTATATTGGAAAGAGGGTACCTCAGGGGGGGTCCCATATTAAATTGGTCAAGTTCTGATGATATGATTAATGACGAATTAACGAAAATTTCCAATTCTTATGAGCAAAAAATCGAAATTATAATAAATAAAATCTTTTATAAAAAAAATCTTAAAACATTCATTCGAGAGAATTTCTATATTTATGAATTTAATTTAATTATCATTTTCTGATTCGCCCGACGCTTTCTCTTACGAGATGCATGCAATTATATTAAGTCACTATTAATAACATCACTAAAAAGAGAAAAATAAAAATAATTTTTATAAAAAAAATAAAACCGACTTCAAAAAAATTAAATGCAACAAATAAAATAATAATCACTTAAAAATCAAATAAAATACACTAAAAGGTATAAAATAATTATTTTATTTAGTTACAACTAAACGACGAAATATTAACATGAAATTACTTTTTGAAGTCGGTTCCAAACATATACATTATATGAATTGCACTAGACGGATCTTACTTAGTACGTTTGGCGGGTACTCCCGCTTATATAGTTTGTTTGGCACCGATTTCAAAAAGTAATTTCATGTTAATTGTTCGTCATTTAGTTGTAACTAAATAAGATAATTATTTTATACCTTTTAGTGTATTTTATATGTTTTTTAAGTTATTATTATTTTATTTGTTGCATTTAATTTTTTTGAAGTCGGTTTTATTTTTATTATAAAAATTATTTTTGTTTATAATTTCACTTCGTTTAAGATTCTTTGTTTCAAAAAAATCAAAAGAAAAAAGGTTTGTATGTTTTTTGACAACAACAAAAAGTGACAGTATTTATTGAGATTTTATTATTATTACATGTTTTTATTAACTTTCAAGTATTAATAGAGAGAAATATAAACTTTGAAAAATAAAATGTGAACATTTTATGTGAGGATCTCAGGGATTTTTTATGGCAATATCATTTATTTGAAAGCATTTTATAGTACATATGGACCAATGGAACATGGAAGATTTAATTAACAAATGCGCCATTATTGATGATGTGATAAAAACAATTTTCGACATTCTAAAATTTTCACCAGGCTTTAAGCTCTATAAAGAGTATAAGATATACATTAAGGGCCAGTTGTATGTTGGTTGGTAAAGTCTTTGTAAAAGTTGACAAAGGGTAAAACCTTAGAATTCACCTTGTGCCCGGCCAGATGGCCAATCAGATGACTCGTACCTTCAACTGATTGGCCATCTCTGCCGGGCACAATATGCTTTACCCTTTGTCAACTTTTACAAGATTTTACCAACCGACATACAACTAGCCCTAAGACAGTGGTTCTTATTTCTTAACCTATGGGTCGCGAGGCATTTTTTAGGTCGCGCAGAGTCGTTAAAAAAGTATTTTACTATATTTATTTCCAAAAAATATATTTTAATTTACTTCAATACTAGTTATTAAAAGTAAAAATATTAAAAACAGGTGCTTTTTCATTAAATTTTCCTTGGATCGAAAAATATCATTCGTTATATTAATTGTTAAAAAAATTATATGCGAGTTAAAAAAAATGTCATGATTATAAAATTGAAGAAAATTGCTTAAGTTGATCTAAAAAAGAGTAATTAGAAAAATTTGGCTTTTTTTGGGTCTATGGCATGAACATATTTCAAAAATGAGTCGCGGCTTAAAAAGATTAAGAACCGTTGCATTAAGCCAATTGGTAACGCCTAAATGTATGCAACTATATCGGCTTTATAGCGTAGCATAAGTCTATCCTACAGGCTCTCATTCAAATATATTTTTTTTTTATTATTTATTTATTGTCACCGGGAACAAAGCCTATTTAGACAGTATATCAGTAAAGTGTTAGTAGGGTTAGTGAGGGAGCCGAGTTTTAGCCGGTAGAAATTTTATATGCTAGCCAGGCTCGAAGCCGGGCCTCCCGCTTAAACATCTGAAGCGAGGCCAGTGCCTTAGCCAGCTCGGCCAACCCGACTCCCCTCAAATAAATTTAAAATTTTAAAAATTTGAGTGAACACAAGGCTATAAGGTCTAGAAATCAGATTGTTATGAAAACTCAGCTTAAATGTGTTTTTTTTTTCAATATATTAATTACTTTTATCTCCCATTAGGGAAATAAATAGTTTTTTTTAATAATAGGAGAGGGTGATCTTCATAGTATTTTTTCTGGAAAAAGTATTCACTGTGGTGGTTTCCCGAGGCCTTCACTTGAATCTGATGATTAGTCCATCATCAGAAGTTTTACAGATACTAAAGAATAATGAAAAATGTATTGAATTTATGTATGTGCAATTTTTCGTTTGAGGGAGGGTCATTTTTTATTTTTTATTTTCATTTGAAAATTTTATCCCCTTCAAATATTTTATGTGCGTTGATTGACGTCACAAATCTCTTTTTTTATATCACATATATTATTAATTAATCTACTCGTAGATCCCAAATGAGTTACATTTTTATTCCTGATGTTTATATAAGATCATCAAAGCCAATTGAAATGAAATTATATTTTATTGATTTTACTAGTTACATATATATATATATATATATATACTTAGGTGTATTTATTTACAGTGAATTAATCACGTTCATGTAATAACTAGGGGTTGATAAAATATTTACATGAACCTTTATGTACATAATATACATAGCGATGAGTATATTAAATCATAAAAAAAAATACTAATCGAGAGATTATCGAATTTAAATATTAAAAAATATAATGATATAATCCTTAAAACAATCACATTTCAAGTATTATTTGTAATAAAAAATAAATATTTCTATAGAAATGAGAGAATAATATGGCTTTTAAATTTTTTATTATAACCTGATTTCCCAGAGGTTTCATAAAATTTATGAAAAATAAATTAATAGCAATCATAAATAAAATTTTATAAAGATGATAAAATATTATTAACTTCAAAAATATTAATCTAGAATCTATAAGATTTTATATAGCTTTTATATTTACGAATGAAGACTCCAATAGTACAATGGTTAAAGCGTTTGACTACTAATTGAGTTTACTCGGGATCGAAATCCAGGGAAAGGCAACGGGAAACTACGCGTGAGAACCATTTCCTCAAGAAAATTACTACGAAGAGGATGCTCTGCAGAGTAATAACCAATACTCGAAATCAAGTATCGCACTTGAAAAATAATAATTAAAATACTACTAGAATGCAGACACATACCCAAGAAGCCTATAATAATTAACAACCATTTTTTGAACTACTATGAATAACTTACACTCAAGCCTTGTTTACACGTACTTAGTATTTGCCATTAGTACTATTCCATTTACTAAGCATTTAGAAGACTAACTAATTAGTAATTCACACGTCTCTTCTAACCATTCTAATAGTGTATTGTGAAAGTAGGAAGATGGAAATTCGAGTTGTCAATATACAGGGTGAGGCAAAAAGATCTACCACATTTTGAAGAAGTATAAAAAATGAAAAAATTCACTAGAGAACAAACAGAATAAATTTTTGAAAAGAACATAAATTAAATATTTTTTAAATGTGTTTTAAACATTAAATCAGATGGAAAAAAAGGAGGGGGGGGGGGGCTAAAAATGCAAATTCTAGCCCTTTCGACCAAACTCACCCAAATTTTGTATACATATTCTGTTAACCCCCAGAAGGCTAGAAATGCAAAAACTAACCACCCAAAATGGGGAGAGGGGAAGGAGTCAAAAATGAAAATTCTAGCCCTTTCGACCAAACTAAGTATATAAAATTTGGTTAGTTTTTGCATTTCTAGCCTTCTGGGGTCCACAGAATATGTATAAAAAATTTGGTTGAGTTTGGTCAAAGGGTTACAATTTTCATTTTTGACCACCTCCCTCCCATTTTGGGTGGTTAGTTTTTGTATTTCTAGTCTTTTTGGGGCCCACAGAATATGTATACAAAATTTGGTTGAGTTTGGTAGAAAGGGCTATAATTTTCATTTTTTGACCCCCCCACCCACCCTTTTTTTTTGACTGAAAATGTTTAAAACGTATTAAAAAAAAATATTTTATGTTCTTTTCAAAAATATATTCAGTTGTTTCTAGTTTAATTTTTAATTTTTTTTTATAATGGGCTAGAACTTTCCTTAGTAGCACAAACTAGTTCAAACTATATAGTAACTATATAGTGCATATATAGATTTTGAGAATCTATATAGCCCTACTATATAGTTTGAAACGTTGTGCTACTAGGGTTATGCCCCACCCTGTATGTGCTACTTGTCATTAGTAAATAGAAACCATTTCTATTCACTCGCACTTGCCACTCTACTAAAACTAACCACTTAAATTGTGTGTTTACACGACACAGAATTAGTGCGAGTGGTTAGCACTAATGCTTAAAGCTCTTGTAAACTAGGCTTTACACTGTTTAAATTTCAATTCACAAAAATCTTATATAAAATATTTTATAAATTTTTTTTTACTATTACTAATTTATTACAACATATTTCATAAGCTATTTTTAAAAAATTTCGATTTTTTTCTTTATCCACGTAAAAAATATTTTTAGTTTTTGCACGAGGATAGTAAAATTAATATAATCTACTTAGCTAATCAAAAATCGATTTATTTTCTCCTTATTAATAAGCATTTAGAAATTATTTTTAGCAAAAATTTACATTTTTAGATCTTGTTAGTTTTAAGTACAATTTCAATTTAGAATGTAGTTTCTAGAATTGATGAAATTTCATACTTTAAATAGTGGCGATTAATATTATTCGAGTAATTTATAAAATACAACTTTTTAGCATATCTCAAAACAAAGAAATTGGGATTATTTTTATTTATTTATTTATTTATTTTTAGCTAAATGGGCATCTAGACCATCTTCTCCAGAGTAATCGCCAACGCTAGGAATAGAGTATATCAGAAGAAGAAATTATCCCTAAAAAATTAGATTCTTCAAGAAATAAAGATTTGATTAAAATTTTTATCCGATTTTTAATTTTGTGTCAAATAATTATATACCGTATATAAAGCCCTAATGTCCAAACTTGAGCTTGAGATATTCAACGCTCAGACAAACATATAGACAAACTCATTGTACCGACATTAAGGTAGTTGTTTCGCGACAATACTTGCAAAAAGCTAATGCTAGAGTATATACTATAGAACAGACAATAAGGAATCATAATTCATAAGCCCAAAATTTGTTGCTGTTTATGTACCTATTCTAGACAATCCCGTGCTCGTTTGACAAATCTGGCAACATTGTAAAAGCTTGAATATATTTTATCATAGAAATTTCAGATAAAGTACATTATAAAGGGAGATTTATAAAACAAAAAGTTCTTAATAAGCAATTGAAAGCTGTTACGACAATAGCTGAAGCGGTTTTCGATGAATTTTGCAATAAGGAGCTATGAATAAAGAAAAAACGTCAAAAAAATACTAAAGTTAACCCACTTTTTAGGTTAAATAAATGCTATGTTGCCAGATTGTTTTTAGTGTAAATTTTTTTATACATTTTTTATTATTTATTCAATATTATCTCAGAAACTATGTTGTAACTATGAATCAAAATTGTCTTAAAATGTATTAGTTATTGTTTAATGTTGATTTAGTTTTTTATTACAATGGTAAAAAGAGTTTCTGAATTATAATTAAATATGTATGTAAATTTTCCGATATCCTGTGTAGTGCAATGTATAAGAGATTGAAAAACTCTATCTTTGGAATTTAATATCTCCGGAACTATAGATATTGTTCATAAATTTCATTTTGCCACCAATCGATGCAGAAGTAATTAAATAATAATCTGTCTAAATTTCAAAAAAATCCTAAGAAAACCCATTTGGTGGAACAACTACCTTAATAAGGAACTCTAATTATTTTACTCGGTACTCTCGGCGGGATCGCCCTTAAATGTTTGGATTAATGAAAAATGGGACTTTAATCAAATATTACATTAACAATTCATCTCGCAAAGTTCTAACCTAACCAATAATTTATTAAAATCGAAAATATCAAGTTATTACCTATTAAGTGATAATTGTTTTTTTAGTAGCATTAGTGAGATACTGTAAAAGTATCCTATTATATATATAATATCCTAGATTAATTTGCAGCAACGCTAACTTAATGCTGCCGACAGGGGGCGATGATGCAGTCGGTATATTTGCGGCAAATTTGAAATATAATTCTAATTTGAACTCGAATTTTGAAATGAAAGACTCCAATTGATTTTAAATTAAGAAACATTAAATATATTGATAATTATTCCCCCCCCCCCCACCACTCAAAAATTAAATATTCAATTCGCTTTTCTTTGCGCACAGAAGAAGAAATTAATCACATCTTATTTGATTTATATTTAATATATTATTTGTTTATTTTTTAATAATTTGCCACTTTTTTTATAATTTTTTAAAAATCTAAATTTTGTTATTCTTATTTTTTGATTTTTACTTAATTGAACGACTTAACAGACACATATGCTCGAATGGCAATACTGGATGGAGCAGCCTGTCATACAAACAACACCTGATCTCTTTTAAGTGTGTCTCTTAAGAGTGTGGTTTTTTAATAGGTATAAAATTTTTGGACCGAGACGCCGCCCGCCAGGGCATCAGCCCGGCCGAGCAGGGCGTGCCTTCGGCACGCACGAAAAGCTCGTTTCTTTATATATATCTATTTATGCAAATATATATTCAAGCTCCAAGTCTAATGGGCAGAGAGAATTCTAAAAAAGAGTTATAGAAAATTCAAAATAGCCTTTCTTCTGTCATATATCTTGAAAATAAGGGGTGCTAGATAGCCTGTTTCATTTTACGCCTTTCTTGTGTATACGTATGATAAAATATATGCAACCAACATGTTAATACAAGCTAGAGACAAATAGAAGCAGCGATAAGACGAAGGGGACAGAAAGAAATAGATGTCCGAGGGAAAAAAAGAAAAAAGTTTGTCGAGAGATACACTGGCCCGAGCAGCTTAGAGAGGCCGAAAAGAATTATGGGAAAAGGGAAGGAAAACGATTCGGGAGACGTCGACCGGGGGTGAAAGAAAAACGAAAAAAGGTGCCGAGTAATATAATAAATAGAAAAGGAAAGTAAATTTTAGAGTTGAAATAGGGCGAAGGGATTCTTCGATCGTAAAATTGGGTTTATAAATAAGATGAGAAAATTTAAATGATATTTTTTAATCTATTAAGAATATTGATTCATTTACAGGAAATTGGGATTTGCAAAAATTCAGGCCCAAGTCTATTCATCATCAAATCAAAACCAAATCAAATCATACCAAATACACAGGAGTTTTTAAAGGATTATAGTGGTGTTTCACAAATAAAATTAAAATTAAAAAAAAAAATTGTAATTATATTTTTGGAGTTTTATTGAATACTCTAAATACCAGAGGTAGCAAACCTGTCATCGCGATCGACCTGTCGGTTGTGTGAATATTTATAGTCGATCTTCGTAAGTGCTTTAAATTTTGGTATTTAATTAATTATTTAGTATTTCTCATTAGTTGATCTCTTTGTATGCATATGTAGATATATATATAACGATATTAAATAAATTTACAGCTAAACTAATACTTTAGAATAAATTTTCTCTTCGCCTCTCCGAAGGACTAGTAGAAATTTTAATTGATAAATGATGGAATTTTCAATAAATCTATCTTATATACGAAATAATTTTGTTCACTATCCTTGGGCTCCCTTTCCATCACTTCTCAACTAAACCAATAGTTTTTTATTATTTTATTCCTATCTTCACTCACCATCAAAGGTAGATCGAGACTCATTATTAACATATAAAGTTGATCTTATGACAAAGAAGTTGTCCACCCCTGCTATATACCATATATTTCTGGTTTTTAGTCCATCATCAGGAGTTGTATTTACAAAAGACTGTCTTTTGTAAATACAACTCCTGGTGATGGGCTAAAAACCCGAAATATATATAGAGTACTCAATAAAACTCCAAAAATATAATTAAATTTTTTTTTTAATTTTTATTTTATTTGTGAAACACCACTATAACCCTTTAAAAACTCGTGTGTTTAATATGTTTCACTATAAACCAACACCGCTTTCCCTAAATGTTACATACCAAATACTTTCATCCTTATGACTTCTAGAACCAAGAATTCCTTTCCTGTTTTTATATATTACGGAATACTGCATAATACTTGATTAAATAACATGAGTGATAATTTTCCTCGTTTTTTGCAATCTAGAAAAGAATACGATTTTTTTTTTCTTAACATTCTGGTTTGTTACATGTTTACACGTTGGCCATCCTGGCTGATATTTCAACAATGCGGAAAGACAAACTTGAGAATGTCTTCATTCGATTAAAAAAAGATTTCCGCCTAACACTTGAAAGAATACCAGAACTAGGTGACGAAACGTTGTTCTCATTATAAATGTGCAATCTTGGTGATTTCAACCTAGACTTCAATTTAGATAAACAACTCAACCAACAAAACACCAAATTTGCAAGGACATTTACAGTTTTTAATGAGAGTTTATAAAGTTTATCAAAGACCTCATTAAATAAGTTTGATTTAATGTCAGGTGGGCTAGTGCACTCTTACAAATCGAACCCAAATATCAAAAACGATACTCTTTGGTTCTTTAATCACCTGAACTTACAAGACAAGTCAAAAAATTTCATTCAAGATCTACAAAACTTCAGTGTTTAATGTTAAAAATTCAGATTTTAATGTTAATGTTGTTCATGGGGTGGAACTACATCCTTACTATTAAATAAAAAGGACATATTACCAGTTGATGACAAGGCCGTGCGTACATTATAGTTCTTAAATATTTTTTTAATTTTTTCGGCCAACCCTGGCATATAGGTGAGAGAGAAAAATGGTCCATCCCTGAGAGGGGTACAGATGGGGTAGGGTGGACCCCTCTGCATTACTTAATTATATACATATACAGCCATCAAAATTGTATCAACTTGTTCTTATATACATTCTCATATAATTAAAATAAAAATTATCATCTTAAGAAATCATGAGCGATTGTCTTCTACTAAATCCAAACTGTCGTGAAAAATAACGTCCGAGACTCATCAAGAAGTCTGAATTAGCTGTGCTCCACGGAATTCTATATTTTAATTATCTACTTGCAAATACTGTACAAATATGAATTATAAGTTTTCGTTTAATTCCCGAATTTATTCACGGTTTTGTTTCCTCTATAATGGAGGATGGAACCAAGCGATTCATATTATTCTAATTTTTAATTAAATTATATTGGATTATGTATATAATTAAAATTCAATTCCAATATCAATGGATTATTTATTATATTTTATCAAATTAATTGAAATAACTTAAATTCTTATTTTTAATAAAATAATAGAAAAAAATAATAATCTAGTCTGCATTAGTGGACTTAAAAGAACAAACAATTCATTAATTAAAAAAAATAAATAAATAGATTTTTCATTTAAATTTTAATCCATTTATTGATTTTAAATTGAAATTCGAATTCGTATATAATTCTCTTTAATTCTAGTTAATCACGAATTAAATACCTATACCTATATCTACTCTTATTAAACGAGCAAAAATTGTATATTTGTTTATATATATATATTTGTATCTTAGTTCTATTTTGAAAACGGCTCTACCGATTTTGATGAAATTCACGGCTTAGGGGGGATTTTGGGATGACAATTCGATCTGTCACGGTCTCATCTTCGACAAAATTGTTTTTGATGGGTTTTTTCGTAATCAAATTAATTATTCTCAGGTAGACAGATCCAAATCTTGGAGTTTAAAAAAGGTTTTCCTTTTAGTATTATACCCAGACAGACAATGGATTGGCCTAATTGTTCTCAAAGGCCTTGAAAAACTAGTGTGATTGTGGTGTGTTGTTGTCAAGCATTAACTAAACCCGAACAAAGCTCGGTATATATATATATACATAAGTATTTCTATTTTTTTTTTAACGGCTCTAACGATTTTGATGAAACAAACTCCATTAACAAGTTTTGAGGATGAGAAAGCGATCTTGATCCGGAGCGGGGGTGGATGTGGTGGATGTGGGGGGGGGGGTTCAGAAGGTGGGGGCAGTGGTGGGGGATCCGTGGGTAGGGCGAGGTTTCGGGGGTGGGGTCTAGCAGGGTGGATGTGGGGGGTACAGTGGTCGAATACTATATAGATATATTTGTATATTTTTAATTTGAAAACGGCTCTCAAATAAAAATCGACCTTTTTATCATAATTTTAAATTAAAAATAATATTAAAATAAAGATTTTAACTGAAGGAAGAAGTTACCGACCATCGCTCGGTGCCTCCAGGTACTTGTTCTTATGGGAGAATATAAATTGTTTTCCGGATAAATTTCTGCCACTATGGATATATTATATAAACTTAGCAATTTTATAGTGTCCGCTGATGAAGAGACACTGCAAGCCCTTGAAATATAACTATTATAATAAAATAATATTATTGGAAATAAGCAAAAGATCTTATAACTCTCTTCATTTTAATTTTAATTATTCAGTACACACTGAAACAGATAAAGTACAATAATATATATCTATCTATACTTATACGCTTGCGCGACGACGCCGACGTGATTTTTTTTAATTTTAAAACTCACTAATAGTTCACAACAAATAAAATTTATGAAAATTAGGAAATTTAAATTATTATGGTAAAAAGCACTTTTTATAAATGCGAGCTTTTTGTGTACGCCTCCTGGACTCCTGGAGTTTGATCCTCCTCCCCCTTTTTGGGTGGTTTTTGGGGAATTTTTTTAAACAAAAATTGTCAGAAGTCCCCCTACAATTTTGCTAATAATAAAATTTGCCGTAGAGTTAATATTTTGATTTTTAACCACAAAATCAAAAATCTCACATTTTTCAGTTCAGGGGTTAAATTTCAAAATTATAAAAAACTTTCCAGAGATTTAGCATTTAATAAACCTATGTACTAAATTTGAATTCTAAAACTTAAAAACTCGAGGAGATAGAGAGCACTTTCAAAAAATTACCCCAAATCCACTATATCTCCCTTTTGGGGACAAATAGAACAAAATACTCAAATAAGTTTTTTTTTTATATTTCAATGCTTTACCTTTCTAAACTAAACCCATATCGATATCATTTCTGGTTTAAGAGAACTTGAAAAACTCTGTGTACCTGGAGCCACCGAGCTTCGCTCGGGTTTAGTTATTGCTTATTTGAAAAGCCAATTATTTCGTTTTTATTCAACCACATTATTCATTTTTATTCATCCAATTGTTAATAAATAAAACCTATCAAAATGTGTTATTTTTCATAAAATTAAGATCAGCTTATGCGAAAGATATTTTTAAATAAATTCTTGATTACTAGGTGTACCGGAAAGTCATTACCGGTTTTTTCGAAAAAAAACTACGTAATTTTTAAGAAAATCGAAAATTTATTTATTCAAAGTATTGGCCATTTGATTCTATACATCTTGCCCATCTTTCTGGCAATTTATGGAGGCCATCCCATGGTATTTTTTATTTTATTAAATAAATAAGGTTCTTTATAAAAAGTTTATTAATAATTCTAACGTTTAATGTTAAAAACCTCAATCACAATACTTCTTCAAGGCCTTTGAGAACAATGAATTAACCCAAACCATTGTCTGCCTGCCTACAAAAGTAAAAGAGAAACCTTTTTTAAAACCCCAAGATTGGCATTTATCTACCTGAGAATAATTAATTTGATTACGAAAAAACCCATCAAAAACAATTTAGCCGAAGATGAGACCATGACAGATCGAATTGTCAACCCAAAAACTCGTGAATTTCATCAAAATCAGTAGAGTCGTTTTCAAAACAGAACAAAGATATATATATACAATTTTTGGTCGTTTAATAAGAGTAGACTAAGAAGATTAACATAAAAATAAACTGATGTTAGAAAAGTTAGGTACGGAAGTTACACTTCAAACGTGTGTACTAAATGCACTCCATCTATTTTTTAAATTAAAATTATTCCCTTATGAATGAAAGCAGAAAACGATTGGAATTCATTGAGTACTCAGTTCCCTCCAGCTTGTGTGTGTAAACTAATATCCGAGTTGGCTTAATAAATGCATCCCCCACCTATAGCAATCAGATGCAATTAAATGGAGAACGCTCTGACGCCCGCCGCCCTTTGCTACAAATGCTCCCTCATAATGAATTCGAAAAGGAATAATTGATAGGCGAAAGGGCGGTTCTGTGGAGAGGCAAATGCACCTTACCCGTTTTATTCCGAGCCCATTGAAAGCGCAATAAAGTCAAGGTGGGCGGCAGAACACGCAACCGCATCCTGACTGCTGCCTTTCGAAAACAAATATCAGCTAGAAAATGAAGCCAACCCTCCACCTTTACAGTCGTTTGTTCTTCTTTTAAAAAGTGAAAATGTTTATAGTGGGGTCTCTAGAACAAATTAAAAATAAAAAATTGCCATGAAAGAGATACATGATGATATCACACATCAGAGTAACACATAACACATGTATGCATATTAGGGTGGTCCTTATTTTGGGTGTTTTTACGCGGACAAGGGCTCATAGGGTTCGAAATATATAAAAAAATTCCCCAAGTTTCAAGTCTCTATCTCAATTATAACCTGTGCCCCCAGCGATGTAAGTTTCTCATCTAAATAACATGGGATTTTTGCCATTGAACGATCAATTTTTTATTCTGGTCAAAGTAATGGTTCAAAAATTTGAATCTCTGTAAACTTTATCCTTATAATGCTAGCTATCCATCATAATTATTGCAGATTTTTAGCTATTATAATTTGGGAGTTACAGCTAGATAAAAATACTGCTATATCTTAGTGTTATTAAGTTATGAACTCCAAATATATAATAGCTAAAAATCTGTAATAATTCTGAGGGATAGCTAATAATATTATAAGGATAAAGTCTACGGAGTTTCAAATTTTTGTGTTATTTAGATGAGAAACTTACATCGCTGGGGGCACTGGTTATAATTGAGATAGAGACTTGAAACGTGGGGGATTTTTTTAAAATTTATTTCGAACCATGTTATCTGAGTAAAATTTCGAAAATACCCAAAATAATGACCACCCTAATGTGTATACTAGTATATATGTATGTAAGTATATTGGACTGGTCGTTTAAAAATTAAATTTTTTCTGATGCCCCTAAAAAGCTTCCTTTTGATTAAAAAAAGAGTGGTAATTTTTTTTATTAAAAACAACACGTGCCACAAGTCGTTCTAAGTTTTAATAATAATAATGTAATATGTTAACATGTTAATAATATCCAATTATCAAAAAATTATTATTATTGCATATTTAATTAATGAGAAATTTCCAAAAAAAAACCCATTATTTTACCAAACTTAGATCATCTTGCGGAATTTGTTGTTTTTAATTAAAAAAATTTCCTCGCGTTTTTTCATCAAAAGGAAGCTTTTAGGGGCGTGGGAAAAAATTAATTTTTAACGACCAGTCTAATGTATATTGTATATAGTAGTAAAAGAAATAAATAGAGAAGGAGAGAGTTTGGGAGAAACCTGAATACAACAAATAAATGATTTTTGCAGTACGAGCTTTAAAAGTATAACTTTGGATATAATTATGTTTCCAGATTTATTTTAAATCAAAATGTTTGAGCTATGACGTTAGTGCGCCTCTATTTAGGCAACCATTTTAGCGCAGAAGAATGAAAGCTGCGTAAGAGCTAGGCGAGTCCAGTCGTTGATGCAGTGGTTCCTTTATCAATGGAATTTTAATTTAAAAAAAGGAAAAAAAGTTGGTTTTCTAAGATTTTAAAGCAAAACTTTGTTGCTAGTGTTGCTTTTAAAATCTTAGTAAAAGAAACTTTTTTTCAAATTAAAATTCCATTTATAAAGGGAGAAATTCTCCCAAAACGTTTTGATTTAAAATAAACATTCTTTCTCTGTTTTTTAAAAGATTTGTATTTTTTTAATTTCATTAGAAAAAATAAAGTAAAAATCAATAAACAACGTTTTATTTTCAATATTTATATATAATTATAATACACTCATGGACAAAATTAGCGGAAAATTTTAATAGCTAAAAATCTCTAAAAATTCTGAGGGATAGCAACTATTATAAGGATAAAGTCTACAGAGTTTCAAATTTTTTGAACTATTACTTTGGCCGGAATAAAAAATTAATCTTTCCATGTCAAAAACCCCATGATATTTAGATGGGAAACTTAATCGCTGTGTAGCACTAGGTTAAAATTGAGATAGAGACTTGAAACTTGGAGGATATTTTTTTTTATTTATTTCTAACCATATATATATATATATAAAATTTAGATTTTTAAAAAATTATAAAAAAGTGGCAAATTGTTAAAAATTAAACAAATAATATATACAATATAAATCAAATAAGATGTGATTAATTTCTTCTTCTGTATGCAAAAGAAAAAGCAAATTGAATATTTAATTTTTGAGTGGTGAGGGGGGGGATAATTATCAATATATTTAATGTTTCTTAATTTAAAATCAATTGAAATCTTTCATTTCAAAATTCGAGTTCAAATTACAATTATATTTAAAATTTGCCGCAAATATACGGACGGCATCAGCGCTCCCTGTCGGCAGCATTACGTTAGCGTTGCTGCAAATTAAGCTGGGCTATTATATATATATATATTCCTTCTGAAACACCCTGTATATATATGGCAATAAAGTGAAGGTGGGCGGTGATACACACACAATCGCATCTTTCTTTTGAAAACAACTATCGGCTGGTAAAAGCGCAATCTCTCCTCCCACCTTTCTAGTCATCTGTTGTTCTTTTTACTTTTTTTTTTTTTAATTCCGTTGATGGGATGCCGACGACCTTTACAATCGTACTATTGTTGTTGTTTCCTACCTCCTCATGTACGAGATGACTTTTTACTCTTTCTCTTCTCTCCTCTGCTTATTCTTTTTTATTTAATTAAGATAAACGAGATGGAAACATGATTTTTTTTTTCGCTTTTCAAGTTTTTCTCTCTTTTTTGAAAAAAAGTAATCATAAAGTTTAGATTAAATTAAATATGTTTTATTCATTTAATTTAAATAATCTGGCGTTTTAGTTCTCTCTTCCAAGTTTGGGTTTGGAGTTCCGAAACAAGTTGAGAGGTGTAGATGCGGGTAAGCAAAAAGGGCAAACGTCTAAACCAAGCTTGTCTAACCCGTGGCCCTGGCCGTCTAGGAATACACACCAACACGAAATCATAAACTTATTTAAAACATGGGATATAGCATTTTTTGCGTTTTTTTTTTTGAAGTGAAACTTCTCTACAGTAATAGTTCAAATCGTTGAAACGAAAATTCCAAAGTAAAAGATATAGCACAAGTGTTAGGAATCAAAGCACTAATTTATTTTATTACTTTCACATTTATATTCTATAGAATGATAGAAATTCCAAATGAAACCTAATATTGACTTGTGACATGATAATGAATAATTAATGTCAACCACCTGATTCTGTTTACGTTTTTCATTTCTTGTTTTGATATATTTAAACTTAGAAATGTATTTATTTATTAATTAAAGGAATCCTAGGGAGTTGGACATATAATACTATTTATTTATTTTTCTAATCTTTTTAATATAATAATAAATTACTTTTTGATACAATTTGATGGCTGTATATGTATATAATTAAGTGATGGAGAGGGATTCAGCCACTGGGTAGCCTCTTTTTCAGCTCTTAGGAACTGATGATGGCATTATTGAATTAAAGCCGAAACGTTTTCCATAATTGGGAGTTTTTTTATTCAGCAGAGGCTATCCATTGGCTGAATCCCTCTCCATCACTTAAATATATAAATTACTTTTTACTTATTCTATCTTTTTATAAATTTATTATAATTAAAATTACGACGGATTAATTATACGAGAAAGTATGCAAGAATATTTTTACTTTAACATTTATATTCTATAGGATATAATGGGGAAGTATTGCAATGGCCAGTCTGGGTCCTGGCTATTTGAGAGCTTGTATCTAAGAGATGAAAAAAGGTAATTTCATTTTGTAACTTCTAAGTGGAAGGAATCGATGGCCTTAATAGTTGGAAACCGGATTTAGGGCATAAAACCGGAAATTGTGGCCCCCAGAGGCCAAAAAGTGGTACAAAATCCATTGGTTAGTGCGTATGTAGGTATGTACCCCCCTGCGTTTCCCAAACATAAGTCTCAGAGCTACGAAATTCGAAACTTAAGCTCGATTTAGGCTAGCTGGAGTACAGCAAGCTTTTGGGTGAAATCGAAAGACCGTAAGTTGACATTTATATGAAAGATTTTTTTTTTTTGATTTTCTCAAAAACGACACCAATGATTTTTTTTTCAATTGGGGATATGGGATGCGAGACTTTTAGAGAGGTCAAACAGCTGACAGGGGACAGAACCGAACGGAGGCGGGTGGTTGCGTCAAACCAGTCTTAGGACTGTGTACTCAATGATGATGATGAACATTTCAAATTGAAGAAAGTAGTCCCAAAGTATAAAGGGGAAAAAAATAAAAAAAATATTATTTTCCTAAAAACTACATTTAAAAACAAAAATTTGAAGAAAAAAAAACGTCCCGAGATAACTCAATTTTTGGAAAAGTTACGACTGTTTGAAAAAAGAGCCATTTTTTTGAAAAATTCATAACTTTTTTTTGGGTTGGGTAAAAAATTTGAAAAAATTCTGAGAAACGTTTTAGTGGGGTAGAAAAAGATAAAAAAAAGTTTCAGGAAAATCAAAAGGAGTCGGGGTCAAAAGTGGTCGAATTGGCATGGAATTCCGCTTATATAGGAATTAAATAAAAAATTATGGGAAATTAGTTTTCCTGTTCCTGATAATAAATAAATAAATAAATATATCTTCAATCCTCGACCTGGTTAGAGGCACAAGTCCACGGTGGCTAGGTCCTCCAAAACACCAATACAATCTAGCTACAATACATTAACAAACATCAATACAAATTAACTACAACAATTCGGGGGGTCGGGTTAGGCTAGGTGATAGCGTGTCAGCCTGCTAACCAAGTGGACCCGGCTTCGAATCCGACTCAGGGCATCCGGCTAAAATCTGACCCCGGGTAGAAACAAACAAAAAAAATACATAAATAGTATCGTAAATTGGCTTATGACTAGAAAGGCCGAAAAGCAAAAAAAAAAAAAAGAAGAAATATATGCGCATTAACAAATAACATGACCATAGATTTCCATCAAAAGACAAAAAGACAAAAAGTTTAATTTAAAAATTCCGCACAAAAACCAGATACCAGGAGCAAGCGACGCATTAGCCTTCCCGGCATTTGCCATAAGTTGTTAAGGAAGCCTGGTCGAAACCTTAACAATAATGATACTGACTAATATAATTTTATTCTAGGTAAAATTTTCAAACGAATCAATGATTTTGTTTTTATATTATTTGGTCCATTTTCACTCTATGTCCATTGCAACTATGATTTAAATTAAAGAAATAACGAGATAGTCGGAATTTTCCCAGAGCTCGTACAAAAAGATCGTTCGAGAGTCTATAGAAATGGTTAGTTGTTGTTGTTTTTTATTTATTTTTAACGAAACTTAATAGAACAAAAAAAGACAATTCGTTTGGCTTTGATTTACTTGGAAATCAACTTTGGCGATATTGTTTGAGAAGTTGAACAATTTCGAGGACAGACAGAACGACAGACGGGCGTTTGACAATTTGACAAGCTCGCCTATTTTAGGAGATGGATAGACATGTTGACATAAAAACAGAGAGACAGAGGGTGGAAAAATAATAAAAAAAAAGAGAAAAAAAGAGAAGAAAATCGAATAAATGGAAGTCTGGCTTCAAAGTGAAACAATTTTTCGGGTCGACATTTGTTGTCCGCTGTCCGAATAAAACAACCAATTAAAATATCATATAATGGAAGCTTGAGTCCGAGTCCAGTTATAGTATACTTCAAAATATACGTTTGAATAACGAATCTTAGCATAAAAAACAAATAAACATAGAACAAATTGAATGAAGTGATAAACTAGGACCACGGTTCCTAACCTAGGGGTAATTACCCTCATGGGGGTTTTACAGCTATTTGAAGAGGGTAATCAGATTAATATAGTATCGTATAAAATTCGAATTTTCACATTTAAACAGTAACTACATCATCAAAGTTCTATAAATTGCAACTTATTTGTTGGCTTTTCGGCCTTTCTAGCCATAAGTCAATTTACGATACTTATTATATTTTAATAATAATAATAATTATTATTATTTTTTAATTTGTCTCTACCCAGGAATCAGATTTTAGCCTGATGCCTCGAGTCGGATTCGAACCCGGATCCATTTTGTTATCAGGCTGGTACGCTCTACCTCTAGCCTAACCCGGCCCCTATAAATTGCAACTGAAGGAACATTGGAAATTTTTGGTATAAAAATAAATAGTAAACAATGAATAATCCTAGTCAGTTTAGGGTTGGGATTAGAGGTATAGGTGTTGGAATCAGTGGTGGGTTTTATTATCAGAATGATTCAGATAGTTATTTAGAATTTTAGATTATAAGGATCTAGGGAAGAGGGTATTAATTTATAGAATAGACCTAAATAACTAAAAGTTTTAACATTTTCAGAGTTTACATTCTACCAATGGAAATAATTAACGTAAATGAACTTAACGGTTAAAAAAGCTTACCATTGCTGGCTGATTTCTCCCGCATGTGCTGTGCACATACACCAACACAAATACACACACACCGTCGAATCTTTGTATAATTGTTAATTTAGATGAACATGTACACTTTTTCATGAGACGCTAATCTTTTTGCAATTTCGGTTATTTGATAATTTTTAAAAGTCAAAAATGCAATGTTGAGTGCCTATTCCTCAAACATTAGATGAGAACCCATTTTTGATTTTAAGTCAACATGGACTTCAAATAGTCAGTGATATCTGGTTAATAATAAAAGAATAAATAAACTTATTAAAATTTCAGATGACTTTGGATAAAGTCTAACAACGATCCGTTGCAGTTTATTTATTACCATTTTTATCTTGTTACATATGGCAAAAATAGTAATAATAATGAAATTCGTTCTCAGCAAATTTTGCAAATGTCCGGGGGGGGTGAGCTATCGCAGCTGGCTAGGGTCTGAGCTGTCCTAGTAGAAAGTATAAAATCTCAATAAAATAATAAAAAATAAAAAAGTAAATAAAAAAAAATAAAAAAAGTGAACTAAAGTAATAATAATTATCATCTTAAGAAATCATGAGCGATTGTCTTTATCCAAGATGTCGTGGATAATTTTTATTACATGTCAGAAGAGTTGTATGAAGGTGAACCTCTCTCAGGAACCCTGGTGCCAAAAACTTTTTAGTGTTATTTTCACATATTTTTTTTAACAAAGGGTAAAGTCACATGGCTTGTTTGGCTATAGGGGTGACAAAACTGAAAAGGTTAGGAAACAGTGAACTAGGAGATTAATGCCCATAGTTTTTAATTCATCAAAATTTTATTTCTTTTTTAGGGTTTCCTACAAAGTATAGTGAAGCAATGATTAACGATTAAAACGACGATATTAGAAAACGGGGAAAATCAAAATATACTTTTTTATTAAAGTGTTTACATTGACGACCTAACTGACATTTATTAGTAGTACAACAACAAGAGCGAGGACAATCGAATCATTAATTTTCATAATTCTTGTCAGCGTGTATAAAAAAAGACACTTTTATTATTGAAATATACCATATGTCCCTCTTGTATGTAATACCAAAGAAATCAAAACCATCATGTTGTTATTATTAAATGTTTTTACTTTTAATCTCATATATTACAAAATTTTGTTGACAATAATTCTTCATAATGATATACTCCCTCTGTCAGAAAATAGATTATCTAGAGTCTCGTAAGCAACTGGCAATACTCATTATATTGTTATTGTTTACGTTGATAAAAAATAAATATCCTAATTTATTAAAAATGTATTAAATATCCTAACATATTTGACAGGGGTTGCTTTTGAGTTAAGCTGGGAATTTGAAGACCAAAAATTCTTTGTTTTTTTTAAGAAAAATAATATTTTCACCTCTGTAATTTCAAAATGGAAAATGTTATCCCAAATAACGTGAATTTACAAAGAGATGCCAAATCGAAGAAATTGACTATTGATCAACGTCATGGTATCTTGCAACAGCTATTACAGTATATGAAGTTCAAAGAAGAATTAGAATAGGGTGCTATTAATAAATTGATTAAATGTCTTCCCATTTTCATTTATAATAAATTAGAGAGAAATAGTCTTGGTAACGTATGTATAACATTACAAACTTCTATGGAATCAATTATATTGATAGGAGGCGTAAATTCCTATAAAATTCCTCATATAAGGGAATAAATAAGGTAAAACTTAGTCGTGAGGGTCCATTAGGTGAAAAGTATATAATTATGTTCAGAAGAAGCTTTCACCAAGGCTAAATCTCAATTTAACTAAATTTGAATCTCACTAAAATTATTTGTATTTAGTTATATTGTGATAATAAAATGAATTTAATATTTTTTTATATTTAATTTTAGTTTTATTTGATTTTTTTCACAAATGTATACCATATTTTTGGACAAAAAAACTTTTACAATGTGTACCATAATTTCGGACAAAAAAACTTTAAAATGTGTACCATAATTTCGGGCAAAAAAATATTAAAATGTATACCATATTTTCGGACAAAAAATCTTAAATGTATACCATATTTCCGGACAGAGCGAGTATAATTTTCCATATATGAAACTCTCCAAACATGTATGTATCGTTGAGCATAAATTTGGCACAGTTTTAGTATAATATACTATTTTATATCATTCTTCGAAATATAGTGCTACAGAAAAAAGTTAAAGATTTAATGGGGAGTAAAAATTATTACAAACGAAGAGATTCTCGAAAAATTTAGAGATAATAAGTAAACAGTCTAGATAACTCTGACTAGAACAGATCAAATGATAGAGCAGACCTGAATACACGAAAGATAGCTAAATGATATTTCAGATATAAGAGTAATCTATATATAAAAGAATCAAATAAATAAAAATATCATTCTCTCAACACATTTTAAACTATGTATCAAAACTTCCGCAATCATGAATTATGTATTTGCAGGTGCTGATGATGGTTATCGTTTTTTAAAAAACCGAAACTCTAACTCCAAAAATACACATTAAAATTGATTTCCTTGAACTTAATTAATTCTTACTGCACTCCAAGTAAAACTTATAATTTCCGAAAAACCTCAAAAACAAATCCAAACCTGATTATAAATTCTTACGGAAGAATCGACGACAAGTCACAGCTGGGTCCACAGAGGCTCTCCCAAAAAAATCATTGTAAAAATACAACCATAAAAACGAATCTTATTATTGTCCCTACAATATTCGTATAATGTATTCTCCACCTTATTTCAGTGTTTTCCTTAACTCCAACGCCTTCTCACTTTATCTAACTGTTCTATTGTGTATATTCTCGAATAAGACCATCCATAAAAGCTACACCAATGTAATCATTTGAAAGAAAAGCAGATGAGTAAAAGTGAAATTGCTCAAGAATTCTGGAATGCACAAATGATTAAAATTAAATCCATTAAAGATAATTTGAGACAAAAGAAAAGATATATTAAACTTGAAGATCATCTTAATGAAGTTTCATTTGAGAAAATAAATTACTATTACTTCTAATACTGTTGAGAAGATAAAGTAATTTCATCAAACAATAAAAAGATTTTGTCTTTATAAGAAACAAGAGAAAGAGGGGGAGTTCCTGAAAAATTACAAAGTTGTGACAAAAACAACATTCATAATAAATTAAGAAGATACTCAGAAACTAATTAATACTTTGTTCTTATCAAGAAGCTCAACTCAAGACATTATATTCAATAGTCGCCTGATGGAGAGAAAATTTAGGCGTTGGTTTCTTATTAAAGTTTTTTTTAATAGAAAAAGAAATACTCATCAATGTTTAAATATATTTGAGAATGCAGATTGATAACTTTACCAAGAGAGATGTTTCGGCTGAAACTGCGACAATTTTAATTAGATATTTTCATTAAAAAACTTCATCATCATTGAGTATACAGTCCTCTTAAGACTGGTTTGATGCAACAATCCGTCTCCACTCGACTCTGTCCCCCATGTCTCAGTGTGTGCCCCATCATCTGACCTCTTCTCTTCTTCAGACTCTTCCACAAGGATCTTTTTTCTCCGATTCTTCCAAGAACTTCTTCATTTGTAATTTTATCCATCCATTTGATGTTCATCATTCTTCTGTAGCACCACATTTCGAAAGCTTCCAGTCTTTTTCTCTCAGCTTCCCCAATTGTCCAGGTTTCACAGCCGTATGGCTATGCTCCTTACATATGTCTTCAATAGCATCTTCCTGTTTCCTAAGCTGAAAAACTTAGAGCAATAGAAAATGAGTTCAGTACTAGATGATGAAACGTCGTGCATTCTGATTTGTTTGTCTCATTAAAAATAGTATGCAATCTAGGTGGTTTTAATCCAATCTTATCTATGATTAACAATTCAACAACGGAGCATCAAAGCTGGATCTATTAAAGTTTGTTGAAACCCTAAATCTGTTTGCTTGAAAACTTAAAAGGCATAATACATAATATGAAATTAGATACAATATGTGTGGCGCTTGACCTACCGCTTCTGCATCGTTTCTTTTTGGACCTGGAAGCCCAAGTTCAGATCTTGCTCGCAGCAGAATAAAGATTTGATCGGCGAATACTCGGCTCCTTCCAGAGGCGTAACTATACCGTTGAGACCCGTGGCAAATTCAACAGAGGTGCCCTCACTAAATGGAAAGAATCTAAACCAACGTTGTAGTTTCTTTTTAATAAATCACTAAGTAAAGTACGTAGAAACTAGGCTTTCTAGTTCCTCGGGAAACCAGGATATTTCGAAGATGTTCACGGTACTCCCAGTGGGAAATCCGGGTTTTAATATTTACTAATTAAAATAAATTTATTAAGTTAAAAAAACAATTAAAATATACATTTATTTTTTCATTAAAACAAAATACTTAATTACTGATAGAACAAAAAAAGTTATTTATCAGAAGAGTTTTCAAAATGAATTCTGACTAGCACATTAACCGAAGTGTCGTTGAGTCGTGTCCTAATTTTGGTGGCAAAAAGGCCAGTAGTCGAAAATATTTTTTCACTTTCCACTGAGGTTGGTTTAATGCAAAGGAGACCATTTAAGACCATTTTCAAATTTTTTGTTAATTTTCCACTGGCTTCAAATAAATTAAATTCTTTTAATATAGTCCTATATTCTGTATCTCCTTCCTATATTTTGTTTTTTGGTTCTCATATAGGTATATATAGCACTTTCAAGCTTTCTTTTCAAAACATTCGCTGGTATTTCTGCTTCTATATAGTTTATATATATCACAAATCAATACGCTAAAACAAGTAGTTTTGGAATATTTATTTTTCATTTATATGATGATAAATGTTCAAAATCATCCTGGGAATTGACTTTTTTCTCGGGGAATCGGGAATAGATATTTTTGCGGATTTCCCGGGAAATCGGGAACCAGAAATCCCGGGAGAGAAACTCTAGTACAAACGCTATTATAATTATTGAGTGCATTTTTCGTTGATTTTCTAGTACCTTTTAATTTGTGTTTGTACTTTAGTAGGAAATTTAAAGTAATTGATACAAAACTAATAAAATTTACTAAATTTAGTAATATTAAATGTTAGGATCCTCCGAGGCATTTTCCCTGTCCTGTCACCCTATTGGTACGGCACTGGCTCCCTCACTAACCCATGATAAAAGTTTCATATTAGATAGAAACTGGCTAAATGGACTATAGTATCCGAAACCAGCCAAATGATAAAAAAAAAGATTATATATCTGTAAGAATTGCATTCCCATCTCAAAGTGTCTGTACATATAAACGTGACAGTGTATCTCATCACCAAGCTTATGAAAGTTACATTCATTTTGACCCTTCTAGATAAAAAATAAACGATGCTCTTAATAGATGGAAATCGGAATGAGAAAAAACACCCAGATTTTATGGTCAAAAGGGCTCGAAAAGTGACCAAAAATTCATTTGGTCGGTTCGTATGTGTGCACTCTCCTGCATTTAACATTTATAAAATGCAGGTCAACGAAATCCAAAACAAATAGAGTATATATGGACTAGGAAAAGTACAATAAGTTTATTGCTGAACCGGATGTTTTTCTTTAATTATAACATTTTCTGATTTTTGTTATATTCTCAAAAACGGCTCTAACGATTATTTTCTATTTTCTTTTTATTAAAGAATTGGAGGATCTAATTGATAGTCATGTGTTGTGCATCCACAGTTTATTTTATCTGTGCCTTTAAAATTAAATAAATTTATTTTTAATATAAAAATGTTTTCTTTGCATTGACTTCCCTTATGAATCAGTACATAGAACATTTTTATATTAATTAACTTTGCGTCAAAAGCAAATTCAATTTACTTTTAGTTTTAATATACTTAGATACTATTATTAAAGCTTTGATGCTCATTTGTTTATTAGAACTTTTTGAGGAATATCATTCTCATTTTTAAATACAGTCAAAGTTCGATTAACCGTCAGTTTCTGTTAATCACTAGACTGCGAAAAAGAAGAAGAAAAGTTAAAACACATTCAAACACTTTAATTTGAACTATTACTCTCAAAAGAGTGCCTGGATGTCTCAAGATATTCTTTACGATTGGTTCCACAAGTTAGAGCTCATTTTTTACTAAAATGCTCTTACCTTGTATATTGTTTGCTTCTGTAAAATGAAATAAAGTATTTCCAGTTCGTAAACGTGGATTTTTATCATTGGTTCATTTGCAAGGGGTGGTTTGTTGTTTAACGTTTTTAGTTGTCCATCTATTTGATTAACCGGCACGGTCCTAGTCCTGAATCTGACAGTTAATCAAAGTTTCACTGTACCATATATGGGGCATTCCACGCCAAATCGGATTGTTTGAAAAATTTTAATTTTTGCCTTCATTTTTTGACATTTTATAGTATCCATCAAAAAAATTTTACATACTTTTTAGAAAAAATACAAATAAATTATTTAAAGTATTTTTATAAGCGATTTTTAATTTGAAAATTTTAATCTTGTTTTTGAAACTGTACTTACGTATGTACTCTACGTTTTTGATAATTTTTTATTTTAAACTTCTATTCCTTCTACAAATTTTAAGACCGGGTTGATAATGCTCCTATGATAATTACTATTTTTTTTTTAGATTTTAGATTTTTTTATTTTGATTTCTTTCAACAAACTAAAATACTAATTATTTATTTTCTAAAATACTAATTATTTATTTTAAACACCTGTTAACGATAAAATCAATTCAAAATAACGAAAAAAAAAGAGAGAACTCAATACCAAAAAGTGGTTTTAATCATGTTTAATAGCGGTTAAAATTTTTTCGAAATTTTCAAAAAATTGAGAAAAATAGTAATTATCATAGCCCCACTATACACCTGGTCTTAAAATTTGTAGAATAAATAGAAGTTTAAAAGAAAAAATTATCGAAAAGTAGGTACATAGAGTTTCAAAAACAAGATTAAAATTTCCAAACTCAAAAATTGCATATAAAAACACTTTTTTTTCTAAAAAGAATGTAAAAAAAAAAAAAAAAAAAATTGAAATTGGACTATTTTTGAAAAAGTTAATTTACCAGGAAGAGTTTTTTGATGGATACTAAAAAATGTCAAAAAACTAACGAAATGAAAAATTAAAATTTTTCAAACCAACCAATTTGGCGTGGAATGCCCGCTACATGGTATACGTTCGCATTGAAAGAGTCCAGACATTGGCAGTAATATACGAAATACCGTTTGACATATTATAACCTCTGAAGACATTTGACAAGCTTCCCACAGGATTCAGAATTCAGCTGGGTGATTAATAAACACTCAAACAAAAATTAAACCAAGTTTCGATTAATTCATTTGTGTACTAATGAATATTGATTACTTAATTGTAAGGCTGATTTGTTATTAATGTTGGCTAAATGAAACCCATGAGGCATTCACTAAACAAAGCCACGATTTTTATTATCTTTCATCCTAATGAACTTAGTAATGGTTGGTGTGATTGGAATGACAAAGTTGATCTGTGTTCCGTATCTCTGAAGATACGCACCGTCTCTTTGTATTTCATGGTCTGATGCGTTTCTCTGTCCCAGGGCGATCAGCCTGCTCTTTTCCCCCGGCACAGACATCATCATGTCAGAAAAATCACTCTTGAGCCAAGGGGGAGAGAGTTTTCCAACTGCCAGGGGACTGCACCAGCAAAATCCTCGAGACCGTTTGGCTAGACCGGAAATGACATAGGCCTTCGGGATATAGGGCGTCCGGTAGCAAGGTGGGGCTGGTTCAATCCACCACCGCCTTTTCCGCCAAATTTGTCCTGATAGCTATCAAGAGGGAAAAGCCGATTATCTCAAATATATTGAAATCTTTAGAAAGAAACCCGACGTCATGTTTTGTTTTTCTCTCTTTCTCTAAAACTTTCTATTTCATTTTTTTATCAGAATTTTATTGATAAAGCACAGTAATTTTTTTTTCTTGGAAAGAAAACATTCAACGACCTTATCGGAATTCGTTATAAAGAGAAATCAATGAGGTTGGTGGAAATAAACATATAATATCAGTGGTATACGGTCGGTGGATTCTGAGCATCGCTAAAATTTCAAAATATTTAGACTATTTTCATATCGTGTCATAAAAGATCTGATTTGAATTTGAAAAATAACGAACAATTCTTTGTTGCCGTATTTGATGAAATTTTCAAAATGGAGCGAAGAATAGAATACAATTTTAAAACAATAATTTCTTAGAAAGCATCACCTGTAGGGATCACAATACCGGTACACTAACGGTATCACCAATCAGTGTGGATGCGAAAAGTGCATTTTAAACTGTAGGTAATTTGTGCAGAAAAATACGTTCAGGCTTCATGACAGTTCAATAGATGCATTATGTTTTTTACAACCACATTTCAAAAATAACCCTTTAGCACGCCTCTGTACGGGTGGCCCGGGCGGGGAGCGTCTCGTGATAAGACTATTAGCTGTCTGAAATTGTTCACATCTTAAAAAAAATTCTACGATGACTGGAAGTGAGTGTTTCATTAACTCATGTGTGTTTTATGCCCCTTTTTCAAATTTTTGCCCATAAATTGGACCTTTTAAGTTATTATTGTGGGTGTCTTAAATTTTAGCTATGAGCGGGATATGAGGGCACAACTCGTCAAGCTGAATCCTTTCATAAAATATTATAGTCAAAACATTTTTCCATATAAAAACTAATTTAGGTATACTTTTTTAAATATTTACCTAGTAAAATTATTTATATATTTTTTATTATAAACTGTGTTGTAATATTCGAGTAGAAATAAAAAAATAAATAAATAAAATAGAGAAAACAAATCTCATTTGTCTTTTTGCAATTTAATGAATTTTGATAATTTAATTTTGTCAAAAAAATATGTAAATAATATTTGCTAAATATATATATAGGAATATAGGTATAAATAAAGTCGAAATAAATATTATCTTGAATGTCATTGTAAATCCGAACTGGGGGTTGAAAAGCAAGCGGATCAGAACAACTCCAAAACGCCCGTCTGCTAAAATATTCTAATCATATATTTATTATCGGGGGCTAATGTAGGTGTCTTTCAATATGTCGAGCCCAATTCACCCTACGACATGTTTTCTCTTTCCACACTAAAAGGGAGAAGGTTTTTTTTTGTATCGATGTATATAAATGATGACTGGAAGGGTGGTTTGAGGGTATAAGGGAGGAGGGTGGCAAATCGACATTTGGGATTCGTTTCTGGGAAACAATCCGAAGCGATAATCTTGAATTGATTTTCCCATTGATAGACACACTCGACTCGTAAATTAAGATTAAAGTTTTATTACCTGAATAGGGATAAAATGGCATTTGAAAATACCCCTTAATAGAGATAAATGATAACAATGAAATGAATAATTATCGATCAGTTTGTTTGAAATGGAAATTGATTTTTTTTATTTGTTGATATGGAACTTGATAAGCGTGCGAATATTGTTGTGACCCGAGTCAAAATTTAAGACCTACTTTTAACCCTCAAGCCCGAAATAGAACCGATTTATAGCACTGTAACCCCGCCTAGATTCTACAAGATAAGTTTTCTGGAGAAATCAGTAATCTCAACAGATATAGGCAACAGTAATATACAATAAATCATTATGAAGTTCCTGGAAGTAACTTGAATTACTACGAACATAGAAATTACACTGATGAACACATCAGTGATCTTGAGTCAGGCAAGTCTACTTTATATTAAAATAAAATTCTTTAGTAATTAACCTCAATATTAATAAATTATTCAAATATTATATTGAATTCTTACTTATTACAGATTCTAATCCTAAAAGTGACGCTGAAGAACGTCATCTAATGTCTTGATGAATTATCTATTATTGGCATTTATCAAGCAAGACAACGATATCATTTTAATATATGCTTATTATTCGATGATAAAAATATTTCATTCCAAAAAGTCTCCAGTGATCCGCCCGGATCATTGTCATGTATGTAAATAACAACTTTTGTACATAAATTTTTGCCTTGGGTAAATAACCCGGCAACTATGTAAAAAAATAGACAATATAATAATAATTATTATTTTTATTATTTATTATTTATTATTTTTATTATGATGCAATAGGTTAGAGGGGTCCAAAATAGGCCCTAATTTTTATTCTCATCAGAACCGACTTTGAACCCCAAACTGGTAAAACGGGAAATGTGTAACGCTTTGCGGTCCAAAGTCTGACCTAATTGGGAAATAGAATCTACGTTGAGTCCCCAAGCCCTAAATAAGAACTACCTTAGGAGGCTTAATGTAGGGTTTAAATTTTGACTCGGGGATTCATACCTAAATACATTGCGCTTCAAAAAAAAAGTGGAACACTTGAAAAATTCGTATTTTTTCAAAGAAATATCAAAATTTATATTTTTTATTTAAACTTTAATACATTGTATATATGTAGAATTATTTTTAAACAATATCACAATGAATAAAATGTTTTAAAGTTGTTTTTTTTTAGATTATTTAATGTTAATTGAAAAAATCCGAATTTTTCAAGTGTCCACTTTTTTGAAGCTCACTATAGAAGATAAAATTCACGAAAGTACCGATAGAATGAAAATATTTGATTCATCTTAAAAAAACATCTACTTTGTAAAAATGGCTTAATGATCATTAATATAGACTGATACACGTCAATCCCGAATCTAAAACTAGCTATAGCCTGACTTTGCATCCACCTAGAAATTAATGAGTTCTTGGGTTATCACTAGAATTCCCAACTATGAATCCCAGAAATGCGGGAAATTGTCAATTCAAATGCGGGACGGGGCTGCAAAAAGCGCCACTCAGCAAAATGTTGCCTCAAGTATAGGAAGGCATGGAATTTGAATAAACAGTGAATGTTTATTAGTAAAGTTAGTCAAATAAATCACACTTGTTTTGCTATATATTCATAAATGATCGAATTGCAATTACCAAATTAAATTTTCGCCATCTCATACAAGGGACAATTGGAGTCCCGCACGCACCTTTCAGGGCTCTCGTGCTTCGGTTGGCAACTCTAGCTGTAACTGATTTCAATTGTAAACAGTATAAATGCAAAAGATATTATAGGTACCTGTTGAATTTTATATAAAAAAAAAAAAAAACAACACTTTTTTCATCCACGATTACATGACCATACCCTGTATGGCAAAGTAAAAAAATATGCTAAAGCAAAAAAGAGCCAATGTAAATATTTAACTAAAAGAATTTATTTAATTTTATTTATTATTTCCATCAGTTTAAATTGTACTCCAGTTGACTTTCATAAATAAATTTTCATATATGGGACCCCAAGTTTTGAATCTTTCTTGAAAAACTCTTGCGCCGAGTCCTGACTTACTATAAGAAAGTTCCAATAGACTTGGAGTGGTTTAATCATGTACAGCTAATTCTTAACTGGAGATCGATTTAGCCTTAGAGTAAAAATAATTGTTAATTTCCAATTGGTTTTAGCTTTAATTTGTTGACTCCTTGCTACTTATAGGGCAGTTGGACGGTGTCAATTATTATTGTTATTATTATTACCATTTTCAAATATACAAACTTGTCTGTACCTAAACTATTTGTTAAAATTAAATTAGGTTGGAATTTAATTTTAACAATGTTTCACTATAAACCAACACCGCGTTCCCTAAATTTTATTAAACTATTTGTATTCAGAGTAAATTTTTTGATTTAGTTCATTTATTACTTTTTTCGTGATGGAACAAAGTTTTATTTCGAAAATCAGTGAGACAAGTTTTTTTTTCAAATTTCAAGGACCTATAAATTATACTATATTTTTTCTAATATATGAAATAGTTATGATGAAATTAGAAATAAACCATCAAAATTTTGGCAAGTACCTACCTATTTTTTTTTTTTTTTAGATTCATCATATTTTATCAACAGTCACTAATTTAGCTTCCAATAAAATACTCGATTTTTTTTTATAAAATATATTATTTTTTCACAATTGTCCTCCAAATGGGAAATTTTTTAATATCTTGTTTTCTATTTAGAGTTGAAATTTTGTTAAAATCACACATAATTAATTATAATTATTTATTGAACACGAATAAATAATACAATAAAACTACGACGTTTCGATCGACTTATTATACGATCGCTCTCAAGTATGAGCACCCACACCTATTTTAGATTAGCTAAGCTTCATTACTAATAAATATTATTTTAATTGAAAAGTTTGTGTTTTGCCGAGAGTAGCAGGGTTGTTGATTCACAAAGAGAAACAAAGAGGTTGTCCTCTGCTTGATCCAAATAAACATACACACCTATATATCGAAATGATATATCTATATATATATATATTATTTATTTGTTTGATATATCATTTCGATATATAGGTGTGTATGTTTATTTGTATCAAGCAGAGGACAACCTCTTTGTTCTCTTTGTAAATGTTATTTTCTTTTAAATGGACAATTCCTAAATTCCCAAAAGTCGGGCGTACTAAAAAAAATGAAAGAAGATGGTAATTCAGATCCAAACCTCCAGGGTAAAATATCGCTCCTAATGATTTTCCCAGGATCCCTTTCCAAGTTTTAATTTCGGACATTTAGCAAGAGATATTTCTTGAATATTTTCCTAATTTAACGAATTCATTTTCACAATCACTTGAATCTTATCTTCTTCTCCATTAGAAGATAAAATAAAATAAATTATTCAAAAAAAATGACGAAGTGTATAAAATGGGTGATTTAAAAGATCGCATAAAAAATAATAAAAAAAAGTCCGCAATCGTCGGCAAAACAAATTGCGATGGGATAAATTCATTGTGTTTCGTTTGATGGTCTCCGCTCGAATAGTACTAGCACAGAGAAGGGAAGGAAGCAGCATTTGTTACGAGCACGTTTAATTTTGCACCGATCTATTCCATAGAAGCAACTTGCTTCCAATTGCCTTTTGTTTCCATCTATAACTGTCTGGAATATTCACTTGATCCTGTTTATTTGTCACAAAGTCGTTAATTTTTATTTCCTATCCTAGTTCAAATTATAGCTGAGGCCCGTAAATGGCATTTTATTATAAATAAGAAACATATCCAATTTTATGATCTATGAGTAGTATTATATATAATTAAACTTTCGAAAATATATATATTTATGGGTTTAGTTTAGGTACATTGTGAGTGTACTGACCCTTATGTGGTTTTTAAATTTTTCTAAGCTTTACTCTAATAAAAAACAAAATAATACTATATAGATTAGTCCAGATTAATTTCCCGCAACGCTGACGTAATGCCGCCGACAGGGAGCGCCGTCGGCATATTTGCGGCAAATTTGAAATATAATCGTAATTTGGACTCGAATTTTGAAATGAAACACTCCAATTGATTTTAAATTAAGAAACATTAGATTTATTGATAATTATTCCTCCTCCCCGCCCCCCTCACCACTCAAAAATTAAATAATCAATTTGCTTTTCTTTGTGCACAGAAAGAGCACACGCCCGAGTTTCTCATGGCAATACTGGAGCAGCCTGTCATACAAACAACACTTGATCTCTTTTAAATATTCGGAGCATTATATCGATTATCGATCCCAAATTTAAAAAAAATGATATAAAATAATTCTCCTCCTCACACGATCCCACTTATTTAAATAAATCTACATATTTCCACACAAAAAATATCACAGTGCTGTAGATTATTGAAATAAGAAATACTCCTAGATTTATATCTAGATTCTTATTTCTGTAGCTGTGTCAGGACGAAAATGAGGCGAAACTTTTAAGAGAGTATGTATTTTCGCGAGTTTACAGGTATACATTTGGAGTGTGGTTTTTTAAGAGGAATACAATTTTAGGACCGCGACGCTGCCCGCCAGGGCACCAGCCCGGAGGGGCCTAGCTTCGAGGGCGTGCCAAAGGCACGCACGAAAAGCTCGTTATTTAAATAATAGTACAGTGAAACCCCTCAAATCCGAACCCCGAAATTCAAAATTCCGGGAAATCCGAACGAGATTTTTTGACAAATTTAAGTTGGGGTAGGTGTTTTCTCGAACTCGGGGCTAGAGCGAAGTTTCTTCTAAGATCTCCGCAGTAAGTCCACACTTGTATTTTGCCACGATTCTGCAACCCAGTAAATAAAGTCTTTTATTGTAACTTTCTTCAGCTTCTCAAGGATAGACAGAGAACCATTTTCTTCAATAATATATCTAAGCTTTCGGCTATTCCAAACAGGCTACAGTCCCAATTAGTTAGGATTTGAGGGGTTTCACTGTAATCAATAATTTTAGATTTGATATTTTTCGCGATGTTTATGAGTTTCATCCCACCTAACACTACTTAAGTCTGTCTCACAGTTTGTCTTGTTCAAGCTTCAAGTTTTATGTATACCAGGGCTGTCCAACACAGCAATTAATGGGTCCCGACATAAAATTATAAATCTCCTTAAATCATTGAGATTTTTATCCAATTACTGGAAAAGATAGATATCTGATACAATTTGACCTAAAATAATAAGAAATTTGAAAATCTCCCCAAAAGGTTTCGAAGAATAAAAGTCAGATTTTCAATTTTGAATGTGAAAAAATATATCGAAATTTCCGAAAAAATAATCCCAATTTTGGCATATTTTGAACTATTTTTATTAGATTTAAATATTTTCATTGCAAACTTTCTGATTGAATGTATGGCACTGGAATCAGACATTGAACTGAAAGAAATATTTATTAATGTCTTTTGATTAAAATTTGATAAAAATTATCTAGCCAGAAACAAATATTCCTCCTGGCTTCACAATAATTATTCACTTTTTAGAAATATGAATGAATTTACATATACCTGCCTAAAGCTGTTTTCGAGAATAAAATTCACTAAAAGCAAAATTATAAGCTCAGCTATCAAGTGACAAAAATAACCAAGTTGAGAATAATTAAAAATTATTTTTCATCTCATATTTTCATTTTTTTTAATATTTATCATTTCAGTAATTAAAAATAATTAATCTAGAAAAATGACTAAAAAGTGCGCGGATAGAATGATCTCTCTTACTTTATAGCAGCGAAGGCAAGGATTCCAAATAGGTACAAGCCCAGACCTGTTTTAGACTAGTAGAAGTTAATTTCTTAATTCTATTAGTCTAGGAATGGCCTTTTGACTATTGCACTTGGACTAATTGGATACTCGTTATTATATGTATATAGAGAGAACATTCAATTAATTCAAGAATTTGGAAATGTTAAGAAATAATATAGTAGAGTCTTGCTAATAAGCATTTTGTCTTTTATTTGTCAAACCTACCTAGTAATTTATATTTTAAAATTTTTAATTTTATTTTATTAAATATGTTTACCCTAGAACTTAACCATTCTCCCTTAACAAGAATATTTTATTTTTTAAATAATTTTTGCTTTGAAAAAGTCATCCTTAGTACAAATTATTACTTTCTTTGATTCTACCCCAAGTCACTTCTTTGACAAGCCTTTCCATATTGTTTATTACCCATGTAATTAATAAATAAGTAGTGTACATGAAATAACTCAATTAAATACTCCCCATAGCAAAACTATTGTGAACTGTCTTTTCATAAGCTAATTCTTCGGAATGAACATGCAATTTTTCATCTACGTCAGCTCCAAGTCAATCTGAAGGTCAAATTGCATTCAAAAACACAAACAAGGTTGGTTTAAAATCTGATACAACTTTTGAACAACATGAAATTGTCTAATTTTCTTGAGAGTTAATTCGAAAAATTTTTGAAAGAAAATTCTACCTTTTGCGATTCCAGTGACGTGCGTAGGTAGTCTCATAAAACATGTTTTTTCTTCTCTCTAATTCAACAAGAAGAGAACATAAGAGTGTAGATTAGTTGATCATTACCAGGAACCAACAGCCTAATGAACAAAGAAGTAACTTTTTAGATACCTATAAAGATCATTAGCGTCTTTTAAGCACTGTAGGTTTAATGGAAGAACTTGGCAAAGTATATGTGGTAAAAGTTTTCATGAAAGCCTGAAAAACAAGACTTGTCTACTTTTTTTTATTTATTAATCGAAAAGAGTGTGAATAAACACAAATATAATTTTATATATATTATAGTATATGTACAAGCAGATGTAAGGTGTCCCGTATCACAAATATAACAAAGGGGATAGGGCAGTTTATGACAATACAGAACCTATAAATTTTTTAAATAAGTCTCATAGTTTTCGAGTTATTATTAGTTTTTTGAAAATTGCTACCCTGCTCTAAATAATGAGATGCTGTGGCTATAATTTTATATATTTTATTATTGTAATTTTTGTTACGCAATCCTGAATAATCCTACTATTGACCAAAATTCAAAATAAAACCATAAGTACTATACTTTCGGAGAAAAAAAATATTTTTGCCGGACTATGTTTTAATAAATTCTCTGCAGCTAACTTTAAATCATCTTTAATGTGAAAAAAAGTCTAGTAAACAAGCATGGCAAATTATTTACAAAATTGGCCCATTTAGTCAAGATTTCAAAATGGTAAAACACTTTGTACTTCCTTCTTTAGTAAAAAATATTGATATTTTTTTTGACACAATTAGCTAATTTAAAATCATATTTTGATAGTGTTTTTATATTTAATATGTTAATCAATTATGTGCCATCTTGATTGAACTAAACTTTGGCTATTATAGACATTAATGCTATAATAGCTATTAATAATGCTATAAGCTTTCATATTAGTATTATTGAATTAAATATAGATTAAAATTGTGAATAAACATAAATATAATTTGATATATAGGTCAGTGGCGTGGGTCCATGGATGCTGTGGATGCGTCGCATCCCCAAATTTCAAAATATCAAGAGTATTTTCATACCGTGTTAAATTTGAAAATTTCTAAAATTTTAAAAAATCTTTCAATACAACCCAATCCACATCAAGATATCGAAAATTTTAAATTTACGGAATTTTTTAACGTTAGCAAATTTAAAGAAAATGAAAAAATGTATTCCAGATTTCCTATTTTATTCAATTCAGCTATCTTGTGGAAAATATTTTGATTTTATGAGATTAAAAAGTTTACTAGCTTACATGTACCTACTCGAAGCCTGACATTAATTTAAAATTTATAAATATCATAAAAAAATCGTGAAAGATGAACTAGAAGGTATTTTGGTAAAAGTATTTGCTTTAATTAATACACTAAATTTGACTCAATTATGAAAAAAATTGAAACATCACCAGAAAAGAAGATAAAGTATTCTCTTTGTCTTTAAAATTAATTTTAAAAATCTATTTTCAATTTTGAAAAATATCGAAAAATTATATGATGCGGTTATCGATAAATTTTGCAAAAAAGTGCGAAGAATAAAACAAAATTCGAAAAAATGAAGGATTTTTTTTTAACAGCATCCACTGGTTGAAAAGTCACCACCCGCCCGTGATATAGGTATATACGAGGGGTGAACCGTGATTGGAATTAGGTGAAATTATTTTGGAATTACTGAAATTATTAGGAATTATTGGAATTATTTGGAATTTCTTGGAAATATTTGGAATTACTTAGAAATATTTTGAAGTACTGGAATTTTTTGCAAATATTTGGAAATTAAAGAGAAGTGAAAGTAGGTGTACACGATATTAGGTCGCAGTTCAGCCCTCGGGTATATATAAGCTTTCCTTGTGCTGTAAAAGTTAGCAAACCGTGTTTTACTAGGGCTTCTTGTGTTTTGCAGGCACAATCACAAAGTTTAATTAGGACTTAATAAAAAGGTTGTCGACCCTTATTAATAACATATATATATATATATATATATAAAGAGGACATTATATTCTCTGAGATATAGATAAAAGGATTACTAAATAAATTGCTAGATTTGCCAAAGAAAGATCTAGTAATGTTCAATGTCCATTTTATAATTTCGTTGAATAATTCCAATGAGCTGAAGGGTTAAGGTCTGAGTTATTATTATTTTCACCTGGAACGGTTTCTTTTCACGCAAGTCTTGCAAAATACCTCATTGCCCGTAAAGGCAAGTTGTTAAAGAGCGTATTGAACTCGTACGATGAAAGTGAAGTGAGCCAGCCCCTTGAGCAGTACTTGCCTTGGATACCCTCTCGGCTCGTTTAACGTAATGGCAGTGGTTATAGGCACAAAACGATGAGCCTACATAATACAATACCCCTGTTTCCATAACACAATATTATTACATTTTATATAATTGCAGAAACAGTACAAGTTTATAGTCACTAGACGAGAAAAGAAGAATGTTTGAGGTCTCAAGGGGGCTAGTCCGTGAAAGAGACCATCGACATGGGTACCTATTTAATGGAAGGGCAGTTACCAGTAGACCAACCGTCTCTAGTCAATTCCCTATAGAAAACCTCGAAATTTCATTTTATCGAAAGTTATTTGAATTAATTTAAATAAAACAATAAAGATCTCTACTTACAATCTCGTCATTTTATAAAGGACAGCTTAAGGTTGCTCGGACAGTACCCCTCAAGTCAAAATAAAATCTGAATTTTTTTTCGACTAAAATTAAAAATTTTAACACATATATTAATTATTTTAATTTAGATGTTATGTAACATCATTTTTATACGGAAATATGAAATAATTTAATTAATAAATCAATGTCTTTTGACTCGAGTCAAGTGATTTACTATTTTAAGTGAAGCGGACTGATATTTTCGATCATTTAGATTTGAATATTTACAAAACCCTGGGTCAGAAAGTTTTTTTTTTTTACCTTTATCTACGATTATTTATCTATATAAATAAAAGTTTTTTTTCTCATCATACAATTTGGCTAGAAATAAATGCTTTCAGCCAACATTCCCTATTCACTACGTGTTGAAAGTCCGATGTTTAATAATTAATTACACGAAAACTCTTGGTCAGATCTTTTTCAAACTATTATTTTATAAGTTTTTGTTATCGATTAATAACATATTAAAAATTCAGATTTTTAATCTAACATTGTCTTAATGTCCGAGCAATCTTAAATGAGGTATACCAAAACTAAAATTAACTTAAAGATTTTTCTAAAACATGATGTTAAAAATATAGTAGAAAACTATTTATGTAACACGTTTTTATTTCAAAACTTAGTAAAAAGTAGAAAATACACCCGAAAAATTCCATACTCACTCACAAAGCTAGAGCTATTTTATCTTCCAAATCTTCATTTTAATTCATATGAGTATTGCAAATTTTTGAACACTGAAGAAATATTTATTTTTTACTTTTTAATGTAAGTAATTTGAAATAAAATTTATTTACGATTTAGTCTTTGAAAACTGTATTTGTTAGGTTGGAACTTTGCTGAGTATTGGAAATTGAAAATAGACTTTTACTTATATAACTTTATAAGCTGTGAGATTTCTTGTTAGTATTTAAATTAAATTTTTAAAAGTTTAATTATATTTTTCTATATAAGTTAACTGCTGGAATTGATGAATAATGGTATTGTCAGTTATAAGTATAGAAAATATTTCAATAAAATTGGGCTCGAAATAGGTGAATTGAAATTTGGTTAGAAACGAGGGGTGAACTGCGATTGGAATTAGGTGTACACTGTCGTTGGAATTATTTGGAATTACTTTGGAATTCATTAGATAATCTATTGTCTTCTACTTGGAAATGAAAGTGGAAGTGGAAGTAGGTGTACACGATTTTAGGTCTCGGTTCACCCCTCGGTTAGATAGTTCCAGCAAACACAAAATTGAAATTCGATTTGTCTAAGATTAAATTTTTTTTAAAGTTGAAATAAAATAATAAAATCACGTGATTTGGAAGGCCATTATTATCACTGATAAGAAAAATAAAACGCAAGGAAATAGAATTTATTCAGTGTGATAGGAAAGTATTTATTATTGACTATATAATTCGAGTCCAGTTAGAAGTATTATTCGACCAAACGAGTACAATAATGACATCACAAGTTTAGTTTGCACTTACCTTTGCGTTTGAAAAAGATATGAGGATAAAAAATATTTACAAAGAGAAACAAAGAGGTTGTCCTCTGCTTGATGCAAATAAACATACACACATATATATATCGAGACTATATATCTGTATATATATTATTTATTTGTTTGAGACTATAGTTTCGAAGACTTGGTCTTCATCATCAGTTTTCTTCAATTATAAATGTTTTTCATGGAGTCAATATCATATGGATATTGAAAACTTGGTGTTCCTTCGTCACTGCTGTTCGGCTAGGAACCAATAAGGTCTTTATTGGTTTCTAGCCGAACAGCAGTGACGAAGGAACACCAAGTTTTCAATATCATATGATATTGACTCCATGAAAAACATTTATAATTGAAGAAAGACTGATGATGAAGACCAAGTCTTCGAAACTATCGTCTCAAACAAATAAATAATATATATACAGATATATCATCTCGATATATATATGTGTGTATGTTTATTTGCATCAAGCAGAGGACAACCTCTTTGTTTCTCTTTGTGAATCAATAACTCTGCTACTCTCGGCAAAACAAAAACTTTTCAATTAAAAAATATTTAATTATAAAAAAGTGAATTAAACATTTTACTCTTTTTTCTTAAGTAAATTATTTTTCTACATTATAGAATAATTGAGGCGCTTAACATCAAAATCCATCATACGAAATTTTACAGAAGCCCCAAAAAACCAGTCCGTATAGCATGGATCCAGCGGGTTTTAATGTGTAAGTGAACTTTTGCCATCCAATTTAAAAGGGATTACTATACTATCGATTACTATACTAACGAAAAATTCAATAAACCGTATTTCTAAAAAAATTTGATCAAACGACTTTTGATATTAAGATTATATATAGATCAATGATAGATTATACAATCAATAAAAACTGTAACGTGACTTGAACACATCACATGACTTCAACATACTAATGGGCCGAATTGTAAACGTTGAATTAAGATGACTTGGCCAGGATTTATAAAAATGATTTTTTTTTTAATAATATACCATTTGTATAATTTAATTAGTGAAACTTCAATAATTATTTAGCACGGTTGAAAAATTCATCAACTCATAAAATATGTGCATTGTTTGATGGACTCGGTCTAAAATCCCTATTCTTAAGATACTCGTTCTTTTTAATTGAATAATAAATATTTAATCACGGCTATTTATCTTCTTAAGAGAGAAGACAAACAAGAGCTTTTAATTAATTCGTTAAATATCATATATATATAGTATATATAATATCCAAATACCAACAAATGTAATGTTAAAAAGTTGAGTGAAAAAGTTCACATCCCTTATGACATTCCCAAATTATTTTCATAATTAGAAGAAAAAAATTTAGTAAATATAGAATGGCTAAAAATTAATGATTAATTCCAAATTTTGTTCAAATATTTAAATTAAATCAAAAGTGACTATTTCGAAAGAATTTTTGTTATGAAATATAGATAATTAAAAAAATTAAAATACAGGGTGGGGCATAAAGATATACCACATTTTGAAGAGTTATAAAAAAATGAAAACATTTAAATAGAAAAAAAACTGAATATATTTTTGAAAAGAACATAAAATAAATTTTTTAATAAATGTCTTTTAAACATTAAATCAAACAAAAAAAGGGGGTGGGGTGGGACAAAAATTAAGATTCTAGTCCTTTCGACCAAACTCAACTAAATCTTGTATACATATTCTGTGGACCCTGAGAAGGCTAGAAATGCAAAATCCAACCACACAAAATGGGGGGAGGGTCAAACTATGTTCGACCAAGCTATGTATACATTATTTGGTTGAGTTTGGTCTAAAGGGCCAGAATTTTCATTTTTTACCCCTTCCCTCAATTTTGGGTGGTTAGTTTTTGAATTTACAGCCTTCTTGGGTTGCACAGAAAATGTATACAAAATTTGGTCGAGCTTAGTCGAAAGGGCTAGAATTTTTGTTTTTGACCCCCCCCCCACCCTTTTTTTCTGATATAATGTTTAAAACACATTTATAAAAAAATTATTTTATGTTCTTTTCAAAAATATATTAAATTTTTTTATAATTTAATTTTTTCATTTTTTTATACCTCTTCAAAATGTGGTAGATCTTTATGCCCCACCCTATTATTATAAAATAAAAAAATTAATAAAAAAAACTTTTTTTAACCTAAAATTATTTTCTATTCTGAAACCGAAAAACTATGAGAATAGTTTATTCAGGAGTCCCGATTCAGTTCTGTAGTGTGTATTTTATTGATATTGATTGGGGGAAATAAAGGAGAATACTGGTAGTTGTGACTCTTTAAACTCCCCTATAAGTCCAACGACTAATGACTCACTGCCTTAAGCTTGAATTATACTAGCCATGTTACAAGTTGAGAAAACGAAATCCATGCAAGCACAACTCTAGCACTAGCAGGGCTAGAAGTCGTTCTCTAATTCGTTGCCTAGATCTTACTAAATACTATTCCTGTTGTAACAGAACAATTAAAAAATATCGAAATTGCAAACTTGTAGAGTACAAGAGAAAATAATTCGATTATATTTACTTGGATAATTTAAAGTGAAATATTAAAGTAATGAGCTTCCAGGGCGATAAATTAATTTATTTGTAATTCATAGTTCCCTCTTGATTCTGCCCCTCCCCCTCCCCCCCGAACCAAAAGAATATCTAGGTATACACTAGGGTGGTACTTATTTTAGGCATTTTCCAATTTTTACACTGACAAGGGTTCAAAATAATTTAAAAAAATATCCCCAAAGTTTCAAGTCTCTATCTCAATTATAACCTGTGGTCCCAGCGATATAAGTTTCTCATCTAAATAACAAGGGCTTTTTGAATTAAAATATCAATTTTTTATTCCCGCCAAAGTAATAATTTAAAAAATTTGAAACTCCGTAAACTTTATCCTTATAATAGTAGCTATCCCTCAGAATTTTTACATATTTTTAGTTATTATAATTTTGGAGTCTATAACTTAGTAACACTAAGATATAGCAGTATTTTATCTAGCTGTAACTCCAAAATTACAATAGCTAAAAATCTGTAATAATTCTGATGGATAGCTACTATTATAAGGATAAAGTCTACAGAGTTTCAAATTTTTTGAACCATTTCTTTAGCCGAAATAAAAAATTGATCTTTCAATGTCAAAAACGCCATGTTATTTGGATGAGAAACTTACATCGCTGGGGGCACAGGTTATAATTGAGATAGAGACTTGAAACTTGTAGGATATATTTTTTTATTATTTATTTCAAACCATATGAGCCCTTGTCAGCATAAAAATTCGAAAGTACCCAAAATAAGGACCACCCTAATGTATAATGTATACTATGATAGGGGCAACCGTTTCGGAAATAATTCAGTTTAAATTTTTAATGTAAAATCACGAATTACAATTTTTTTCATAATATCTCGTTTCCTATTGGTCATAGATCAAAATAGTTAAATTCATATTTGTAGAGAATTGAACACTCTACAAAAATGTTCTTTTGCATTTTTTTGATAGGAGCAACCGTTTCGGAAATAATTGAGTTTGAATTATTTTTTACTATAAAAAATGTTATTGTTTTGGTTAATTTCTGGGAAATATTGATAAACAGAGTGTAAACACCTGCCTTCTTTAGGTCACTGGGCTAATTGATGATTTATTGCCTTTAATTTATGCAGGATTTAAATTTAAAAGCCTAAAGGAATTTTTATGACTGCAATAAAACTATTAAAACACACACCCACGCTCACGCACACACACACATAGAAAAGAACAACAAAAACATTTCATAGTAAATCGGCTCATTCATAAAAGGATAGAAATTGGCTATGAATGGTAAAAAAATGATTTTTGTAAAAATTGAATAATTCGAAAAGTATTAGAAATATCGAAACGCAGTTTTCTCTAGTGTATTTCTTACAATTAGAGGAAACTAAGTTTAAAGTCTCGGTACGCTCCTTGTAAATTTTATAATTAATTTAAATTGATTTGCTATTTTTTAATATTAATAGTTCTTACGAATAAGAAACAATTTTTTAATAAATTATAAAGTGTACATATTTAACGCAACTTTTCGCCTCCAACCGAGGCTTTCTCAGGCTAATATTTAAATTTACATTTAAGAATTGTCTGAGGGGATCTGCGTATGGAGCAGGATTATATAATCTCAATATATCATTCAAAAATTATTTATAAATATATTTTATTCATTTTTTAATTAAATGTTCAGGAGCTAGAATACATTTTCTGCATTTCAACACAAAAGTTTTGACAGAAGAGAACAAATTTCTTACGACTTTTAGTTTAAGTTATTGTAGGCATCGTGAAATTCTAATTGACAAAAAAAATATATTCAGCTAATTTTAAACATAAAATGAAAAAAAACAACTAATTTTTAATAAATTCGATCGCCTGGTAGGCTAGCCGTACTTACCAGCAAATATATTCCTTATGAAAGCTATAATTTATAAAATAAAATATTGATATCTATTTATTTTATAGCTAAGCTCATAGGTGTTTCTCCATATCTAAAGAGTTTCATAAATGAGTCAAAATCGTCTTATTCGGAGTTTTGACCGAAAAAACTAACTTGGGGTTGTAAGAATTGGAATAAAATAAAACGCCACAAAAATAAATACTAGGAAATGTTATTAAGAATAAGCTCACCCATTTTGGGCCCATTAGCAATTATTGCCAAAGAGAGGTTAAAAATTTTTTAAACAAAAATCGAAGAATGCTCATAAATTTAAACACAAAAATACAAGCTTTAACATTTACATATCTAATTTTCTAATTATACTATATATAAGAGCCTAGATTAATTTGTAGCAACGCTGACGTAATGCTGTCGACAGGGAGCGCCGCCGGTATATTTGCGGCAAATTTGAAATATAATCGTAATTTAGACTCGAATTTTGAAATGAAAGACTCCAATTGATTTTAAATTAAGAAACATTAAATATATTGATAATTATTCCTCCCCCTCCACTCACCACTCAAAAATTAAATATTTAATTCGCTTTTCTTTGCGCACAAAAAAATTAATTAATCACATCTTATTTGATTTATATTTTATATATTATTTATTTATTTTTTAATAATTTGCCACTTTTTTATAATTTTTTAAAAATCTAAATTTGTTATTTTTATTTTTTTATTTTTACAAAATTTAACGACATAAGACACGCATGCCCGAGATTCTCATGGCAATACTGGAGGGAGCAACCTGTCATACAAACAACACCTGATCTCTTTTAAATATTTGAAGCCTTATATCGATTATCGGATTTTAAAAAAATGATATAATATAATTCTCCTCTTCACAAGATTCCACTTATTTAAATAAATCTATTTCCACACAAAAAATATCACAATGCTGTAGATTATAGAAAAAAATACTTCCAGATTCATATCTAGAGCCTCATTTCTGTAGCTGTGTCAGGACGAAAATGAGGCGAAACTTTTAAGAGACTATGTATTTTCGGGAGTTTGCAGGTAGGTATACATTTGGAGTGTGGTTTTTTAAGAGGAATAACATTTTTGGACCGAGACGCTGCCCGCCAGGGCACCAGCCCGGAGGGCCGAGCTTCGAGGGCGTGCCGAAGGCACGCACGAAAAGCTCGTAAATAATAATAAATTATGGGAAAAAAGGGGACACATTTTTAAAATTCGACACGCTCTCGGGTTGAGCTTATTTTTAGAAACATTCAAGTTAAGTTTACGCTTATTAGCCTCAAACATTTATCACGTTCCTATTTACAGATATGATTTTTTCTATCTAAATATAGCTAAAAACACAGTCTAATCAGTTATTCGTTTTGGAAATACCAACCTTGTGGTAGAAGCAGTGCATCCGTTACAGTACAAAGCTATTATTTACAGTACAGAGTACAGTAGGAAGAAGTTGTCACTCTGCAGAAATACAAAAGTTTTTTTCGAAGATCAACTAGATAGAGCTGCTGTCCCGGACCTCCTTAAGAGGCACAGAGCTTAAAAAAAAAGTTTTGCAGAATTTTGACCAAAAAACTTATATTGAAACTTGAATGCAAACTTTCGCCCTGTCTATTTAGTTGGCTTAGTTAGAAACTTTCATGAAAAAAGTTTGTAACATGCAAAGTGTAATTCAGACTTTTAAGGATATTAACATAACAAGCAGAGGCTGACTAATAATAAATAACAAAAAATCTACAAAGTTGAAATAAAAAAATTTTGTTTTTTGAACTTAATTGAACGGAAAATTATCTCTTCATGTTCATTGATTGAAAGGATTTGCCTGATTGAATTGGCTGGTATCAATCCAAGAATCCTTACTTTGATAAAAAACGGCAATCTCGTTTTCGTTTAACTCGAAAAATTATTTTTTATAACTTCATTATATATTTTTTTCTCTTTTCTGTCTCTTCTATATATTCGTATAATAGCCAACTATTTTTTTTCATTTTTATATTACTTCTTGAGATTGTTATCTCGGAGATACTTTTTATCATTTTTTCCTTCTTCTTCTTCTTTTTACTCTTCATCCTCCTCCTTCTAAATTCCATTTACTTTTATACGTATCTCTACGAAGTTTATAGATGGAATCGTGATAAGCAAAAGTTATATCGTTGGCGCTCAAAAAAAAAGAAGCGATTAAAATCCGAAGTTGATTAAATTATTAAAGAGATTCGCTTTTGTTGTAGGTACGAACAGTGCGAAGTACAAAGGGCTAAACCCTTCGAACAATGATTGATTTGACGTTTCGTACATGGTGTTGTTGTGTGGTGTGTAGGGATTTGGCCGGGGATAAAAAGCCCGCAAAAGAGCCCACGATTCCCAAGTGTCCCTTTTCGTAAGCCCGAAAGCCAAAAAGTCAAACGGTGGTTGTGTGTGGATTGAGAAGTAAAAGTTCACCCCCCGAACAGTGAAGAGCCGCAGCAAATAGTTGCTAAAAGACATGTTAGAGCGTGTCTGTCCTCAGAGAAAGGCCTCACTAACACGGGGGTGGTGTGCACACCAATGGACACACCCTTTGCGAGGACAAAGGGCGAGAGATGGATGCCTCACACTGACCGGTCGTTAATCAAACCCGAGGGCTTGGCGCCACTTGGATGTCCTGCAATTGGGAACCCCGAGTTCGCTTTGTACAATCAAAGGGCTCTTTCTCGAGGGTTCATTCGAAAAATTCACCCACCCCGGGGGGAAAATCCTTCCTTTAGAGATTCGATTGACGTGTGCAGCCTCTTGAATCATTTTTTTTACTCTAACTCAACAAGAACAAAACGTTTTATTTCACAGACAGTGTAGATTAGTTCATCATTACCAGGAACAAACAACCAGATCATTACACGAGAGTTATTAATGAAACCAATTGATCATTAGCGACTTTTAAGCAAACCAAGTTTCATCTGATTACTTTATCCAATGCGAAGGATGGATAATGTATTATAATCGATCTCGCGGCAAGCGTGACTTCAAAGGGTCCTCAGGTAAAGACTACGGAACTCATGGACTCAATTAAGGTCACAAATTATAGTATTCATTTAGGTTGAATTTTAGCACATGATGATGATTGCCAAAAATTACATGGGGTCTCGTCCAGAGGCTAAAATGTGCCTGTGGATGTTTGTATGTATGTATGTGGTCGTTTTTTTCGTTCACAATTTTTTCCACCCTGTTGAACCGATTGAAATGAAATTTTAAACCGAGCATTATTTTAACAAAATGAAGCGATGATTAGTTTTTGGTACACATCGGTCCACAAACATTAGTACTTTATTTTAGAACTTTTCTAGTTTTTTCTAAATATCTTAAAAATGACTTAACCAATTTTTATGAAATTTAATATTGAAATTAAGTACCTTGAGGAGGACTACAAAAAGATTTTATAAAGTTTTTAGTAAAATTATTTTTTAAAGTACTTTACTCTAGAGTAATTAGTACTTTTTTAAAATTCTTTATTATATTATTTTAAACATGGACTGCAAATAGTCAGTGATATTTGATTAATAATAAAGGAATAAACATATTAATATTTAAAATGACTTTCGTTCGAATATGGTTTAGCAACGATCTGTTGTATTTTATTTTTTACTGAAATACTAGTAGCCTAAGTCCACTTAAAATTTCTAAGAGTCGTGTTGCGTTAATTCCATTGATATTGATTGGGGAAAATAAAGGAGAATACTGGTACTTGTGAGTCTTCAACTCCTATCTAAGCCCACAAATATACACTCCTTTAAGCTTAAATTATACTAGGCAAGTTCGAATACCAGTTTAGAAAACAAAATCCATGCAAGTACAACTCTAACATGGCTTGAAGTTGTTTTGTAAGACGACCCCTAGATTTTCCTAATTACTATTCTACTAATTCTTAAATAATAAAAAATAATATTTTCAATAGTTTATTAGTTTATTATATTAAATTATTAGTAGGTCGACTCTAACCTTACCTGGAGCTGCGATAATTCACTTCACTAAATTCAAAATTGGAGGAGAGCATAGCGAATAGTGTAATAATTATCACTATTTTTCCTTGAACTATTACGTGATTTCATTTAAATGGCTACTGTCATAGGAAAGTCCTGAATAAGTTATCACATAGAGGAGGAACAATTTTTGATAAAAAAAAAAAAAAAAAAAAATATGTAATAATAATTTATTTTGCACGAAACGATGTAAAAAATATAAATATTAAAAAATTTGAATAAATTCTATATCAAGTTAAAAATAGGGGGTGGAAAAATGTTTGGTACAAAAGATATTTTATTTTGACTAGAGACGTTGTAAAAATAATAAAAAATAGTAAAATTTGAATAAATTCTAGCAGATTCAAAATAGGGGTGAAAAAATGTTTGTTAAAAAAATAATTTATTTTGACTCGAGACGTTGTAAAAAATAATAAAAAAAATAATAAAATTTGAATAAATTCTAGCAAGTTCAAAATAGGGGTGGAAAAATGTTTTGTAAAAAGATTTTATTTTAACTCGAGACGTTGTAAAAATAATAAAAAATAGTAATATTTGAATAAATTCTAGCAGATTCAAAATAGGGGTGAAAAAAATGTTTGTTAAAAAAATAATTTATTTTGACTCGAGACGTTGTAAAAAATAATAAAAAAAATAATAAAATTTGAATAAATTCTAGCAAGTTCAAAATAGGGGTGGAAAAATGTTTTGTAAAAAGATTTTATTTTAACTTGAGACGTTGTAAAAATAATAAAAAATAGTAATATTTGAATAAATTCTAGCAGATTCAAAATAGGGGTGAAAAAATGTTTGTTAAAAAAATAATTTATTTTGACTTGAGACGTTGTAAAAAATAATAAAAAAATAATAAAATTTGAATAAATTGAAGCAGGTCAGAAAATAGGGGTGGAAAAATGTTTGGTAAAAAAGATATTTTATTTTGACTCGAGACGTTGTAAAAAATAATAAAAAATAGTAAAATTTGAATAAATTCTAGCAAGTTCAAAATAGGGGTGGAAAAATGTTTTGTAAAAAAAATAATTTATTTTGACTCGAAACGTTGTAAAAAATTATAAAAAAATAGTAAAATTTGAATAAATTCTAGCAGGTTCAAAATAGGGGTGGAAAAATGTTTGGTAAAAAGAATAATTTATTTTGAGTCGAAAGGTTGTAAAAAATAATAAAAAATTAGTAAAATTTGAAGAAATTCTAACAAGTTCAAAATAGGGGTGGAAAAATGTTTGGTAAAAAAAATAATTTATTTTGAGTCGAAAGGTTGTAAAAAATAATAAAAAATTAGTAAAATTTGAAGAAATTCTAACAAGTTCAAAATAGGGGTGGAAAAATGTTTGGTAAAAAAAAAAAATTTAATTTGAGTCGAAAGATTGTAAAAAATAATAAAAAATTAGTAAAATTTGAAGAAATTCTAATAAGTTCAAAATAGGGGTGGAAAAATGTTTGGTAAAAAAAATAATTTATTTTGAGTCGAGACGTTGTAAAAAATAGTAAAATTTTAATAAATTCTAGCAGGTTCAGAATAGGGGTGGAAAAATGTTTGGTAAAAAAATTATTTATTTTGACTCGAAAGGTTGTAAAAAATAATAAAAAAAAAAAGAAAAATTTGAAGAAATAGGGTGGAAAAAATTTTGAATTAAAAAATACAATTTATTTTGAAAAGGGTAAATATTAGCCCTAAAGAATGGATATGGGTTGATTTGTAATGAATTGAGGGTAAGAATTTGAATAACCTCTGGGATGGTCTCGATGTTGCCTCCAAGAGAGGCCAACATGGAATGACGCGCCTGGTCAACTCGGTTCGCCTATATAGATAGGGACAATGGAGGGGGGATAGAGGGGGAAAACTTTTTAATCCAAACATTCTCGCCAAAGGGTTTGAGCTAGAAACATGAAACTTGGTACAAAGGTGAACTATATTATCACCAACTTATGTACCAAATTTCAGCTCATTAGCTATACCGGTTCATTAAACCAATCGGATTTTTTATATTACTAATTTATCCCTAAAGTTTTGAAGCTGGAAAGTACAAACTCTAATAGTTATTTGTTTTGACAATAATATGCATTTCGGCAGTAGAACTAACTTTCTACGACCTTCCAAATTTTTATTTTATTATTATTATTTTAATTTAATATATAAAAACGAATTTTAAATCTAATTAGATTGACCTTAGTAAGAGTGAGAATCTGTGTGAATTTCAATAAGCACAATAAATCAATAACAAAGTGTGGAAGAAGTTTGTTCTGGTTTAAAAATGTATGTGTTTTAAAAATAAAGAACTGATAAGATAGTTAGTTAGTTTCAATGTCTTTGTAGAAAATAAGCTGAAATTCGGCACGCAGGTCTGTATTAATAAAGCCATTGCTCTGTGACAAGTTTCATCTTTTTAATTCGAGCCGTCGAGAAAAATTTGCCAAGCCATCAAGTTTATTTCTTTGTTGTAATTATGTAAAAATTACCGAATTCGATTCAAAGTGTTCTAATTAAGATGAGCTAGCTAGAATACTGAAATTTGGCACTTAAGTACAACTTTTCTTTTCCAATTGGATCTCTAAAATATCCTTTAGCAATCCTTCTTATCTGATCCTTTGAGCTCTTTTATTTTTTCCAAATTCTTTCATAGTGTTCTTGACTCTAATTTTTTCAAGAACTTACTCGTTTGTAATTCTATCGATCCATTTAAGGGGGTTCGGGACTGTTTATCAATTTTATAAGAAAATTCTCAAATTTTTACCATCGAATCGTTGATGAATGAAATAATTATTCCCGATATTTTAAGTTGATCGTCTGTTTCATTACCGAGAAATAAATTATTGAAAATTGTCCTTTTAACATGGAAGTAAATGGACCTTGCTTTTAAAAGGGCTATAAATTCTATACGAATTATACCATTTTCAACAAATTTATACAGATCAATAATTAATCTTTTATGAATCGAATGATATATTTTTCAATCGATTTTACAGTCTAATTAATTCGTTATTCATAAATGTAAAAATAAAAAGCATTTGCAGCCAACAGAATATAACAAAAGCACTAATGTAGAATTCCAACTCTATTTCTTGAAATAGTTTTTGTATTAAATAAATGTTTTTATAATAAGAAAAAATTTATCTCAATATTCTTTTTATTAATATTATCAAAAGATTTTTTTTTTTTTTTTTTTGGCTTTTCGGCCATGGTAGCCATAAGCCATTTACGATACTAATTATTTTTATTTTTAAATTTGTCTCTACCTCGGGGGTCAGATTTTAGCCGGATGTCTCGAGCCGGATTCGAACTCGGGTCCTCTTGGTTAGCTGGCTGACATGCTACCGCCTAGCCTACCCGACCCCCTAAGATTTTTTATTAAAAATTAACCTCATTATAAACAATTACTTTATTAAAAAATCTAGTAGGCAGAGGTCACTCTGCAGAAATACAAACGGTTTTTTCGAAGATCAACCAGATAGATAAGCTGTCCCGAACTCCCTTTTTCTTTAAAATTTTTCAGAAGCACCACATTTTGAAGGCTTTCAGACTCTCCAATCGTCCAGATTTCACTTTCGTAGATGGCAATGGTTAAAACTTCAGCAACATCTATCTACATTCTAATAAGAATAAGGAGGAGCATAATAATTTTTGTTTTGAATTAAACCTCGAATTTATAAAGTAGGTTATTCTAGAATGAAAGCTGGTGACGCAATCTTTTCACATAAAGTTACCGAAACGTCACGTGACAAAATCCTACGTTACTATAATATGTCCGATATACTAGTATAACCCTGAAATTTTTCAAATTTGATTCTCAATAAGGGCCAGTTATATGTCGGTTGGTAAATTCTTTGTAAAAGTTTACAAAGGGTAAAACCTTAGAATCCACCTTGTTCCCGGTGGGATGACCAATCAGATGAATGTCCATCCGGTCGGGCACAAGCTGAGTTCTAAGGTTTTACTGTTTGTCAACTTTTACAATGACTTTACGAACCGACATACAACTGGCCTTTATTGTCTTCCATATTTATAAAATATCTTCAATTATTGAACAAACTGCTATAGCTATAAAAAATATAATAAAATCTTCCATCTCTAAATGTGATAAAAATACTTTTATAATTTTTTATTACAAAAATCAAAGTATCAATGGTAATAGATAACGTTGATAATTATCTACGTATATATATATATATATATATATATATATATATATATATATATATATATATATAGAATATGAATTCACATGTCGTTGTAGGACAACACAACCCCTAGATAGGCTCCATACAAACGAACCTTTTGATAGGATCATATTTCAATATTGAATCCATTTCCACTAGACCGGGATCATCAGCTCTGATTTGATGGTAACCCGAACTACGAGCACAGAGATAATTTTTTATAATCGCGGCGATTATTTCGAAGGAGTCAACTGGAAAAATCACCGCCATTTAACAAAAGCCCTATTCATTCGGTGAAGGTACAAATAATAAATAATCATATTATTGTATTAATAAAATGGCAGAGAGAGAAAGTTTATTTTATAATTGCTTTTGTTTTCCAGATGGATTTGATAATTGTTAGTCATTTTGTACAATGGTGTTGTTGTTAATAATAATAATAATAATAGATTGCCTGAGGAAGCAGAAAAATATACTACGAAACGTAGCAACATTTGAAAAATTTGTTAAGGGAGAAAGGTGTGGGTTCTTGGTGAAACATTTTAATTGAAGTAAAGAAAATTTTGAAAATTTTTTGGAACTTTTTAAAATTTAAAATACTACGTAGGATTCACAAAAATATTTTAAAAATTCAACTTTCAATTTATTTCAAGTCCAAATTCCCAATAATCAGCCACATAAGAAAAAAATAATAATTTAAAAGGTCCTAAAGGGGGTATTGTATTAAATAAAAATAGTAAAAATTTAATTATAAAAAAGCTAAAACTAGAAATTTAGGGAACGCGGTGTTGGTTTATAGTGAAACATTGTTAAAATTAAATTAGGTCATTAGTCAATGTTCTCCTGACGATGAGTTAAGAGCTCGAAATATATAGAGTAAACTAAAAAAAATTTTGTATTTTAATTTTTCTCCTTGTGAAACACCACCAACTCCAACCTAATTTAATTCTAAAACTAGAAGATCCAGTTTTGTATGTTGCCTAGATTAAAGTGACTATTTTCTTAAATTTAAAACCAATAAATTAAAAATAGCTCAGGCAGCATGAGATAAGTGTACTAGTTGACGTAGAATATAAGTTGAAAAAAATTATTTATCCGTATATGTTTTTGTCTTTAAGTGAAAGAATTTAATAAAATTTACTTTTATTTATATTATATACTAACTGAATATCTGTCTTTGATTTAAGACTGTTTTTTAAAGGATTAACAAGTCACTCTTTTGATAAATTAATTTTTGTTTTTCTAAACTATACTGTTTACATTTCAAGCCTAGCCAAGTAGTTCAGTAACATTGTACATTTTTAGTTGCACTAACCATGGAAAATGCGGGATATCTATAAATCTAAGAGCTTTAACAAAAAATTAGTCCATATAAAAATTCAAGTCAACAAAATTTCCTAGAGAATGAAATAAGAATCAAGTTTCTAGAATGAATGGTTTTCATTTTATAGAAGAAAAACTGCGATTTTTTGCAAAAAATTGCAGTTTTTTAAAAATACAACCTCATTGCGGTACGGGTTACCATTATCCAATTAAGATTAAACTTTGAAATTATTATCATTTTAGGCGGGATTTAAAGAGTTTTGATTTATCTAATACATAACATTTTGTTTTGATAAGCCGTTTTAGAGTTATTTAAAGAAAACTGAAAAAACCCCGAAATTTTGAGGCGCGCAGCGCAAATTCCAGAAATCAGATTTGAGAGAAAACTTAGGGTAATAATATTGGGACACCAATAAAGGTATTCCAACAATAAAACCTTTACTGGAAGATAATTCTTGTTAAAATCCTAATTTGCCTGGATTATAAATAAATTTTGTATTTAAATTTCAGTCATTTGGTTGTGAACACTGACCTCCCCCCTCCCACCAAATCTTCTCCTCATCCCCCACCCCTTTTCAAAATGTTAAATTGAATAAATGTTTAATTTACTGACTCATATCAGAGAGGTTATTGAAGATATTAAGACAATTGCATATGATGAAACATGAAAATTAGCTTAAAATTTTCAAGTTTGGAAAATTTGCCAAAGTTTGAAAAGCTGTATTTCGGAAACTATTATGTCTACCGAGCTAATTCTCATTTTAAATTGTAGGAAATTTAATCTAATTTAAAAATATATAGATTAGTCTTTGTTGAAAACGTGCTCTTTCGTGGTGAAAATGGGGAAAACCCTAAAAAAAGAAAAAATGCCAAAATTTTGCAGCTTTTGGGATGATCCGCGGAGCTGCCGAGGTCAAATATTTGGATTTTGCATCTCAGTCACATCCCATACAAGAAAAAAATCAAATCTACTATACCACCATGTGATGCAACTTAGGCCCATGCTTTTCATGACTTTCCTTATTGGGCTAAAGACCAATGACTAAAAAATAGCCAGGGGGTATGGGCCATCGCCGTGGGGAAACACGGGTCGAATCTCCCTGGTTATAGACTGGTCTCTCAACTAGGATTTAAATAATATTAATTCAGAGATTCACTTTCATCTTTGACCATAAATATTGTTAGTAGAACATTGATAAACAATTATTCTAAATTTTTAGGTAATTAATTACATATAAAATTTGAGCTATTTATTCATGATATCATCATCATCTAGACACGTTTTCATTAGTTTTTTTTATGTTGATATGATGATGCAATTCGTGTATACCTTGGTTAGAGAATCCTCCCAGGTCACAGAACGAACAAAATCATCTAAGTTCACCCGTTAATTAAAGGAAATCTTATCTTAAGAATTCGTGTAATTAAAGACTACGAATTGGGAAACTTGTTAAAATCGAAAGTTGCTAGAATATTAATAACTGCTGGATTCTCCGGGTTCTCTCTAATTAAGTAATCATGAAAAAGATCTTGCCTTCCCTTCTGATTAGGAAGGAACTTATTTTAAGCCTGGCCGGAGGTCATCGAAAATGATTTAGGTGAGCCATCTCACTTAAGGGTAGTTAGGAAATAAGGACATACCATTAGGGATATATTTCTTTATGACATGATCTGAAAATAAACGTCAAAAGATCATAAATTATATTTTCAGTTTGAATAAAAAATTATTGGGTAATTTTTTATACATACTTTTGGGATGGTGGTATAAAATTAAAAATCACAATTTATGTTTATATTTTTGAAGATTTACTCAACGGATCTTCCTCAGGATACATAATAATTATAGAGGGTGGACACAAAGATCCACCACATTTTGAAGAGGTATAAAAAATAAAAAAATTCAACTAGAAAAAAACCTAATATATTTTGGAAAAGAACATAAAATATTTTTTTTTAATGTGTTTTAAACATTATATTAGACAAAAATAGGTGGAGGGATCAAAAATGAAAATTCTAGCCCTTTAGACCAAACTCAACCAAATTTTGTATACATATTCTGTGTATCCCCCAGAAGGCTAGAAATTAAAAAACTAACCACCCAAAATGGGGAGGGAGGGTCAAAAATGAAAATTCTAGCCCAAACTATCTATATAAAATTTGGTTGCGTTTGGTTGCAAGGGATAGAATTTTTATTTTTGACCCCCCCCCATTTTTTGTCTGCTATAATGTTTAAAACACATTTAAAAAAATATATTTTATGTTCTTTTCAAAAATATATTCAGCTTTTTTCTAGTTAAATGTTTTCATTTTTTATACCACTTCAAAATGTGGTGGATCTTTATCCCCCACCCTGTATAATCTATTAGCGAAAATTATGTTAAGGGTAAGGCCTATTCAAAATTTAAATAATTAATAAAGTAGAGAGAATTCAATGTAAATTCATCCCCTGAAATCGAGTGGTAGACAGATATCAGTGAACAACAACTTTTCTCCTCAATACGTATATGTTTGTTGTTCACCGATGTTGAGCTCCTCTAGTCGTTCAGAGAGAGGAATAGGGGAGGCTCTCAATTTCAATAGTGGTCGAGACAGTAATAAACAGAAGCTGCCCAGAAATCTGTCCTTGTTACTTTAGCATATGCAATAAGGTAAAAATGCTTAGAATTTTGATGAAAAAAATCAAGATAAATTTCAGCGTTTTGAACTAAAAAAAGCTTTATATAGTGAGAATCAAAGTAAAGATATTTTAAATTATGTAAAAATATCTGTGAGTCTGTAATCAGTAATAAATTTTGTGTATATTCAAGCTTAAAAATGAATGTGAATATTTATAATAAATAAATTATAATAATAATAATAATAACGAAATAGAAAATATAGTTTAAAATACACCTTTTTAAAAAATAAAAGTGTACATATTTTAATATCTTAATTTCAATATAAATATTTCCCAAAGTGACAGTAAGATTAATCTACTCTATCTAAGATATAATTTATTTGATTGTTTCTCCATAAAGATCGTGCGAATGTAAAATTAGCTGGAAAATATCATTTGCATGTTGCAATTTGCGATACTTATTAGGCCAACATTCTAAATAGGAGGCCATTCATGGCGGCCAAAAGGCGCAAGCCATTTGAATACAAGCTTAGTTAGATAAAGTAAATTTGAATGGGTAGGTTTAAGCTGGTTTAGAGCTTTCGTGCTTACACAACTAGAAACCTACTATGTAGATAGATTAAGCAATTTTAGTTTAGAACGGAACCGGAAATCGTAGAAGTGGCTATAAAAAGAATTTTTTCTTTTTTTATTCCGAGTATAAAACTAAAAATATTTCAAGTGTTAAGGGCGGTTTTCTTGTTTTCTTTAATCAAATAAAGACATTGATTGATCTGCCCTCTAATGGGGAGCAATCCAATTCAATTGCAATTGAATAAAGTAAATAAAATAAAAACCATAATTAACTTACAAACAAACCAAAACAACATTCACACAAGATACTATTTTTACTTTATAAAATAACCTTACCTTTTCTCACAAAAAGATTACTTTCAAATGTGGAACTTATGGTGAGGTGTAGGGCCAATCAGATGGGAGATAAGAGGGGCAACTGGCCCAGGTCTCACAATTTTAGAGACCTCAGATATTAACTGGATTTGTTAATGTTGAAAAGCATAAAGTTTCTGCGAAATAAATAAATGTTTTTTTTCTTTTCGGCCCTTCTATCCATCAGCCAATTTACGATACTATTATTTAATTATGACTTCTATGTAGGGATCAGATTTTTAGCCGATTGCCTCGAGTCGGATTCGAACCCGGGTCCACTTGATTAGAAGGCTTGTACGTTAACCGCTGGCCTAACCCGACCCCTCAAATAAATGTTATAATTTATAAAATATAAAATAAAATTGTTTTGAATTTCTAGTCGAGAGTTTTATTTTCAATTTTGAAGGCCCACAAAAATATTAATTAACCAGGGCCTTGCATTTTCTCTGACAGGCCCTCGTGAGGTGTATAAAAAAGAAAATTAAAGGTATATTTTACAAAAATACTTTTAGTTTAGATGTCCACTCTCAGTGAATTGAAGGGAATTCAAAAAAATTAAAAGTAATTTAGAAATATCAATGTATTCTATTCCATATATCAAGAAAGTTAAGCACCATGGGTCTCTCTTTCAATCCCTAAAATAAAGGGATGAAGATTGAAGAGAAAATTTTCATTTTTTAAATAAGTAATGACTCTAAGATGCTAAAATTTGGCAATTTTGTAGAGTTTGGGGGTTTAATGAAAATTACAAAAACTTTAATCCTTAACCTCTAAATTAAAGAAGGAAAATTTGAAAGGTAAATTAACCCTCCCTCAAAAAATAAATTAATCAAATTAAAAGCTACATGTGTATGTTTACAAAAAGAAGAGAGATTCCACCCACACAAAACACTTCTGTTCAAAAACATGCTAAGTTCGAAAAAGTAGTATCATCTAGGAGAAAGCCAAGTTACATTCGACAAGAATAATTAACGAGATAAGAATTTATATTTAAGGTCTCAAATCTAAGATTTTAATAGAATAAGTTTACATTGCATATCATCCCCTCAGGAGTTGAACCCGAGTACTAACACGCTTGCCGGGCACGTTAGTTCGACCCTCGAGACAAAAACACACCCTGACATGCAATACTGTATATTACTAGAAGCCAGAATTTTTACTCCATTCACGGAAAAGCAAAATTTCGGCTACACTCAAAAAAGTATTCAGACAATGACCATTCATTAAAATAATTAACTCAAAAGTGAGCTGTATTTTTGAAAAGATTCCATCTTATTTTCAAAATAAGATACTCAAACGTTTGGGTTAATTATTTCATAGAATAATTAAGTTGAGAAATTAGTACTTTCAATTAAAATACATTCTCGCCATTTTGCACGACAATCTAGATTTATGCATTGTAAATTTTTAATTTTCATGAAACTTGGCTGTTACGCATTATGCCATTAGGATAAATAAACTAAATTCGTGACCAACCAAGTTTCATGAAAATAATTTAAATATTCTATGGCGAATTTAACTTGGCTCTACCGTAGATTTCACTACTTTTTCGAACTTAATCTGTTTTTACACAGACATGTTTTGGGTGGGCTAAATATTTTTTTTTCTTTAAGGGCCTCCACATCTTCCCTTAGAGACCTCCGATCCTCCCACTCAAGATCCAGTTGAGTGGCTCAGGGTGTGGCCACAGCAGAACGGTGTGAAACCTTAGTATGCTGTGACTAAGGATAAAAAAAAAGGAATATCGCATGTCGTCCAAATAATAAAAATAAATAAATACATACACTGAATAAATAAATAAACAAAAAATTAAAAGTTATAATATGTCACTGGGTTTGAAAAAATTGTTGTTAAATTATTTAAAAATAAATAGTTTAAAAAACAATCTGTAAAATTAAAAAATTAAATATTATGAAACATTTTCATCCAATCTTAATGTGGATCTTAAAGCTATTATAAAGGGATCCGTTGCTAATATGTTCGATAAGCCAGGCAACCCTCTTTCGATGACCATCGGCCCAAAATAAACTGCTTACCAAAGAAGGCGATATTTGCTAAGTCGCCTGAGATTTCAAAGGCTAATATTCCACATTCATAAAAAAAGAGAATATTTAAATTATATTGAAAATAATAATATTAATAAATAAATTACAATCCAATTACTTAAGGATAATATCCCCTTTTGTTAAAGAGAAGGGATCTAATTCCACGCATACAATGAAATTCTGATAAAAGAATATCTTAATAAACATTAATAGCTTCAGTAGATAATAAATAAAGTACTATAAGAAGAGTTTCGTTTTTGAGAGAATATAATATATTATCCTAAATTTAATATAGTATATTCTTTGAAGAGCGTAAAGAGAGTTGAGGATCAAGTTTTTTTTTCTTTGGATGAATTTTAATTTTAATTTCTTTAATAAGTTCCTTTTGATAATTTCCCTTAAAATGTCTTTAATATGCAAAAACGCGAGGCGGAGTATTTTTACCGGTTTGCAATTCTATGAGTTTTTTTTTATTTATTAATTAAAATTTAGATCATGGATGATTCGATTACCTTGCGATGATAATGGAACGTGAGTCTGAAGATAAAAGAAGATATATGCAAGCGTGCTCACCTGAAAAAAGTAAAAAAAAATTATTATAATGAATTATTAAAATAGATTTAAGTTAAGATTTGATAAAACATGAATAAATTTATAATCTGTCCCAAATAAGTCCGTTTACACACGAGGTGTTTGAAACTTGTATTATTTACAGGAGTTTTTAAAAAGGTTATTGTGGTGTTTGACAAGTAAAAATAAAAATTAAAAAAAAAATTAATTATATTTTTTGAGTTTTATTTTAAATACTCTATACATATTACGGGTTTTTAGCCCATCATCAAGAGTTTGAGTTTACAAAAGACACACAGTCAGAAAGCGGCGTTGGTTTATAGTGAAACATATTAAACACAGGAGCTTTTCTATTTTCCTCTAATCAATCAGTTAAGGAAGTTTAACGCCACCATAAAAGAAAGGAAAAATTAAAAAAAAAAAATTGAGAATTAAATTATTGATATTTTAAGGCGATGTATTTATAATATAGGATGTTATAATACATGAACAATTTAAATTCAAGTCCGGAGCCCCCTGAGTCCCAAAGGAGAGATGACCCCTCCACCTGGGCCATCTCTCCTCCGGGCCTCGGGCTACTCCGCTGACTTCCGCTGGCTTTCGGCTGGACGCATGGAGGGGACCCTCGGGTATATAAAGAATGGTTCATGAAGGGGTGGTTGGTCGGGGGTTGGAATCTGAAGTGTTGGCATCAAGTGTTCTATTTAGCATTTTAAGATTTTATTTATTATTATTTAATTTTTTTTATTAATCAATAAATGTGAGACCGATCGATTCTTTCATTAGAATCTGATGGAGGAAATTATTAAAAAGAGAGTGGATAGAATGATCACTCTTCCTCTAGAGACAGAGGCATAACTACAGAATTGGTGCATATGGCAAACTATAGTTACGGCGGCTAAACCCAGAGTAAATAAGTAGTACAGTTAAGAATATACATCAATATTATAATTATGGGAATATGGGGTAACTAATCTTTTGTATTTAAATAATTAATATGTGCAATTCATTTTTATTAAAAGGCAAGATGGGAAAAAAATTTCAAAATAATTTTTCCTAAGATCATCATCATCATCGAGTATACAGTCCTAAGACTGGTTTGATGCACCAATCCGTCTCCACTCGACTCTGTCCCCCGCCAGCTGTTTGACCTCTCTAAATGTCTGGCATCCCATATCCCCAATTATTTGGTTGAAATATTCTAATCTGGGTCTTCCCCTTCCCCTTTTCTTTCCCACCTCCCCCTCCAAGATATCCCTAAGCAGTCCCCCATGTCTCAGTGTGTGCCCCATCATCTGACCTCTTCTCTTCCTCAGACTCCTCCACAAGGTTCTTTTTTCTCCGATTCTTCTAAGAACTTCTTCATTTGTAATTTTATCCATCCAATTGATATTCATCATTCTTCTGTAGCACCACCTTTCGAAAGCCTCCAATCTCTTTCTCTCCGCTTTTCCAATTGTCCAGGTTTCACACCCGTACATGGCTATGCTCCATACATATGTCTTCAATAGCAACTTCCTGTTTTCTAAGCTGATTGAGGAGGAGCATAGTAGTTTTTGTTTTGAATTAAACCCCATTTTTGCTTGGGCAATTCTTGATTTAATTTCGTTTTCGCTCCTCCCATCCCATGTTATTTTACTTCCTAGGTAGCGGAATTCCTTAACTCCTTCTAGGTTTTCTTGGTTAATTTTGATGCATTCCTGTCTCGTTTGTTCTTTTTTTGTACATACTAGGACCTTGGTTTTATTCTTGTTTATTTTCATTTTGATTTCTTCTATTATGATTTGGTTAATTCCATTCAGGGCGTCCTCTAATTCTTTTTTATTGCTTCCTAGAAGGGCAATGTCATCGGCAAATCTTAACATAGCGATCTTTTGACCTTGGATTTCGATACCTGTATCAATTTTGTCTTTGAATTCTTTAATCGCTTCTTCTATGTATAAGTTGAAAATCATGGGTGACAGCACACATCCTTGTCTTACACCTTTTTTTATTTTGGCTTCTCTTTGCTCATCTCCAATATTTATAATTGCCGTCTGGTTTTGATATAGATTGTAGATTAGTCTTCTCTCTCTGAATTTTATTCCCGCCTGTTTTTCTAAGAACCATAAAAAAATTAAGCTCAAAGAAATAAGGAACAGATTTATTTTTAATTAAGAATATTTTAATTCTCCTATAAGCGTCTCATATTTTAAAAGATTCAAATTTTCAACCTCTTTTAAATTTACCAGAGAGGTATGATGAAATGTTGTAATCGACGCGACGGCTGTAACTATTTATTAATTCGCCCTATTAGTTCTTTTTGTAAAAAAAAATGTTGAGGCCGCAGTAATTTGGGATCAGTGCATTTAAAGCCAATCAGGATTTCACACGACGGCGCAAAAGAGAATTGGTGCGTCCCTAGGCACAAACACCACCCTTCTAACCATGATATAAAAATTGTTAATGAATTCGGAGGTAAATTACATACCATATTTGACTAGAGCCAGGCAACCGACATTTTCCACTTTGTTAGACTTTTTTAAAGCTATGCTAATATCTGATATTTAGTTTTAAAATTACCAGTTCAAAAATAACAAAAATGAGGAAAATCGAATTGTTAAATTAGGCCCTTGAATAGCTCTAGCTAATGAGTTGAAATTAGTTTTAATAAACTGCACTTTTATGCCAAGTTTCAGCATTTTAGCTCAAGCCATGCAATTTCTAATTTACAAAATTTTACATAAAATGTATCTACCGTTTCTATTATATTTCGAATTATATATTTCTCTCATTCAAAGGAATTTTTGCGCAGCTTAAAGAGAATATTATGTAAGTTGAATTGAAATAATAGTTCATTAGAATTGCATCAGCTATTTCCTTTAAAAATATTAGATAGTATTGTGGGTAATACAGGCAGAATATATATTGTTACAAGTGATAGAGAAATATAAAAGTTAGTAATTGAATATATTAAAAGTTTTATTAGTTTTGTGAAAATGAATGATTGGCTGAATGTAAAAGGCAAAATAGGAGGGCATTGAAATTCCAGTCTGCGAGCTGACATCAATGGAACAGCGGTAATCACATCATCTTCTGGAGGTATCTAAAAAGCGACATTTATTTGAATTCCTTTTGATAGCAAAAAGACTCGAATTTAAATTGATGAAATACGAATCGTAGGAATTTCAATCTATGATAATTTATTTCGAAAGAATGAAAGAGAATAAACTGTTAAAAATAAAGATAAAAGATAAATGATTTTGAAAAATACTAACAAAATAGTATATATAGAGTGTAAAACAATGACCGATCAGAATATAAATATTTCTAAGGGGGTTGTAGTTTTCAAATGAGAAAAATAATTCTTTCTCTATGTGAAAAAATGTCCATTTTTACTGAATTTGAAGATTGTAAGTACTAAAGGGTCTAAGGTAGAACTGAGATAATCAAATAAAAGTATCTTGGTAAGTAGTAAACATCGTTTTAGCTTTAAATATATATTTTTCAAGTACAAATAGAACTTCCTTTAATAAGACCCCTGAGAAAAATTAAAAAAAAATCTTGGATTGGACTGAAAAAAAAATTGAAAATAGAAAACCATAAAAGGTTTTGTTAAGGGAAAATGGTGTAGGTTCTTGGTGAAAATTTCAAAAATGTCAAAAATTTAAATATATATAAATTCTAGGTAGAATTCACAAAAATAAAAGAAGTGTCATGCTAATAAGCATCTTGTCTTTTATTTTTGTAAAACCTACCTAGAATTTAAATAACATATTTTTAAATTTTGTAAATTTTAAATCGAAAAAGGGTTAAGTGTCTCATTACCTACTTATTTCTAAAAAAAGAGTCTAACACCTATTACTGAAAAGGGTCTAAGTACCACAAACGACACACCATTTTAATAACTTAAAATGAAAGATTTTAACCTTTCATTCATAAATTAATTCCTGTGAATCCATTGTAATAGACTGATGAAGAGGGCAAAGCCCTCGAAACTATAGTCTCGTTATAAATAAATAAAATTTATAATTCCAGCAGAAGACACACTCTTTTATTGTCTCCTTCAATTTTAATAACTTTTCACTAACACAACTCCACACATAGACCCTTTAGAAATAAAATACGCAGGCACATATCTACAGGCAGCGCCGAATTTCCACTAACGGATGAAGACCTAAATATACCGCTGGTACTTTCTGCCTTTGAAATATTATTAGGCTTGGCACATTCTGCATGTATATGTTGCAGTAAAAACCAGTTTTTTAGTAAGGACGGGTTCTTACTAGTTAAAACACATTTCACTAAACACCTTTTTGCCAACTAGAGTTTACTAATGTTGGTTGAGTTTGGTTCAAAGGTCTAGAATCTTCATTTTTGACCTTCCGCCTCATTTTGGGTGTTTATTTTCAAAAAATTTTAAATAAAAATGTCAAAAATTACATCCTCTACAACTTTGTTAGTAATTTTTGACATTTTCGTTAAAAATTTGTTGAAAATAAACACTCAAAATGAGGCGGAAGTTTAAAAATGAAGATTCTAGACCTTTGAACCAAACTCAAACAACATCAGTAAATTCTAGTTGCTCCAAAAGGTATTCAGTGAAACGCGTGTTAACTAGGAAAAACCTATTCTTACTAAAAACGGGTTTTTACTGCAACATTTATAGCTCAAAATATCCGAATTTTGCACCTCTTTAGAACTCACACTCCTCATTTGTACTTTCACTTGCATAGCAAAGCATGTAAGTAAAATATATTATTCACTTTCGGGAGAATAAAATTTCGAATAAACAATAAAATCTTGAGCGAATCCAATATTCGGCCCTCCCGGCAAGCTTGGGTCACCCAACGCTTTAAAGATTAACCAAACAGAGATGCTTTCAATCAAAAATCGAATAATGATTTCTGTATTTTTCTCTCAAAGGCAAAATTCAAATATAGATTTGGTTATGTAAAATAAAAAAAAAGATTATGTAACAAATTAAAGGGAAAAGTTGAGCAGGAATGTTATATAATTTTAACAAACGCTTATATAATATAAGCAAAGGGGATAAATAAGGGTAAAGGTAAAAAATAATTGACTCTTCAATTCCTAATACCTCGGAGATCAAGCATAATAACATTTTTAAAAAAGAATTTTATAATATAGATAATTGAATAAAAAATTGATTGTATTGTTGAAATTTCTAATCATCTGGGGCTTGAAAAAATAAAAATAACCGGCTCTTATTCGTTGTAATAACACCTTAAAACATCAGCATTATTATATTAGAAAATAATTTTTATAAAAAAAATAAAAACGACTTCAAAAAAATTAAATGCAACAAATAAAATAATAATAACTTAAAAATAAAATAAAATTTACTAAAAGATATAAAATAATTATATAATATAGTTACAACTATACGACGAAATATTAACTTGAAATTACTTTTTGAAGTCGGTGCTAAACAAACTATATAAGCGATCGTACCCGCCAAATGTACTAAGTAAGATCCGTCGAGGGCGATTCATAAAATGTATATGTTTGGAACCCACTTCAAAAAGGGATTTCATGTTAATATTTCGTCGTTTACTTGTAACTAAATAAGACAATAATTATTTTATACCTTTTAGTGTATTTTATTTTATTTTTAAGTTATTATTATTTTATTTGTTGCATTTAATTTTTTTGAAGACGGTTTTATAAAAATTATTTTTATTTTAGTGATGTTATTAATAGTGACTTAATATAATACCTTGCATGAATCTCGTAAGACAAAGCGTCGGGCGAATGAATCAGAAAATGATAATAAAATTAAATTCATAAATATAGAAATTCTCTCGAAACGTTTGTGGGTTTTAAATGAATGTTTTAATATTTTATTTATTATAATTTCGATTATTTGCTCATAAGAATTGGAGATTTAAGTTATTTCGTCATTGGTCATATCTTCAGAACTTGACCAAATTGATATGGTACTACCCCTAATGTACCCTTTTTCCAATAAAAAAAGAATTATTAAAATCGGTTCATAAACAAAGAAGTTATGCCTGAACAAACATATCAAAAAAAGGTCCAATACCATGAAAAAAACGGGACCAATCGGAAACTAGATTGAACTCAATGCTAAAAAATCACCAAAATCGGTTCTCAATTGACGAAGATATGAGGTAACATAGACAAAAAAAAAATCAGTCGAATTGAGAACCTCCTCCTTTTTTGAATTCGGTTAAAAATTAAATACTTACTTACTTACTTCCTGTGGCCGAACAACATTTCCAATGTTTTAGCCTCCTCTATAATGCCTCGCCATTTTGTCCTATCCCTTGCTATAGAGTTCCAATTTCCTTGAGCACCCAACTCTTCAAGATCTCTGGTTATATTGTCCATCCATCTTTGCCGTGGTCTACCTGGTGGTCTTCTTCCTATCGGTTTTGCTTCGTAGATCCTGCTGATAGCTCGATCTTCATCAGCACGCACCACATGTCCCACCCAAGCTAGCCTTCGTGATCTTATACAGCTCGTGATGTAAGGCTGCCCTGTTAATTCTCTCACTTCCCTTGCACTTCTAAACCTCCATTCGCCGGTAACACTATCCCTAATCATTCCACTTATTCTCTTCAAGATCTTGTTTTCGAAGGACATTAGATTTTTCTGATCAGATAGGGTCATGGTTCATGTCTCACACCCATAGAGCACCACCGGTCGAATAATGGCGTTGTAGATTTTAATTTTAAGTTTTCTTGAGAGGTTTTTATTTTTGAGCAGGCTATTTAAGGCTGCCGCACAACGGTTTCCTTTCATTATTCGAGTCTGAATTTCCTTGCCTACTTCATTCTTTGTTGTTATAAGAGTCCCTAAATAAGCAAAATCATCAGCATACTCGTATCTGGCATCCTCACATCTCAAGTTATTGTTGTCGTTGTTGCATGTCTTGATACTTTCATTGCTTTGGTCTTTTCAGCATTTATTTTAAGACCAACTCTTAGGCCCATGTATTTGATTTTATCATGCATGTCCACCAAACCTTCTTCTCTATTCGCTACATGTACTGGAACCCTCGATTCAGGAGATAGAAGAAGCAATTAAAAAGTTAAAAAAGGGAAAATCAGCCGGAAAGGACGAAATAGCAGCAGAATTATTGAAGAGTGGGGGTAAAGAGCTGTGCAAGATGATACACGTATTATTATTAAAAGTCTGGAAGGAAGAGAAAATTCCGGCAGAATGGCATGACGCTATTATTGTTCCTATACACAAAAAAGGAAATATAAAAAGGTGTGAAAACTTCAGAGGAATATCAATCTTACCAAGAGCTTATAAGATATTAAGTTATATCTTACTAAAACGTCTGACTCCGTTTGCTGAAGAATGCCTTGGGGATTACCAATGCGGCTTTCGTAAAGGAAGATCTACAACTGACCAAGTATTTAATATAAGACAAATAATGGAAAAACGATGGGAATTTGCGCTCGATACTTTCCACCTTTTCATCGATTTCAAGCAGGCATATGATAGCGTGCATAGGGAGAGCCTGTGGAATATTATGAACGAGTTTGATTCCCTCATAAACTAATAAAGTTGGTCAGGGCCTGTGTGGAAAACTCAAGAGCCTATATTAAGGTAGAGGATAGGTATTCGGAGCCATTTAGCATCAAAACAGGACTACGACAAGGAGATGCAATATCACCCCTGCTTTTCAACCTTATTCTGGAAAAAGTTATAAGAATTTTAGATGAAGGAGAGAAGGAATACCACTGAATGGTCTGCATAAAGTATTTGCATATGCGGATAAAAATTAAATGAAAATCGAAAACTTTTTTTCAAAACTCGATACGTTGTATAATTAGAAAAATTATTATTCTTATCAGTGATTAATACAAATATCAATGATAAATTTCAGTTTATAAGTTACAAATGAAAATAATTTATTTTTTTATTTTTTGAACTGAAAGTTCTTATGTTACATCTCAATTAGTTTTTTATTTTGAATAACAGATATTTTGAAAGTATATGACGAACTTTATACGACTTTCTGTTCATGATTTATCGTGAATAGAAAGTCAGGAATAAAAATAAGAACATTCAGAAATAAAATCATGCCTAACAATGATATTTCTCACGTTTCAGTGATTAAAATGGAGGAAAATAGAATAAAAAAATAATCATTATTTACTCCAGCAAAAGAATTTTTTAGCAAAGAGAAGCAGTTGATTTATAATTATGAACACAATTGATTAATTAATTCAGGTAATTATTATGTTTAATAATAAGATTTTATTATTATTTTTCAGTTCCATGATCAGTATTAGATATAACAAATCAAAGGAAAAAATCAAACTCCTTGTTAACCTTCCAGCGGGCGCGCTGTTGTAAAATTTACTACAAATACGCCTTATCGCTTCCCCCACTTTTAAAACTTATTCGCAAGAATCGAGCTCCGAGCTATTCGAGGGTCAGGGTTTTTCTAAACTACAGGTGTGCTTAGAAGTTTTTGTTATTCATTGATATTTTGGGAAATTCCGTTGAGCGTAAATTTTATGACAGGCGCCTTAAACTAAAAGTATAATAAATAAACTAATTTCTTCATTTTTTTTCTTATTTAATATCGTTTCTTTTTATACTTAAATGTATTTTTTGGTTTTAGACGTGTTCCATTATGTCTCGTAGGCCCCTTTCTTACACAAAAAGAGCTAGAAGAAATATTTAGTGTTGTTTCGTTTTTTGTTTAAGAAAGTCAAATGTATTTTTTTAAATGTACTGTCATTTATCATTTTTCATAACCTACAGCCATTCGCTAACATTTATATAAAGAAAATAACATTTACATGGAGAAAAATAATGACGTAAATTTTCGACAAGCACCCTCTCAAGGGGATTAGACAGCGCGCCCGCTGGATGGTTAAATCATACGACCAATCGCAACAAAAAAATGTATAGAGCCTGATGAAGCTATAATAAATTATAGAAACGTTGCGATTGTTCGTACGATTTAACACAGAGGTTGATTGTTTTCTTTTTCTCCTGATTTGTTATATTTATTAATAAGATTTCAACGATCATTTTCTACGTTTTTAAATTTTCCTGTTGGGGAGTCGGGTTGGCTCAGTCGGCTAACGCACTGGCCTCGCTTCGGCATCGGTCGATTATGACGATATTGGAGTGGGAGGCCGGGGTTCGATCCTGGCTGGCAAATAAAAATTTCTACCGGCTAAAAACTCGGCTCCCTCACTAACCCTACTAACACTCTACTTATGTACTGTCTAAATGGGCTTTGTTCCCGGTGACATTAATAAATAAATAAATAAATAAATAAACTTTCCTGTTAAAAAAATGTTAATATATTGGATTAAAGGGAATAATTATTTTTAACTGTAAATGTAAACGTTTACAAAGAAAAGTATGTACCTAAGCTCAATAGGGCTCATAGGACAAGTACCTAAAGAATCAATAAATAATAAATAATAATAATAATAATAATAATAACTTTCCTGTTAGAAAAATATAATAATTGATCCCGAAGTGTTAGCATCATAGAAATGTCTTCGCAGGTCAAAATCATAATTAAAGCTTAAAAAGATTTAGTTTTCGGAATCATTTTTTTAAAAATCACCCATTACGATGTAAACGTTAAATTTTTTTTACATATTTTATAAATATTATCATAATATGTTTTTATGTTATTCTCTCTTCTTTTTCAAGCTTAGAAAATATCCCCAGGGAATTACCACCCTTCTCATTTCACCTCTCATTGGAATTCCTAATCGTCAACGAGAAACAATTTAAGCTGGTGTACCTACTAGAGTAGATAATTCAGACCAAAATAATTTCCATATAAATACGAAAACTTTTACTAGAAAAAAAATAAATAAATAACATATTATTATAGATATCATACATTTTTTTTTACTTTAGTTTTAATTACCGAGAATTTTAATTAAAATAAAATAAATTTTTAATTAGTAAAGAGTTTTTTATTTATTTCTTTGGAGTTTTTTTTTTGAAAAATAACCATATCAAAGATTCAAGAGTTTTTTCAATAAATAATTTTTTTCTTACAAAATCTGCGATAAACGAGTGCTTTCTGTGAAGGAGTATTTAGTTCAATTCAAGCCTCAAGGGCAAATTTTACCCTTTGAGGGATTTCCACGTATATCCTCCTGTTTATTTAGGCTTTGTCTTTTGCAACTTTCATTGAATTTAAACCGGATTTTCACCAATTTTAAAAAAATATCTTTTCTTTTATATCACCAAAAGGATTAATTACCTGTTTTTATTTATTTATTTTATAGAATTTAATAAATAAGACAGGAGAGGAGAGGAAGGACCAATCGATTTGATTGGGGAATAATGGAATTGAAATAATTATCGGAAAAGAGGTTTTTTTATCTAATTAGATTTTTCCTCTTATTAAAAACAAGGACTAAAGATGAATAAGGACACTTGTTGGAGAAGTAATCTCCGGAATCGAAGCAAAAATAAATGTATACATTAATTAATGTAAAATAATTGGTTTAATAATAAATAAGACAGGATACAACAATTAATTTAAAATCAAGTATTGATTAAATTAAAAGAAATAAGAAGCTAGTTTAATTTTATTTAGGAACGAATCTAAGATTTTAGTAGAAATACTAGCTGCAAGGCCCGCCTTTGGCGGCCCTCTTGCTATCCGAGGTGCTCGCCCTTAGACCCCCCCCCCCCGAAGCCCACTCTGCACTCCCACCCCCAATATACAGACAAAACCTTAATTCTTTAACCGACTTCAAAAAGAGGAAGTACTCTATTACTAGAAAAAAAAACAAAAAAAAACAACATATTATTATAGATATCATACATTTTTTTTTACTTTAGTTAATTAAAATAAAATAAATTGTTGCCAATTGTGAACCGGTTTTGAAGATTTTTTTTGCATTGGGTTCAGTCTAGCTTCCGATTGGTTCCGTTTTTTTCATTGGTTTTAGACATTTTTTTAGGTTTGTTCAGGCCTAACTTCTTTGTTTATTAGCCGATATTCGATGATTTTTTTATTAGAATAGGGATATTTTGAGGGATGGATGCCATATTAATTTGGTCAAGTTCTGATGATATGATCAACGACGAAATAACGTAAATCTTCAATTCTTATGATCAAATAATCGTAATTATGATAAAAAAATCTTATAACATTCATTTAAAACCCGCAAACGTTTTGAGAGAATTTCTATATTTATGAATTTAATTTTATTATCATTTTTCTTCGCCTGACTCTTTCTCTTACGAGACGCATGCAAGGTATTATGGTATATTAAGTCACTATTAATAACATCACTAAAAGAGAAAAATAAAAATAATTTTTATAAAAAAATAATTAAAACCGACTTCAAAAAACTTAAATGCAACAAATAAAATAATAATAACTCAAAAATCAAATAAAATCCACTAAAAGGTATAAAATTAATTATCTAATTTAGTTACAACTAAACGACGAAATATTAACATGAAATTACTTTTTGAAGTCGGTGCCAAACATATACATTTTATGAATCGCAGTCGATGGATCTTACTTAGTACGTTTGGCGGGTACGCTCGCTTATAGGTATAGTTTGTTTGGCACCGACTTTAAAAAATAATTTCATGTTAATATTTCGTCGTTTAGTTGTAACTAAATTAGATAATTATTTTATATCTTTTAGTGGATTTTATTTTATTTTTGAGTTATTATTATTTTATTTGTTGCATTTAAGTTTTTTGAAAGTCGGTTTTATTTTTTTATAAAAATTATATATATATATATATATATATATATATATATATATAGATTTCATTTAAATTAGTAACTATGACGACCCCTGGACCCCCACCTCTAGAACCTCACCCCCCCCGAAACCCACCCAGCACCCCCACCTCAATGTACAGACAAAACCTTAATTTTATATAAATAGATAATTTCATTTAAATTGGTAATCATGACGACTGTTTTTGTTGGGGGACGGTCATAGGTACATAGGTAGGTACATACAGAGGCAGGCACTAAATGCGCCTTAGTAGTATAGGATAAATTAAAAACTGAAGAATGTCTTTAATTTTTATTTTTCAAGGAGGATGAACAATAAATAAGATAAAATCATATATCTACTTTTTCAAAATTTAGATTGCTAGGGCTCGGTTACGCGATGTTCGATATTGCTCAAAATTTAAAGTTATTAGTTTTTATCTATACGAATATGTTTCCGGGTTGTCCCGTTGATTTTCGCATAATTTGAAATTCCCATTATACGCTAAAACCACTCTAAGTGTTTCTTATAATAATATCAGACAATAAAGTTGAGTCGCTGAAGAAGTGATTAAACGTCCGTCTTATATTCAATATAAAACTGAATTTAATTTCTTCGACCAATTTCCTAATATCTTACAAATTAATTAAAATATCGATACGAATCATCAAACAAAATAATTTAAAATGCGAAATTTGAATTGATTCAAAAGAAAGAACTGAATGTCCTCATGTGGCTCAGATTTACCACCACTGGCTTAGATTTCTATTTACGTCTTGAAACGAAAGAGGATCGAAAGCATTCAATGAGCAAAATCCTACTTTTTTAAATCACTTAGTCGCGTTCCATTGAGATTGTCAATCGCAATTCTGAAGTACTCGGAGTAATCGCAGACTTTTTGAATCTCGACCTTAAATAAGCTGACCGGAAAGGACATAGCGGTGAGGAAGAGCCGGGGGTGGTGGGGGTGGAAGATCCCGGGGGTTTCACTTTGATTGAAGAACCTTTTGGTCATTTGCATCGGGTGTTTGGGCTGAGCAGTTTGGGGTTTTCTGTCAAATGAGCCTTCAGAGAGAGAGAGAGAAATACCGAGGTTTTCGAATTCATTCCCGATCGTATTTAAGTCTCGGGGATGGGTCGTCAAAACCGACTCTTTCTATTAATCAGTAGAGAGAGACCTTAAGAGACTCACACAGAAGTCTCTCTGTCTTTATTCCAATTCAATTTTAGCGAAATCCTCCAAACGAATTGCATTAGATAAACAAATTCGTTTCTTTATCTACTTTTCTAATAGCCATTAATTAAATCAAAATCTTATTTTCTACTTCAAATTTTCTGCACAGTGCTCTCTTTTTGCTTAATCCAATGCGAAGCATGGGTAAAGTATTGTAATTGGTCTGGCGGCAAGCGCGACTTCAAAGGGCCCTCAGGTAAAGACTACAGAACCCATGGACTCAATTAAGGTCACAAATTGTAGTATTCAATTAGATTGAATTTTAGCACGTGACGATTTTGACAAAAATTACCTGGGGTCTCGTCGAGAGGCCAAAAAGTGCCATTTTTTTGGAAGTGCGTGCGGATGGATGGATGTATGTTATCGTTTTTTCGTCCACGATTTTTTCCACACCGTTGCACCAATTGAAATGAAAATGAAAACCTAACATTATTTTAACAAAATGAAGCGCTGATTAGTTTTTGGTACATATCGGCCCACAAACATTAGTACTTTATTTCGGTACTTTTTTAGTTTTTTCTAAATATCTTGAAAATGACTTAACCAATTTTGATGAAATTTAATATTGTAATTGAGTACCTTGAGGACCACAAAAATGGTCATATAAAATTTTTTGTAAAATTATATTTTTAAAGTACTTTACCCTAGACTACGATAGTTCATTGGATAAATTTTAGCAACGATCCGTTACAGTTTATTTCTAATTTTATCAAAACACAAATTAAATTAAATTAAATATGTATATTATGAGTAGTTCAGAAGCTCATCCGATTCCGAACTCACTTTTGGAAAACTTTCGTTAATTCTTAGTCAACAAATTAAATTTATTATTTTTGTACAAAACTAGCATACTTGTTCTGGTTTTCATCAGTAAAGCCTTCTTCTTCTGAAATTTATTCAAAACTAAAATATTCTTAAGAAATGAATTTTAATTTATTTAGGACCATATCAAAGATTTTAGTATAAATATTTTTACATTTACATTACATGGAAAATTCAATCTTTTTTCAAAAAAAAAGAAACTCAAAATAGATGCTTAAATCTTTACATTAATTATTTAAATAAAGGACCCGACACTGAAAACTTTTTTCAGATTAGCCTGATTTTTAACTATTCCCTTCGTGTTGAAAGGAGTGAAAAAAGAATTCTGTAGCTTTATTTCTTATATATGTTGATTAGGGATCGGAGAGACATTCGTCTAAGCGTCTAAAGGGTTTGGATAACTGTCCGGAAGGCTAGATAGCGGTTGGGTTCGATTCCCGAGGGGACGAAGCTCTCTGATATAAAATGTAAAAATTTCTACTAAAATCTTTGGTTTCTAAATAAAATTAAATTCACTTTTTAATATTATAATCGGGTTGATTTTTGAAAAATTTTATCTTTTTCAAAAAGAAACTCAAAAAAGATGCTTAAATTTTTATATTAATTATTAAAATATTCTTGTTTGCAACACTTTATAACAACACAATTAACAATTAACTATTCTCCTCTTCAATCTTGTATAACTCAAAAATGGAACATGTAAAAAAACAAAAAAATTTCAAATTTATAAACATTTTTATTGTCTAAGACATGTTTCGGGTCTAGTTGAACCCATCTTCAGTTATTAAAACAAAGCAACTCTCCCCTCCATACAATTTATAATTTAACATTTCGCACAAAACACATTAAAATTGAAATCACAATCAAAGAAACACAAATGAAAGTCAAAGAGAGAAAACAGATAATAAATATATGATTGTAACATGTTTTTTGTGAATATACAATTTTATATATACTTATATTCACTGGAGATATAAAGAGAATCTGAAAAATGAAAAATGAAAGAGATTAAATATTGAAAATTTTTATCCTAACAATCTTTGAAAATAATAAGTTACTAAATATAGTCTTTGTATTGACCGCTTCTGAAATTGTTTTCTAATGAATTTGCGATTTAAAAAATATAATTTTTTTTGTTTATAGACTTAATTGGATTGGCCTCTAAACGGCTCATGTATAGATATATTATAGCTATACTTAGATTTATATAGGCTATTCCTAAACAAAATTTGAAAACATTTAGATTATTCCTAAAGACATATTCTAGCTTTCTACGGACTAAACGCCTGAATATAGGCAATCATTCGCCATCTCTGCTTCAAGGCTGCGTAAAATCTAGGCTCTACCGTAGAATATTTGAGTTTTTAGAGTTTATTGATATAAGTCAAAAAAACAATTTTATTAATACGTTCCTGTAGTATAGAAAAAATAGAAGACCTAAAAATATCATAAATTAGGCATAGACTCGTTTCATTTCAAGATATCACAAATTCCCCGCAATTACCGGAGCTAATAATGGTTGAAATTTAATATGAGGCTACTTTAAAGAAATGCACTTCTTTGACCCCTTCAAGAGTTTCTTTAAATTTTATCAAACCCCACTATTTTAGTTTTTATGTACGTAAGTGTAATATAACAAACAAAAAAGGACGCCTATGTAAGTTTAAAATTTAAAAATTTTTAAATTTATTTGTTCATTAAAGATCACTGTTGCTCAAAGAGATACAATTAAGTAGTATAAAATGTGAAATAATCGCCCAAAATGTTCTTCACTAGCTCTCGGTCTATTATTCTTGTTTAGAAATTTCTGAAACTGAAAAATTATTTTCTAGCAAGAGATTTTTGTATGAATACAATAGCACGTGAGTTAACTTAAGAAAGAGAGGGTCGTAAAATTTGGTTAAATATTGATGGTGAATTTGATTTTTAACTATATTGAATTTAATGAAAATAGATGGAATATTTTCAATATTTTAACATCACTTGGAAGCCAATCTCCACATTTTTGGTTTTTAAATCTAAAATAAAATAATATAAGGCCAATTTTAAGCTCGTATCTTAATGGATGATTTATTCTATTTAAACTGTTGATAAGCGATTAATATTAAATAATAAATAAATAAATTTTATTGAACCAATTATTTTACATGAATTAATGTATTTGAGGCTTCAATTTTCTTCCACACCATCGACTGTACTTGAACTTCTAGCTTGAAATAATAATTTTAGTCCGTGTTTTTTACTAAGAGGAAAAAATTGATGAAATAAAACCCTTTGCCTTTAATTTTATTTATTAAAAACAATTAGAAGTATATTGCTTGTAATTGTTTTTACAAAATTAATTCATTAAAGAATTGTATTTCAATATATATAATGTAATGAGAATATTAATTTAAAATTAATTTAAAATATAATTTATTAAACCATTTATTTTACATGAATAAATGTATACATTGTATTTTAGCTTCGACTCCGGAGATTACTTCTCCACCATCGAATGTCCTTGATCATCTTTTAGTCCTTGTTTTTAATAAGAGGAAAAAACTAACCAAATGAAAAACCTCTTTCCGATAATTATTTCAATTCCATTATTTAATCTATCTTGTCCTCTATGTAATGAGAATACTGGTTACATAGACTTATAAGGCAATTGCACCTAACAGTAGTGGCAGCTGTTAGGAACAGTATTTTTCCAGTTCAGTCACTCAGATCACATAATTTAAAAAGTATTGAACCGGATTTGAATGATAGTGATATCAATGTAAAGCTAAATAAATAAGCTTTAAAAATATGTATATATGGCTGATTCTCAAAAAAAATCGAAATTGATGTCCTTGCTGATTCCTGTGAAATGGGATTCTAAGTTATCGTAACAAAGAATTTTTTATGAAACTACATCCCTAGGCGTACCAAATTATAAAACAGATTTATCTTTTTTATCATAAATAAAAAATATATGTTCAAGTAAATACCCTAAAAATCATTCCCTCACTGTGTCCCAACCGCCAAATTCACATAGATTCAAAGATCTAATTCGAAAATTTTCTTATAACTGTCTGCTATCTTATTATTTATTCATATATGGTACATATAATAGTACTAGCTGTACATAAATGTGTATATAGTTTAAACACGATAAACGGAAAAGTCAAAAAATATAGTTTTAAATTCCTCCTTAAAAAACGAATCTCTTGTGTAAAAGTAGGATTAAAACAAAATTTGAAATTATATAGTGAACGCTGCCTTATTATTTTTAGAAGTTATTGATAATCTAAAAATATACCAGACTCGGCCATAAGTGATAAGATTTACTGTTAAAACTATTAAAAAATGTTTACATTTTGGGCCGTCATTCCCTCACACCGTTTCGTAAAAGGTTAATCGCTTATTTATGTATCATTTATCATATATTTGTGGAGTTGTATCCGAGTGCTAAACTTGAATTTTGCACATTTCTCATATTTATACTACTCGTAACACTACATAAAAGATCCCGAACATGTTTGGAATATCTACCACCTGTGTACTTTTTATATTTTACCAATTTAATTTTAATTTAATATAAAAAAGAAATAATCAATTAGGGGTGTTTGTATTGTGATGTAAACACAAAGCTGTTGTTTTTGAAAACCAAATAATTCCATAGAATAATCTAATTCCATTTACTTTTCTCACTAGTCAATGTTTATAAAGGATTGTAAATAAATCCTAAATTTTATTAAATGTTCAGCAATACTTCCTAATATTATTTGAGAATTCATTCACCTAATGCATGCTTGAAAGAGGATAACCACCAGAGAATGTAATAGAAGTCTAATTTGTTTATCTAAGCGCATAAGCATCGACATGGTAGCCAGGATATTAATTAACATGGTGTTCTAATAGGCCATTAAGGACTTGGTGTTTAGGCGAGACATTGATGAGCAACTCTATTGGAAAGTACTCGAAAATCAAGCCTGCCAACTGAAGAGGAAGCGGTTGGCCAGTCAATGCCATTGTGCCAACAGCATTCACACCTTACAGACAGACAGACAGCCGATACTAGTACTAAACTATTCTTGTGTCGTTACTCTAAATCTCATGACTTTCACTCATACTCATCCATGAATGACAAATTGTATGTTAATTAAGCATTAAAATAAAATAATTTAGAGCCGCGCTTCTTAAACTATTTTCATTCGCGACCCCATTTTAATTGAAATATTTTTCGCGATCCCATATTATAGGGAATTATAGATATATGGTATAACCATAATTTTTACTAGCAAGTCATAAATAAATTTATTTTAATGAAAATCTTTAACATAAATATTATTATAATAATTTTATAATTTATTCATCATCATCATCATCATCGAGTATACAGTCCTAAGACTGGTTTGATGCAACAATCCGTCTCCACTGACTCTGTCCCCCGCCAGCTGTTTGACCTTCTCTAAATGTCTGGCATCCCATATCCCCAATTATTTGGTTGAAATATTCTAATTCTGGGTCTTCCCCTTCCCCTTTTCCTTTCCCACCTCCCTCCAAGATATCCCTAAGCAGTCCCCCATGTCTCAGTGTGTGCCCCATCATCTGACCTCTTCTTTCTTCAGACTCTTCCACAAGGTTCTTTTTCTCCGATTCTTCCAAGAATTCTTCATTTGTAAATTACAAATAATTTATTAAAACTACATAATTACAATTAGTAAATATAAATTGTATTAATGAGAGTGGATCTGCTTGTTTCATATTATATAAAGAATCAAACAGGATTTTCAAAAATTTTCAAATTTAATCTGTATTATGATTTCATAATCGCCAATGCATCGCTGCGTATAAATAAATATCTGTAATACAAAATGTCCATTTCTCAAATTATTGTAAAATACAATGAGATATATACCTAGAGGTCACTATACTTTTAATTTTTTACTTTACCATACAGGGTATGGTCAAGTATTGTAATCGCATGAAAAAAAAGTGTTTTTTCCTTCTTTTTTTCGAAATATCTCAAAAACGGCTTAAACGATTTTGATTAAAAAAATTGAGCAAAACCAGGGCATTTTGCTCTACAAAAAAATTTAAATAAGTGAACATCGAAAAAATTATATTTTTTGATATAATAATTGTTTTTAATGCAAAATGTTGTTAATCTGTACAAGTTAGTCTGTGCGTTACCACATTTTTGTAGACGAGCTGAAGCTAAAAAACTAGTCGGAATATCGAAACCAAATTTCACACGTAGTTTTGGTCCATTGAGATTAAGAGCTGATTAGACTTTTGTTGCATATCGACCCAAAATTAAGGGGGGTGGAGGGGGTTAAAAATAAAAAAATCTAGGACATTTGAGCAAACTCAACCAAATTTTGTATACACAATCAGTGGGACCCCAGAAATCTAAAAATGCAAAACCTAACCGCCCAACGGGGGGGGGTCAAAAATGAAAATCTAGGCCTTGTACCAAACTCAACTATTATTTTCGACTATATTCACTGGCTTTTGTTTCTAATTAAATAACTAAAACCGGAAACATAAAATTTATAATAAAACATGGTCACATTTTCTACTGAAGTTAAGCTTGTTGCTGGAGCTTTAGATAAATTGAAAGGATTTTACATTAATCAACTAAAAATTTTTTTTAAATTAAATTATTATTTTACTAAGCCAAACAATCCTCTCCGGACCGAACAAAAAAGCTCGTCGGGCCGCATGCATCCCGTGGGCCTCACGTTGAATATCGAAGATTTCCAAGCTCGAATAGTGGAAAAAAGTGAAAATTTTTGAATTTAATACCCGGCAGGCGGGCCTTGCAGCTTATAATTTATAAGAATCACTTTAAAATATATTCTTCTATTGTTCAATTAACCACTCCGAATAATAAACTTCCCTCAACAATTTGAAGAAGATGTTGTCATATTACATATAGTCTCAATAGAAACCGCAGTGGGTTGATGTGGAGATATCAGTCAATGAAGCACCAGGGTCAATTAAACTTCCAGAATAAGACGTTTTGCCCTAAATTTTATTAGGCCATCCTCAGTTCTTGGAAATTATACAGCACATATTGTAATATATACATGTGATCGAACCAGGTTTTGTCTACAATAAGAATGTTTTGCCTGTACAGTGCTTCCGACCATCACATCGCTATTTTGGTTATAAAATTCAAAACAAATAATTGATTAGATTTTAAGTATTCAGTAGTTCAGGTTGAAATAAGCTGACGTGTTCTGATGTGGCCATCCACTTTACCATACAACCTGGCCCCTCACTTATATTTAATATTTAATAAAATTATTTATAATCATGTAGGGGAGCGGGATTAGTTTTTGCATTTTCATAGACTTCTTGGGACCCACTGATTATGTATACAAAATTTGGTTGAGTTTGGTAAATGGCCAAGATTTTCATTTTTTTGACCCCCCCCCCCCCATTTTGGGCTGTTAGTTTTAGCATTTTTAGACTTCTGGGGACCCACTGATTATGTATACAAAATTTGGTAGAGTTTGGTCAAATCGACCTACAGATTTTTCAATTTTTATCCCTCCATCCCCCCTCCTTAATTTTGGGTCGATATGCACCAAAATCTAATCAGCTTTAATCTCAATGGACCAAAACTACGTGTGAAATTTGGTCATTCACACTAGATTTTTGAGCTAGCTCGTCCACAAAATTTGGTAACGCACAGACTAACTAACTCGACTAACAGACATTTTGACAAATCAATTATTATCTCGAAAAATATAATTTTTTCATGTTCACTTATTAGAGCTTTTTGTAGACCGAAATGCCATGGTTTCGCTCAATTTTTTTAATCGAAATAGTTTCAGCCGTTTTGATATATTTTGAAAAAAGAAGAAAAACACTTTTTTCGTGCACGATTACAATACTTGACCATACTCTGTGTGGTAAAGTAAAATGTAGCAAATCAGAAAAAAATTGGATTTATATAAGACCTATACTTAAAGCTAGGCGTTTTTGTTTTCTTTTAATAATTTGAATATTTTATAGTTCAGGATACTAATAAAAGTGTAAATAGATTACTAATAAAATATACTATATCGTTATATAATAATAAAACTTGAGCAAGATTTATTGCTCTTGTTTTATTATTATATTAAAATGTTTCACCTAGAACCAACACCTAACTCCTTAAAAGTTACTATATCGTCATACGTAAATCCTAGTAATTTTCTGACTCTATATCTCTTTCTCTTTTTCTGTAAATTCATGTTTTTATTTAATGTTATCATTTTCAATTTTAAACGTGATTTGGATTTTATTTAACGAAGAAACAAAAATAAAGAGGAAAAAAAAGGAAAAAAAAAGAATTGTTGACTTAATTCAATTGGCTCTTCAAGGGGTTGCATTTCCATTGCTCTTGCGAAAATCAAATAGATACGTCTTTATTTCTTATTTATGAGATCTTCTTTTAGTCTACATAAAACCCACACACACACACACAAATGAGAATTCTTGAAGAATTTGTTGTTAATAGAGACTAATTTGAGACTAAATGATTAAAATATCCACTAGACAAAATAAAATAGATAAAGCTCTTTTTATTTGGATCCATTTCAGATGGCTTTCTGAATTGATTTACGTTATAAAATGCAATGGATGTAATAACTCAGTGGATTGGTTTATCTCTACAGAAACTTTTAATCCTTTAAAAGTCATTCCATGAAAATCTTTCGCCTTTTCAAGGAATACTATCCAAGGGTACAACCAAGTTTGCCCGTCTTTGGAGAATAAAATGAAATGAAATATAGCCTTTAGTGCCTGGAGCACCGAGCGATGCTCGCTAACATGTTGCCTCTAAATAGCTTAATAACTTTTGACACTTGATAAGTACAATTTAAAAAAATCGTTAGTGCGATTTTTGAGAAAATAAAAAAAAAAAGGAAAAATCTCAACTTCCGGTGTTCCGATTTCAAGCAAAAACTTTCTGTACCCCTTCTAGCCTATATCGAGATTAAATTTTGAATTTCGTAGCTCTGAGATTTATGGTTGCGGAACGCAGGGGAGTATATTCTTACGTACGTAAACATCAATTTCCTGTTTTTCTATTTTAGCCAAAATCTTGTTATACTTCTTGTAGATAGCTTAAGTTATAAATTTAAAGAAGACGAGATATGAACGAATCAAATATTTATTTTACGAAACTCCTAATTTACAACCCCTTCCTCCTTTTTAATTTCGTAGCTCTGAGATTTATTGTTGCGAAACGCAGGGGGGGGGTAATTCTTACTTGCGTAAACATCAACTTCTGGTACTTCTATTTTAGCCAAAATCTTGTGGTACTTCTTGTAGCCTCTAGATAGCTTAAATTTCAAATTCTAAGGCCCTGCGACTTTCCGAAGACGAGATATGAACGATTAAAATATTTATTTTGCGACATGACTAATATATATCCCTTTCCTTTATGTCAATCGAATTAAAATTTATACACGACTCATGAGACTTGATAAGTACATCAATTTTTACCGAAATTGTTAGAGCTGTTTTCGAGAAACCGATTCTATATATATATATATATATATACATAAATTGCTCATTTAATAATATAAGATATAATAAGATTTCGGTTTCGTGTTAAATGGTGTTTCTATTATGTTCTAATATTAGATGCAGATTTGTCCTACAATCTTCGCTCCTTCATTTTAGGTTGAAAGAGAGAAAGTCTGGGGTTTTCGTATTTTTCCAATATTAGTACTCTAAACTCTACTATTAATCCAAATTTTAGCATCCGAGATTAATGTCATATTTAATAGATGCAAATTTACAATACATTATTCACCCTTCATTTTATGGGCTACTGGTACTAAAGTTTTTGTTCAAATATTTTCACCTTAATTAATTCCAGAAACTCTACCAAGATACCAAAATTTAGCACCCTAGGATCATTGCATATATAATAGAAAATTCATCCCTCCATTTTAGAGGTTGAAAGAGGGAAAGTTTAGCTTTTCGAATTTTTCCTTTATTTGTGTCTCAAATTCTACTAGCATGCGAAATTTCCTGATACTGGAATAATTGGAAATACCCTATAGGTTTTGATGACCTGTTGGTGAGTGGGAAAATTAGCTCTTTTCTCAGGTCCATATCTCAGAATCTATTTGAAATATAGTTCTTTCTTCAAGATGGATTACATAAATTACATGTATATAATTTCAGCTCTGTATCTCAAATGGGATCTGAGCTACGGAGGTGTCGAAATTGGCTCGAAATGGTTCGTGTAAGGGTGTACGGCCTAGTCACTGCTCAAACTTGGACTACGCACGGTGTGCGCTTTGAATGCGGTTTTGGTTTTAAGCACCTTCCTTAAGAATATTAAGAATGAATATAAGTTATGAACAAAATGTATCGCTCTGTGACTCTCAAAGACAAAAAAGGTCCGAAAAAGCCACTGGTCTATTGTGTAAAGCTAAAAAACGCTAAATATCTGAGAAACTTTTATTTGGCTTGAGATATCATAGCAAGATTTTAGTTAAAATCACCCAGCACAAAGCGCTCTTTAACTTCAATGTTAAGTTTTTTTATAGTATTCTTAAGGGGGTTCGAGACTGTTTTTATAAGGAAATTCTCAAATTTTCACCATCGAATGATTGATGCATTAAATGTTTATTCCCGAAATTTGAAGTTGATCGTCTGTGCCATTACCGAGAAATAAATTATTGAAAATTGTACTTTTAACATGGAAGTAAATGGATCGAGCTTTTAAAGGGACTATAACTTCTATACAAATTATACCATTTTCAACAAATTTATACAGTTCAATAATTCAACTTTTATGAATCGAATGATACATTTTTCAATAGATTTGACAATCTAACTAATTAGTTATTCATAAATGTGAAAATAAAAAGTTATTTGCAGCCTACAGAATATAACAAAAGCACTAGTGAGGAATTACATCTCTATTTCTCGATAAAATCTTTTTATAATGAGAAAAAATTTATCTCAATATTCTTTTTATTAATATTATCAAAACAAAGATTTTTATTCGAAATTAACCTCATTATTAACAATTTTTTCTTATTAAAATATTTAGTAGGCAGATGTTGTCACTCTGCAGAAATACAGAACATTTTTTCGAAGATCAACCAGCTAGATAAGCTGTCCCAAACTCCCTTAATAAGGCTTTAATGATTTTTTTTCAATTTTCTTTAGTTTTATATACCAACTGAAGTGTAATGAAAATTTATTTCATTTTATTAATAGAAAATGTTATATTTATTTCTATTAATTTAGTATATTGGGCTGATATGTGGTCTAAAATGAATTTTTTTCCACATAGACTATTTCAGGGAAACCAACCATGTGAAAATTTTCCCCAGGAAAATTACAATGTGGAGGATGCTCTCCACAGTAATCTAGAATGGCTCTTGAAGAAGAAGATGGTCGATTTGTATTTTTTTAAGTTAATCAGGTATATTTAGCAGGCCATCTAAATTTTCTTATAATTACAATGTTGTTTTCCATTTGAATTTCTTCAAGATGGAATTCCCTCCTGAATTAGCATTTTGTAATTATTTTTTTACTCTTTTGTGAAATTAATTCTAGACAAATGAACTACCATCGAATTGGAAGAAGCGTTAAAATGGAACACGGGAAAATTTCATTCATTCAATTTGGAATGAAAAGCTCTCAACGGGGTCTTCATTAAATATCAATTAGCTTGTCTTCTTTTCGGAAAATAAGCCAACTGTTCTGTTCCCTATCAATGGATTCGCAAAGTAGAAGATGATATTCGTTTGTAAATTTAATTGGAATAGAAAACGATCACGCCTCTTTAATATACCAAATTCGAATTTATCTTAGAAAATATTTTCCATATAATAGACTTTAAGTATTTATTGTTCTATTCCAATTCCTCGTTGGAAATAATAGGTGCTTTTATATGACCATTTTGCTTATTGTTTTGTCAAAACGAGGAGTAAATGAATTTTCACGTTGTTATTGATTACAAATGAAGTTGTTGAAGCTTTTATTTTTGTGATTAATTTGATTAAAATTTGAATTTTTATTTAAATCACACATAATTAATTATAATTATTTATTGAACACGAACAAATAATACAATATAACTACGACGTTTCGATCGACTTATTCTGCGAGAGTTCTCAAGTATAAGCATTGAGCACCCACTCCGATTATATGTTAACTGAGCCAATCACATGTTGATCAGGCTTAAATAGACTCCATGTACAGTCCAGTCAAAAAACCAACACACTGACGATCTCAGCACCCCCTGTCGGACTGAGCATTACATGTACAGTCCAGTCAAAAAACCAACACTCTCAGCGCCTCATCGCCCACATGTAATGCTCAGTCCGTCAGGGGGTGCTGAGGTCGTCAGTGTGTTGGTTTTTTGACTGGACTGTACATTGGAGTCTATATAAGCCTGACTGACAGGTGATTGGCACAGTTAACCAATAATCGGAGTGGGTGCTCATTCTTAAGAACGATCGCAGAATAAGTGGATCGTAACGTATTTGTTCGTGTTCAATAAATAATTATAATTAATTTTTTTTTTTTAATGATATTGATGTGATAAGGAGATACACCAGAAGGTCCATCCCCTAAAGGCCTGTATGGGCTGGCCCCTCCATCGTGAAAAGAACAGAGTAGAAGGAAAAGAAGCCCGGATCACGAGCCAATCTCAGAAACTTAGATACAATCCAATATCCAATTTACTAAGGTTTTAGGGGCTTCGAGTAGTGGTAAATTCTCCGCGCGATAAATTAGGTTAAATTTATCTCCCACTTATGTGTGATTTAAATAAAAATTCAAATTTTAAAGTTATTATTCATTTATCTGAACAACATCGTGCTTTCATAGATACACGTGGAAGCTTTAGTGCCAAAATACGTATTTATAATTATAAAATGGATAATGATGGGTGATTAAATTTCGGATTTTCTAGATTAAGAATTTCAGGGTGAATAAGCTGGCCAAAGGCGAGTCGGACTCGCATGTCCAGTAGAATACTACCTATAGGTATATCTCATAATTTAAATACAATAAAAAGAGGAAATTCTTATTTATTGGTGATAAGGAGAGAATGATTGCGATAATGATTTTATTTCCTAATTTTAAGTTAAACCACTTCTGAACAGCGACAGGTACATAAATCCCCCCAAAATGACCATTTTGGGCCCTCTCATACCATTTATTTTAAAGTAAATAAAATTTTTAAAAATTTACCTAATTCTATTAACTCTAGATCTGTACAGAGATACCTTACCTCCATGATTTTTTTTTTTTTTTGGAATCCCACGAAAAATTCACTTCCTCTAAAATAATCATTTGATTAAAAATTTCATCTCTCGTGTATGCGATTACTATGGGGAGTGTGTCTTCTCCATTGTAATTTTTCTGGGGAAATGTTTCACAGGGGGTGGTTTCGCATTGCCTTCTCCCTGAAGGAATCAGATTTTAGTCCGTCAAATATTTGTTTGAAGCCGCGCTAGTTTGATTAGAAAGCATGCTCTTTAATCATTCGGCCAATCTGACTCCTAAATTTTTATTTTTTTTTTTTTATTGTGGGGAAAAGAAATAGAAATAACTTAAAATTTTCAAATTTCTATCTTATTTAGTTTACGAGCTATGTCAAAGTACCTTTCGTGAAGGAATGGTGATTCGTAGAAAAAAAGGATAAAAACAATTTTTGTAGAGAATTGCATGTCATACAACTTTTGTCTGACCTATTTTTATGTTAAAAGTTATTGTTTACGAGAAAAATGCGAAAAACCGATATTTTTTACCTTTGACAAATTTTTTTGTACAGGTCGGGAGGATGGGGAATTTTGATATTTCATTTGTAATAGTGTATTTAAGAGTGTACCGATTTTCAGCTCTCATGCGAACTATTGTAAGCTTAAATGTCTATTTTGAATGGACTACTAGTATATACGGTGGACGCCTTATGAGTAGAGACCGGATTCATATGCAATTGCATATTTTGTTTGCCGCTACATATGACCCAGGGGATCAATTATCTATCCGAATCATGCATCTAGGATACTGTGGGTTAAATTTTATACTGCATATTTTTGCATATTTGAGTAATATTTCATAAAATTGCATATTGGAGGAATATTGCATAAAATAGCATATTGGAGTGAATATTGCATAAAATTGCATATTTGAAGGATTTCTTTGTCAAAAATTGCATATTTTTTAAAAGTACAGATTTTTTAAAAGTAAATTTTCGGAGAAAGAATGAAAAAAATGAAGACACCAATTTAAATTCGAAGGAAACTGAAATGACAATAAATAAATAAATATTTATAAATATATATATAATGAGAATTTTGTGCAATTTTTTAAAGTACATATTATTTGACACTTGGTGTCTATAGCTTACTTTATCATTTTATTTATTTCATAGCACTCCTTCAAATATATGTATACTCTTTTTATCGTAAATTTTAATTTTTAGTGCATAAAAAAATTTATTTTGCCATTTTTTACTGCATATATTTGCATATTTCACCGTATTCTGCTATATACATGCATATTTCAGCATTTTTAACTGCATATTATTTTTGGCAGTTTTTACTGCATAAAAAATCCGGTCTCTACTTATGAGGAATAAAATTAAGAATGTGAGTGGGGTTACTCTCACAGTGTAGCAATTGCCCTGTATGGATTATAGGAATTGTATAATAATTTTTCGAATATCTGAAAATTATATATCTACATTCCTAAAGATAAAAAAATGTCGAAGATATTTAATTAATTTTCTTTCTCACACAAACTCTGAAAAATTCCTATTAAATATCTGGATATTGAATTATTATTATCATTAAAGAAGCAAACTTTTCTCCATCGAATATTTTTGGTTAGATATTAATCCAACTTATCAGTTGAGAAGCTTTTATCTAAAGGAAAATATAATTATATCCCTTCAACTTTCCTATTAACCGGAGAAAACGCTTTTAATTTTCCCTTTATGTCAAACCAGAATTTTTTTTTTACATAATTCAATTAATTCTTTCGTTTGATATTTTTACCAAACATATTTTTTTTTCTTTTCTTTGAAAGTGAACAAAAAATTTACCAAGTTCGAAATTAATAATTAAAGAAAAACGGGCCACGGCAATTAGATTATTCATATCTGCCTTCTTTCTTTCTACGTTCTACAGCAGATTACTTTTTACAAAGAAGCCATAATAAAACCTTTGGTAGAAATCGAGCAAAGGTATAATGTAGAATCCAGATATGAATGGATTCATATATGGCTTTTTGTGGAAATTCAGAAAAAAAATCTGGCATAAAATTACTATAGGCACATATGTATTCCCAGGGGAAAAAGGAGGGTGAAAAAATCCAAAACTTTGCAGGAAGGATGAATGAAGCACGAACATGATTTTCCCCGAGGGGTGAACCGCGACCTAATATGCTGTACACCTATTTCCACTTGTACTTCCAAATATTTCCAATTACTTCCAAATATTTCCAAGTAATTCAAAATATTTCCAAGTAATTCCAAATATTTCCAAGTACTTCCAAATATTTTCAAGTACTTCCAAGTGTTCCCAAGTACTTTCAAATATTTCCAAGTACCTACTTCCAAATATTTCCAAGTACTTCCAAATATTTCCAAGTACCTCCAAAATACTTCCAATGGGGTGTACACCTACTTCCAATCGCGGATCACCCCTCGATTTTCCCTATATCTATGCGAAACCTGTCAAGTGAATTCACTAGATTTTTTTTCATATTTTATATTTAGAAATTTATAAAACGGGGAGAAAAATAATTTTAACAATGATTTTTTAGGGCTCAGTACAAAAGCAATACGAGACGATATTAGTGTTACCACAATGTATATGTAATCTCCTTAATAGCCCAGTAAACAGGGGGGTTTTAGATTACATTAATTGCGTGAAAAGGTTTTTTTTTGTTAGGATCGTTTGGCTTGGTGTGGGTATGCCAAATCTAAGTTTCTAAGACCTCGTAAATGTGAGGAATAACTTTTAGTGGCTGAAAAACCTCGAAATTTTCGGACTTTTTCCAGTTTTTCGCTTATAACTCGTAAACAGTTGATATTTTGTAAATAAGCGTTCTATAGTAAATTAAAGTGGACAAAATTTCGCGTCGATTAAAAGAAATTAAAAATTGGTCTAGTAGTTAGATTTTCAATGGGGATCCAAAAAACAGCCCCCGGGATCACTTTTGAATATCCCAAAAACTCGCACTTTTTTCGATATTTCTCATTTTGACCATGTACGAGCACGTTTTCAACAAAGACCACTTTTTATATTTTTAAACTAAATTAAATTTCCTACAAATTTCATTATTTAGGTTTTTCTCAGACCAACCGTTTGGGCTCAAGCGCCAGTTGAAAATTGGCGTATTTTTTCCACAAATCCCAAAAACTCGAACTTTTTCGATTTTCTCCCATTTTGACTATGAAAGAGCACGTTTTATACAAAGACCCCTCTATACATTTTTAAACTAGATTAAATTTGCTACAATTAAAACAAAATTTCATCTTATTTGGATAATGGTAACTCGTGCCGCACTGAGGTTGAATTTTTGAAAAAAATTGCAGTTTTTCCTTAATAGGATGAAAACCACTCATCCTAGAAACTTGAGTTTTATCTCATTCTCTAGGAAATTTTATTTAGTTGAACGTTTACTTAAACTACTTTTTTTATAAAACTCTTATATTTATAGGTATCCTACATTTTCCGGACAGGATATGATCCGAATCCTCAACAGCATCATGGAAAATGTTGGATATCTATAAATCTACGAGTTTTATCAAAAAAAGTGGTCCAAGTAAACGTTTAAGTCAATAAAATTTCCTAGACAATGAGATAAAAATCAAGTTTCTAGAATGAATGGTTTTCATTTTATGAAGGAAAAACTGCGATTTTTTGCAAAAAATTGCAGTTTTTCAAAAGTTTAACCTCATTAGCCGGATACTGACTGAGGGTTTGCTTCGCAAGGCCAGCACCTTGAGGCAAATGCCTGGTCGGTCAGTAACGTGCCTCGCCCAAGGCAAAAGTGCCCGTTGCCTCGTCTGAGTCTGGCTCGGCCCGATCCATCGGTTGTTGGTTTTTTTGAATTCTTAAAGGATCGTTTCCTGCGTTCACTCAGGACGGTTCTGTAGCAAACGCCTGAGGCAGCCTCGCGAGGCTGCTCGCTCAGTCAGTATCCGGCTATTACGGAACGGGTTACCATTATGTTAATGGAATTATTATTTTCTGGAGGATCGAATTTTATGTGGGGTCATAAATAAAAAATATATGGTGTTAGATATCCCTTTAAATAGAATTAGGTGTAAGTTTTTTTTTTAATTTTATTCAATTGAGAGTTTTCCAAACTGGCACTTGGGTAAGATTTTCTAGTAAGCAACTGTACTAACATATAAACTCTTTTAACATCATCTTTGACAAATTTCAGAAGGAACCATTTTTTATTTTTCTCTTAATTAACACAATAGTAACAAGATATAAGTTTACAAAAAAATATTTAAATATTTGGTTTTTGTAGTCAGCTATTGAATCTGAAAATAAATCTCTTTTTTGCATCTCCTATCACATTTTTTTCAAAAAAGCAAGAATTATTAATGACGATAAAGGGGTAGGTATAATGGAGCTCACCCTATTTTGAACTCCAAAAATACTTCTATATGGTTTTATTTATAATGTTGCATATGTACTTTTCATTGAAGTATAAAAAATGAAATACTAAAATCTTAATTTTTAAGTAAGATTTAGAGAAATGAAAAACGACTTTAAATGAAGGAGCTCCTTCTATTTTGCTCTATACAAATATAATTATAACAGTCCATAGATGCTGGGGAATCGCCATTTGGTCTGTATTATTTATATTTTGGTCTATAAAAATATAATTATAACAGTCCATAGATGCTGTGGATGCGGCGCTTCCCCAGAATTTCAAAATGTCAAGACTATTTTCATATCGTGTAATTTCAATAAATATTATACAAATAATCCATTTCAAAATTTCAAAAATTTTAAATTTTCGGAACTTTTTAACATAGCATAATAAAGAATATGAAAAATATTCACATTAGATATCTTGTAGAAAATACTTTGATTTTATCAGGTAGAAAAGTGAATTAATTTACATGTGATGTTCATTTATAATCTATAAATTCCATAAAAAATTAATCTAGAAAGACGTTTTGGAAAAAGAATTGAAATATCATCATAGAAGAAGCTGAAGTGAATATATATTATCCGTTCTGTTTAAATAATACATAATTGATAAAAAATCTAATGTTAAATTTGAAAAAAATAACGAAAAATTCTATGATGCGGTTAACGAAAAATTTTACAAAAAAAAAAAAAAAAAACGAAGATAATATAAAATTTTAAAAAATAAAGGCTTCTTTTTTGGACAGCATCCCAAGGTTGAAAAGTCACCTCCCGCAACTGATATATAAGTATATTTTTAATCAAATCTCTTATTCTTACAACAATCACTGTAACATCACAAGTAAACAAATTTAAACACACACATATATTGAATAATTTTTAATTTTTAATATATTTAAAATATATTTTTAATAATTTTTTTTAATGCATATCAATTTGTAGTCAGATTGAAGAATAAAAAATAAATAAATTAATTAATTTTTGAGTAAGTATGATGGTATAAATTAAATGAAAAACTGAAAATTATTTTAAAATTTTGTGATGTGAGAGTATTTTTATTATATTTAGGTGTAGGAATCTCAGAGACAATCGGTCAATAATAAGACAAATTTTCAAAAATCATATTTCGCAAATCTGTGCTATTATTGTTATTTTATTTTCTTACAAAATCATAAGATGGTGTCGTCTTATTAAATCCGATGGAATGAATTATTTTTAATTATATGTCAGATGGGTTGTTTTTCAGCCCCTTGGAAATCGAGCCCGAGTGCCAGTAACAGCAATCCGGGCCATTCAATTAGGAAAAGTCATTCCACTGCCCTTCGAATTTTGAATCTCTTCAAAATTCGAAACACTCAACGACTTTAATTTAAATTATATGGCTTGGCTATATGTTTACATTTAGAATAATTAGATCGCGAAATTTTACAAATTAAGATAACCATCTTTGAGTAAAATATTTAACGCGTTTACATATGTCAGAGAGGTTTGGACCTCGCAGGTGAGCCAGATGTCCCGGATTGCTGTTGCTGGCACTTAGGTTCAATTTCCCGAAGGGGCTGAAAAAACCCTTCTGACATATAATTCAAAATAATCCATTCCATCGGATTTAATAGATGAGACTCTCTTATTATTTTCCAAGACAATTTGAATCTATTACCAGCGGTAAATTGAAATCTTTCATATTAGTATTATTATTATTTTATAAGTAAAATTTGAATATTTAGTGAAATCACACATAATTAATTATAATTATTTATTATTGAAAACGAACAAATACGGTAATACAATACATTTCGATCGACTTATTCTGCAATCGTTCTCAATTGTCCGCCTACCTGGTGTAATGGTCAGCATAGCTGGCTGGCAACCCGGAGGTCTCGGGTTCGATTCCCGGCTATACCCAGACATTTTTTCTGTAAGTATAGGGTCTGGTAATAAAAATTAAGTGGGATATAAATTTAACCTAATTTATCGCGAGGAGAATTTACCACTGCTCGAAGCCCCTAAAAACTTAGTAAATTGGACTATATCTAACTTTCTGAGATTTGGCTCGTGATCCCGGCTTCTTTTCCTTCTACTATGTTCTTTTCACGATGGAGGGGCCAGCCCATACAGGCCTTTAGGGGATGGAGCTTCTGGTGTATCTCCTTCTCACATCAATATAATAAAAAAAAATATGAGCATTGACCACCCACTCCGATTTTAGGTTAACATGTGTGTGTGCTCATACTTGAGAACGATCGCAGAATAAGTAGATCAAAACGTCCTAGTTATATTGTATTATTTTTGTTCGTGTTCAATAATAGATAATTATAATTAATTATGTGTGATTTCACTAAAAATTCAAATTTTACTTATAAAATAATAATAATAATACTAATATGAAAGATTTCAATTTGCCGATGTTAATAGACTCAAATTGTCTTGGAAAATTTTAATCAAATTAATCACAAAAATAAAAGCTTCAACAGCTTCATTACTAATATTTTATAAGTAGAATAGATAGTACAATAAGTGGATCAATAATAAAACAAGATAATCTATAAATAATGTCCATAATCTATAAATATGTCTACAACATAAAGATATTATTTTCGATGCCCGTTTGTCCCCCTCTGCAAACAACCAAGGATATATCCTATTCTTCAGTTTTGTAAATCATAAAGAGCAAAATAACTTTGAAATCGAATTGCAATGGATTCTAATCATAAATTGATGATATTCCACAGTGCGGGAATATTTAAATGTTAATTTATTCTATTTTTTATAAAGAAACAAAGTATTTTAGCAGATACACGAAGAAAAATAATTCAATCTAATTTTTTTTGTCCTTTCTTCCACCCTCCAAGTAAAGTTTTCTATTACTTTGGAATTCGATGTTGTTAGCAAGTTGGAACTTGGACAAGAACAGAGGGTGGAGACACAATTATTAGTGGCATTTATTTATAAAATTGGATGGTCGAGGGCAGGTCGGGCTTTGGATGTCCAGCTGGAGGGTCATCCGGGAATGCAATAGCCTCCGGCTGGAAATCATTGCACTATAGGCGTTGTAATGAGCTGATCAAGAAAGCCGTTGCCAAGAAAACCACGTTGCCTTCACATTTTAACAAGAATATTGCTTCAGTTGGGTGGAAAGGAAAAATACACCCACACACACGAACAAGCAACAAAAAATAAAAAGTAAACGGAGCTTTGGTATTTGGTCGTAGAAGAAATTGTATTGTAATTTCACCTTTCATCCCGAACAAGCAGAGGGATAAAAATAATAGGAATATTTTAATGGTTTAAAGCCCTCCTCATTTCCTGGATAGATATTATCTTTAAGAGAATGTTGAGACAATTTAAAGAATAAATAAGATGGAAGATATTCTTGAATTATTTAGTAATAGATTACAATTCTGTTTTCATTTTAATATACAGAGTAATTTTATTTTCAAAATAAAAACTCTGAAAGTAACAGAATTTTTTTTTCATAGAAAATTCAATTTACAAATCTATACATGGGCACAAAAAATATTTTTTAGAAAAAGTATATGTGAATAAATGTAATTATTTTTTTGGCTAAGAAACTGAAGAAGACCATTAAAATTATAATACTATTAGAATAAAGTAAAGAAAATTTTGAAAAATTTTATAAACTTTTAAAAATTTAAAATTTAAATATTAGGTAGTTTTCACAAAATATTTTTGTGAAATCTGCCTACTGTTTTATAATTTAAGTTTTAAAAAGTTTCTAAAATTTTCTTTGTTTTATTTAAAATGTTTTACGAAGAACCAACCCACAACATTCTCCCTTAACAAAATTAGACTACTTTATTCCAGTACATTTTGGGATTTTTTCAAATTTTCTTATAAACGAATCAAACGATTTCGAGAATCTATATAGGGACTGTATAGTTACTATATAGTTTGAAACATTTGCTAGTAGGGATATTTCATAAAAAATTTAATTTTTTGTTAATTTTAATATAAAGAATCTATATATGAAATTTTGTTTCTATATTCTCACCAGTTTTTGAGTTAGAGTGTACACATGGTATTTGTTAACGTACATACTAACGAACGTAGTAAGTGACATTTTGATAAAATAATTAATATCTCGTAAAACTTAATTTTTTCGATGTTTAGTCATTAGAGCGTTTTTGTAGACCAAAACACCAAAGTTTCGCTCAATTTTTTTTATCAAAATAGTTTCAACCGTTTTTTAAATATTTCAAAAAAACGAAGCAAAAAAAACATTTTTTTTCATGCACGATTACTATACTTAACCATAGCTTGTATGGTAAAGTAAAAAGGGAAAATTCTAAATGGTTAGGGAATCGAGATAACTTTTATTCGACTGGAAACTCGCCTCAGAATTGCATCAATAGTGGCAAGAGAATGCTTGGAGGCCTCTCTCTATAGATACGAGCCATATTCGTGAGAACGCAATCAGCGAAACAATTCGTCAGCTGAGAAGTGTGGAGTAATCCAAGTCCACATATTGTTATTTTTGAGAAATTGAAGTTCATAGTTTTCAGATTCATTGTTTCTAAATCGACATACTACATTTATTACACTGAGGTTTACCATAGAAGACAAACAACTAAAAAATACTATGGGACCAAGTGGACTTGGTACATTTTGTAAAAAGAAAGTCTTGTACATTAAGAGTTAAAAATTTTAAAAATGGACATGGTTCATTCCAATTCTGAGCCGAAGAATTTCAATATTAAATCATTATTTTATTACTATTAGGAAATTAAAAGCCTTAATTTGTATTGCTTACTTAATATGTTCTAATTCATAAATGAACCTGTTAAAGCTGAAGTGGTGTAAGTCAATTTTTTGAAAAATCAGAGTTAAGTCCAAAAATGTATTATCGGTACGGAAAAATATTTAGGAGAAAAGTAGTTTATATAATAGCTCCTTTAATAGCCTCACAGAGAGCAGCAAAAGTATTTATATGCAATCAATGGAATTTATTATAGTATACCAAGTAAACTCAAAGTTTATTTATCCCAAATTGATATTTTTGTGAGTTAAACTACTTTGGTTTTAACAGGTTCAAATATGTAAATATGTAGTAGGTGTAACAATTTTTATTTTATTTGAATATATTCAACAGCTGATTTTTAAGGGAGCAATCGAAATCTTAGTCCTGGCGACAATGACCCCAGCTTGTTTTTAAACGACTTAAAAAAGGAGCTCATATCTCCGCCAACTGTGAACCGATTTTGATGATTTTTTGCATTGGGTTCAGTCTAGCTTCCGATTGGTCCCGTTATTTTTCATTCGTATTGGACCTTTTTTGTTATGTACGTACACGCATAACTTCTTTGTTTATAGACCGATTTTGATGATTCTTTTTTTATTGGAAAGGGGGCACCTTAGGAGTGGAATCATATTAATTTGTTCAAGTTCTGATAATATGATCAATGATAAAATAACGGAAATCTCCAATTCTTATGTCCAAATAATCGAAATTATAATAAATAAAATCTTTTATAAAAAAATCTTAAAAAATTCATTTAAAACCCGCAAACGTTTCTAGAGAATTTCTATATTTATGAATTGAATTTTATTATCATTTTCTGATTCATTCGCCCGACGCTTTCTCTTACGCGATGCATGCAGGATAATATATTAAGTCACTATTAATAACATCACTAAAAGAGAAAAATAAAAATAATTTTTATAAATTAAATAAAACCGACTTCAAAAAATTAAATGCAAAAAATAAAATAATAATAACTTAAAAATCAAATAAAATACACTAAAAGGTATAAAATAATTATCTTATTTAGTTACAACTAAACGACGAAATATTAACATGAAAATACTTTTTGAAGTCGGTGCCAAACATACATTTTATGAATCGTACACGACAGATCTTACTTAGTACTTTTGGCGGGTACGCTCGCTTATATAGTTTGTTTGGCACCGACTTCAAAAAGTAATTTCATGTTAATATTTCGTCGTTTAGTTGTAACTAAATAAGTTAATAATTATTTTATACCTTTTAGTGTATTTTATTTTATTTTTAAGTTAGTTATTAGTTATTTCATTTTTTGAAGTCGGTTTTATTTTTTTATAAAAATTATTTTTATTGAAAACTTTGATAGACTTAATTCATAAAAAAATGATTTGATGACAATGTGCGAAATATGTGAATATTAAAATAATGAAAAGTTTCAGTAAAAAAAGTTCTGAAGATATCTAATTGTTGGTTACCTTGTGTAGCCGTGAATGTTTCAACAATCTGCAAGAGCAGTATTCACTAATATACCATACAAAAATCGAAAACAACAAAAATCAATTAATTCCGCACTAATTTATCGACTAGACTCGAAGAGAAATGAAATTCAACTGAAAAGAAAGAACAGACCGAAAGAATCCCGTTACCTTGATAAGATATTGGCGACGAAATTTATTCCAGAAAAATAAAACTATATTATAGACGTGGCCAAATATAATCCTATATTTGTAAATATCTCTTTCTCCTTCTTATATTAATATAGGTAAATATCCTTTCATTTCTATACCTAAATGTTGTATTTGATTTGCCCATTGTATATAATATATTATTTTCTAATATAATATTATATATCATTTATACTTATACTAAGCTTGTGCACTCATCAGACGATTTTAACCTTCCTCCTTCATTAAAAAATTCTAATTAAAAAATTTTAAGATACATTGGAGTAAAAAATAGAAAGTTTCGGTACCCTATCAGTAATTTTTGTATTTATGTTGGCCCACGGAGGGCTGAGCTATTTCGCAGTCAAATAGTGCAGTCCTAGTGAAAAATTTAAATTTAAATATACACTAAATTTAAAAAGAGAAACAAAGAGGTTGTCCTCTGCTTGATGCAAATAAACATACACATACTATATATATTGATCTAGATTAATTTGTAACAACGCTTAGAGAAATTTCTCTAAAAAAATTTCCCTCTTGACTAGAATCGAACCTACGAACTCTTGAACTAAGGTCCTCTGCTTTATCCACTAGACCACTCTGACATTAATATTTATACCATGATTTCAGTTACTAAAACTATAAATTTTTGATTTAGACTTTGTGTCGAGATAATATTGTATTCATTTGAACTCGAATGAAAATGAAAAAACACCAATTGATTTTAAATTAAAAAACATTGAATATATATTAATTAACAAGGCAAATTTGAAATATAATTGTCAGCTAGGATTTTAAACTGACAGCTCCAGTTGATTTTCATTAACCAGGCAAATTTGAAATATAATTTTAATTTGCACTCAAATTTTGAGATGAAAGACTCTAAAAGACTTTAAATTAAGAAACATTAAATATATCGATAATTATTCCTCATCCCCTACCCCCGCCGCCCCGCCACTCAAAAATTTAATATTCAATTCGCTTTTCTTTGCGCACAGAAGAAATTATTCACATCTTATTTGATTTATATTTTATATATTATATTTTATATATTATTTGTTTATTTTTTAATAATTTGCACTATTATTTAATTTTTTATATTAAATGACACACAAAAAAACCTAAGCAAAAAAAAATCAAGTCTTGGCGACTCTGATTTTTACCATCTGGATTTGGGGATCCCTATCATATATTTACTCTATACACGATTTTCTTCATTGATTCTGCTTTGAATATATCATTAATAATCAAAAGTATATCATTAATAATCAAGAGTTATAACTACAGTGCCGTGGTCAAATAATTTAATACACCATTATACAAAAGCAAGTACATTTTTCTCATTTTATTTTAAACGTGGTTTTTTAAGAGGAATAGAATTTTTGGACCGAGACGCTGCCCGCCAGAGCACCAGCCCGGAGGGCCGAGCTTCGAGGGCGTGCCGAAGGCACGCACAAAGCTCGTATATATATATCGAGATGATATATCTGTATATATATATAATATATTATTTATTTGTTTGAGACTATAGTTTCGAAGACTTGGTCTTCATCATCAGTCTTTTTTAATTAGAAATGTTGTTTTTCATGGAGTCAATATCGAATGGATATTGAAAATGTGATGTTCTTTCACTGAAGGTCAGCTTGGAATTAATATATCATCTCGATATATATGTGTGTATGTTTATTTGCATATAGCACAGGACAACCTCTTTGTTTCTCTTTGTGAATCAACAACTCTGCTACTCTCGGCAAAACAAAAACTCTTCAACTAAATTTAAAATTTATTACATTACCAAACAGGGTATGGTCAAGTAATTTCTGATCTAATTAACTAGTCAAAATTTCAATTTTTGAACTTTATTATATAATAAATATTTGAAATAATCTATTAGCTGGTTTTGAAATAAATAAACTGATTCATTTGATGAAGTGAAATTGAAAAACACCAGTTTGACTAATTATACTTTTAAAATAAATTTTGAGAATTTTAATAAAATTACTCAAAATAAATAAATAAGTAAATAAATAAATAAATAATAATTTTTATATTTTTTAATCGGGAGCTTTGAAGTCAGGTATTCCAAAATCTAATTAGTTCTCTTAGTTAGAAATACACATATTTTTCCACCAGAAAGACCTTTCTACGATTTTTCGATCTTGAATTTTTATTGTTATTAGAATTCAGACACTCAAGCAAAGACACAGACATACAGGCAAGAAAAAACTAACGGTTGAAAATAATTTTTCTCAGCCTTTCATTAAATACACCGAGCAAAAAATAAAAACAAAATTAAATTAGTAAGAGTTAATAAATTCTGAATTAGAATTAATATTTATTTCAAAATAGAAATTTTCCATTTCAGAATGACATTTTAAATGGGATAAATCTATTTTTTGAATGGTAATAATCTCAATGTGAAATGAACTAATCAACCAATTTTAAAAATAATTATGTATTTTTATTTTGAAATTGATTTTATTCTCATTTTACAAATGATTATTTTATTCTTATTTCGAAAATTGAAATAAATTAATTTCAATTTTATATCCCATTTTAAATTTGATTAATTCCAATAGGAAATCCTATTTCGAAATTAATTATTCCCAACTTCAGAATGATATTCAAATTTGAAATTTATTAATTCAATCATTTTAAAGTTGAAAAGTCGACCTTGAAAATTTGAAAAATGAAGGAATTCACAGACGGGGAAAACTTGAATTCAAAATTTGTATAGGAATGTATATAATACTGATAATTACTATTACTATGTGTATAGGTAAGTAAAAATAGAATAGAATAGAATAAATTACACTCAAAATCAGGCGTGTTCATCTTTATTAAAACATAAAACGAGAGAGGTCTGAAAAACTACAACCCCTCTTCTTCAGAAAAACTCTAGCTTCGGTCCTAGCTTGAAAGAATATATCAACTCGCACTAGTATTTCATTTTTATTATATCATATTTTCTAAAATAGAAAAGATATATAAAATACTTCAACGAGAAAAAAATGTCAAGATAAAAAAAAAATCAAATTTGAAAAATGAATAGATCGTTTAAAAATAAAATAGAAAAGTGAAAAAAAGAGGAGGGGATGCAATATATGTTTTATTCTGTATTTCAATGGGGTTTTAACTCTTGTAAATTTTCAATAGCGCCCCCGTTAAAAGCAATTGGAACAAAACCGAGAATATGCCCGGCGGCCGCAACACGTGCAGATTAGAGCCGAGGGCGCCAGAACCCATATCCCATGATTTTATCTTCTCGCGATCAAATATTTATTAGGCAGGCGGACTCGAAATTGGCCATTTGCCTGCCTAGACTCAACCCGGCCTTTTGGCTTGTCGCTTCCAACATATACGAATATCCAATCAAAAGTTTGCCACTCGCGATCACAGGCCCAAGTTAAAAGGCAGATCGAATCCTATTCAAGATGAGAACTAATCGAAATAAAATTCTTGGGGAAAGTGAGAACTTTTCCAAAAGGCTGGAGATCGTTAGTGAACAATTTGAGCTAGAAATCTGAAACTTACCACAGATATGTAGCTTATTAATATGAACTTGTGTGTTGAATTTCAATTCATTAGCTAGAAGAAAGCTTGCCATATAAACGATAAACAATTGGATTTTTCTGATTGCACTGCTCGACAAAAATTAAACAAATATTTCACCCCGTAAACCTAACAATGGATTCCAGTAGAGTTTTATACGATGATTATCATGCAATTTCCCGATTTTTTACAACACCTCAGAGTTTTGAGATATTATCGGTCAAAATGACGAAAAAGGCCAATTTGATTTGTTTTTCGAGTCCCATTAAATATTAAACAACAAGAAGGAATTTAATTTTTAGGACAGATTCTAAGGTTTTAATAGAAATATTATTAAATTGCGATATCAGAGGGAATCATCCCCCCAGGATTAAAACCTTAGAATCTGTCCTAAAAATTAAATTCTTTCTCGTTTAAAATTGATTTGTAAATCTGAACCCGAGCTCATTTTTGAAAAACACTCCAACTATTTTCAAAAATAAGATGCTCAAATCTCACTTTTATATTAAACAACAATATTTGAAATCCAAATATTTTGTTGAAGTAATAAAAAATTGCTTCCTCTTTGATTTTTCAAATTATCGCTTGTTTTTAGCCCAATTAGAACTCGTGTAATAACTAAAAAAATAAAACTACTTGATTATAAAAGGATAATAAACATAGATAAAAACATGTGGTCTAAGTTTTTTAGTTATAACTCGAGTTCTAATTGAGCTACAAACAAGTGGTAATTTGAAAATCAAAGAGGAAGCTGTTTTCTATTACGTCAATAAATTATTTTGATTTCAAATATTGCTGTTTAATATTCAATTAGACTCTAAAAAAGGTCAAAATGGTTTTTTTCTTCATTTTGACGGAAAATATCACAAAACTGTGATCTGTTGTAAAAAATCGGGAAATTGCATGATAATCAGCGTATAAAACTCTACTGGAATCCGTTGTTAGGTTTACTTTAGGAAAAATTTTGTTTAGTAGTGTTGTCTACATTTTTCAACCCTAAGCTCTAAAACAAAAACAAAAGCAAAATCTAATCAGTGTAATCCTGTGATTTGTAAATATGTACAAATATTTTGGCACGAAAACAACCTTTTTATGGTTTTCCGTTAATGAGTTTTTGAGGGTATCAGAAAGGCTGAAAAAATTTCAAATACTGATAAGATAATTTGTAAGATCTTAGAAAATTGGATGAATAAATTAAATTCCTTGTTTTATATTAAACAAGAAGAACGTTTCGTCAATATATTTACGACTTCTTCAGAGACTTATTCTTCAACTCAATTGTTTGATATTATTATACCAAATATTTCTATCTGTTTCGTAAAATAATATCAGACAATTGAGTTGAAGAAATGTCTCTGAAGAACTATAGTGACGAAACATTCGTCTTATTCAATATAAAACTCTGTATTGAATTTTTATTTTTTATTTTATTTTTTTTATTTTAGGTCGTTTTTTAGCTACCAAGGCCATCAACGACCACATTGTGTACATTATTTATAATATTATAATTTTACATTTTTTTGTTATTACTTATATACAATTATATAACACTGTTTCTTTGAGAAACTCTATTGTTCTTTCCACACCAGCCTTAGTGTCTAAACATTCTTTTATATGTATTGAATTTATTCATCCAATTTTCTAAGATCTTACAAATTAATTAAATTATGAAAGTAAAACTGATTAGATAATTTTCGGCCAAGATAGTGTTATAAAGCTAAAATTTTGGGAGTAAGGAGCAGGTGTAAATATAAAAATAAAGATTTGAGCATCTTTTTTTTGAAAATAGTGGGAATGTTTTTCAAAAAATCAGCTCTAGTTCAGATTAACCAATGTAACATATTTTAAAAGAGAAAGAATTTAATCTTTAAGACAAATTCTAAGATTTTAGTAGAAATATTATTAAATTGTGATATCAGAGGAGATTCAGCTGACTGTCCGGAAAGCATGTTAGTTCTCAGGTTCGACTCCTGAGGGGATCAATCCTCTATTTCTACTAAAATCTTAGAATTTGTCCTAAAGATTAAATTCTTTCTCTATTAATGTAAAGTTTTCTGGCAAATTTCAGCTTTTTAGGATCCATAGGTCCACCACATAAACGCCTTAAAAACCACAAGAACTTAAATATTACAAAAAAAAATACTGCATTTCTTGACAATAGAACTGTTCTTCAAGAATAAACGACAGTCAAAACTTAGGTATAATAATATTGATAATTTTTTCATATGTCAGAAGGACTGTGTTCTCGGGAATTCGAGTGCTGAAAATAAAAATCCGGTCCAATTGGCTACCCTGTGAGGTGGACCAATTTGACATATCGTCGCCATAGAGTGTAAACCTGCTAACTCACAACAAGGAAATTTTACAGAGCAGAGAAAAAACAAACAAATTTAATATTTTTGTTATGGAAAATAAACTATTTTTCACAGTTTTTTTCTACAACTTACGATCGTAATTTTAAATAGCAGTTTTACTTGGGCGATGCTGTATTTCTTTTTCTTTCGAACGGTATTAAATGTCATATATGATAAAAAATAGATTTAGCAGGTTTACACTCTAAGGCGACGATATTATAATAATACATTACAAGTAGAGTAGGTACTAAATATTTTACTAGATTTAATCTTCATTATTTGTAAAATTTTGTGGTCTAGTGATTCTAAATTTAAACAAATAGCCATGTATAGAAGTTTATATAAATAAATTAATTAATTAAATAAATAAATAAATAAATTTATTCCCGACCCGCTTAGAGGCAAAGATTGTTGAGTCTTCCTAAGTATGAATTTCTTCACATCTTGATGTCCACCTCATAAAGTAGAAAAGGCCCGAATAGTTTTAAATATTTATTTATTTATTTAAGCCTTTTTTTATAAAACATTTTACAAACAAAAAGAAAACATACAATTCACAAAAATTTTAAGAAGTTTTAATATACCTATACGTAAAATTTTGAAGATTGTTAAGTTTCTAAAGTTGAATATTAATTAAAACAGTAACTTAATAGATGCCTTAGTAAAATTGGTTATTAGTCTCGAATAAATCCTCCCCAGCGAAAGATCACCCGTTATTTATTTGAGTGCTTGGTTGCCTCCTTCGACGAGAAAACAACAAGTGTATAAATTCTTGGGCAAGTCTTAAATGTAAATCCTCCAAGTTCTTAGGTAAGGGAGTTCATTTCGGACCGCACAACCACATCGCAATTTATTAACTTAATCAAGGTATTTTGTGGAGGCACAGGAGTCATAATTCATGGACCTGACGACATCTACCCTTTTGGCTCTTGAGCTTCTACTTTTCCTTTTACACTCAACCCTTTGGTATAAAAAACAAAAATTAAAAAAATATTCCATCTTTGATTATTTATTCCATTTATTTAAATAAACTTTTTAATTTTATACCTATTTATTTTTTAATTATCTTGTTATATTATAATGAATTTTGTAACATGAGTGTCCTTTAATTTAATATAATAACTTTGGATTATCTATTTCGTAAATGAGTTAGCAAAATTAAGTCTGTACACGAGGATGGATTTTTTAAAAGAATATAAAAATGAAAGTTTAATAAAGCCTTATTTTATCACACGTTGTTAATTGAAGGAGAGCAATAAAAGAGTGTGTCTTCTGCTGGAATTATAAATTTTCAATTTATTTTTAACCAGAGTATAATTTCACACTCTTTCCTTAAATTTATAAAAATTCTGCTACACTTGGTACAAAGAAACTTTCTAAAATACCAATCAAATTTACCAAACGAAGTCAGTGGTAAAATAAAATTCTATAGGAACTGGATTTCAAATTTATATTTTTTTATATTATTTAATTATTTGTTCTTATTTTTTGGAAAGATTGATTTTTCAGAGTAAATGTCTTTTCTTAATAATATGAAAATGAATAAGTCATAAAAAATAATATTCCATCATATAAATGTTAACGTTTAGATACATTTTTAAAAAGTCAACTAATAACATTTTTGAGGATAAAAGGAATGTTAGCAGAGTTAAATATTTAAGAAAAAATTGATTGGAAAATTTGTGAATTTTCAAGAGGAAATTCCGTTACTTTCGATGTTTTTAGGATTTTCGTGATTTTCTAAAAAAAGGGTTGAATGATTATTATTATTTATTTATTTTAAATTTTTATTTTGAATCATGAATCACAAATTCTTTATTGACTATAAAGTTAATAGAGTTTCAATACTTTTGAGTGATTTATATAATTATGGTAAGTCTAAATTATGTAATTCTTGATATGCGTGTTCACTACATAATATACTATACTATATAAAATTTATTTAAAAATTCCCATTTTTATGTATGCAAAATATAATACTATACAAAAAACACTTCATTAAAAATTGAATTGATTAATTTATATTTGAAAATTATTTATTATCCGGTTATAGTTAAATTACTAATCTCAGTTGGAGATCACAACACCCTGGGTAACAAAAGTATTTACCATAATTCCCTAATGTTTGGCTTTTTTTTAATGTTTTTAATCTGACTGTATGTATCTTTGGATTCAAATATCCACGATAATTCAAAAACTGATACTCGTATAAAGTTTTATTTGTTATCAGAATTTGTGAGGTTCCTTAGCCAAAAAATAGATTAGATTTTGGGCATATAGCTTCACAACTTTAAGTTTAAAATTTCATAAAATAAAAGAGTATAGCAATATAGGAGCTGAAATTTATCACAGATATTGACTCTTGAGCCCAAATTAGTTAACTCTAGCTCAAAAAATAAAGTATAAATTCTCTTCGGGGACTAGAGTATTGAAATTGATTTTACACAATGATAGCTTTAAGCTCGGAAACATTCTCGAAATGTTTGGACTCGCCTAGCTTCTACGCAGCTTCTATTCTTCTACGTCAAAAATGTTGCCTAATATATAGGCGCACGGAAAATTGTCAAATTAACCCTAATATTTACTGCTAAGTTAAAACATTAAATTTAAAAGATCTTTTGGATACTTTAACTACTACAGTCCTTGATGTATATTTTATCATTCTTACTGCGGAACAGCTTTATTTGTTTTATTTAGTACTAAGTGACAAAACAAAGATACTCTATAAGAGAAGAAATTTAATATTCCAATTAAGTACCTTGAGGACCAGAAAAAAGGTTATATAAAATTTTTAATGAAATTCATATTTTAAACTACTTACTTTTCCTTAGAGTAATATGGTACTTTTTTAATTCTTTAAAATTTATTCATTTGATCGGTTTAATTTAGCTTAGTGTCAAGACATCAAAAATAGAATGTAATTAGGTTATTCCTCTAGTATTGGAAGTTAAGTATCGTTCTTTATTTTTGATTTTAAGTCAACATGGACTTGAAATAGCCGCTAGTGATATTCTGATTAATAATAAAGGAATAGACATATTAATATTTCAAATGACTTTGGATAAAGTCTAGCTAAGTCTATTTTACATATTTAGTATTTTTTTATATAACAAGCCTTGTGTCTCTTCGACTTGTTTTCTCATTTTTTATCTGTTTTATACTTCCCCGTTATCTCTGACGATGTAACGCCAGCTTCAAGTTCTCTGCTTTACTAAGTCATTGAAAAAAAACTTCAAGTGAAAATATTTACATGGTAGTTTTCTGATGTCTTTTCACAGTCAGTTCAACTGAAGTGAGCTTAACTCATGGTTTTCTATAACGCTCCAATTTTGTTTTCAAAAATTACGATTTCCTGTAATTGAATGTATGTTAATGATACTAAAAATGCAAATTATCATCATTTCTATTAGAAGAGTTCAATTTAGAATTTCTATTTGAAATTATTACTATATCAAATTCCAGTTATAAATTAAAATGAAAATTCCCCTATGGTTTTCAATGGTTGCATTTGACAGGTTATTTTGGCAATCACGACAAAATCACTGATTATGATTACCTCGGAGGATTGAACTTATACTCGTTCATAGGAAGGAGGGATGAATAGGATTTTCATTACATTTACTTAATTTCAATTTATGGTTGGATTATAAGAAAAATCAAATTCTCTAAATACCCACTACTACTTACTACTAATAGTATTCAAATCTAAATCGGAGATTAAGAAAAAATGGTTGAAAGATTTTTAAGATTATCATAAGATTCAAAGAGAAAAAATATCTACTATTAATAATAAATCAAAATTAATATTTAATTTTAAAATTTAAAGGGGAAATTTATGAATTTTATTTTTGAAATACGCAGATTTAAAAAATTTGAAATATTACATTTTTGAATAGAATGAATAAATAAAATGCCGGGAAATCAAAGCTAGAAATTGTAGACTTTTAAATTTTACAAATACGAGAAGGAAAGTTTGCAGTAAGTTTGATCTAGTGCTGAAATCATTTAGCTGAATTTTTCTGGATTTTTCCCTTCAGAACATTCGTATCAAAAATAGAAAATAATCGATTCAGATTAATTGAAAACATTTTTTGTTTTGCCGAAAGTAGCAGAGATGTCGATCAATAAAGAGAAATTAGTGAGGTTTTCCTGAGCTTGATGACAACCTCATTGATCTTTCTTTATGAATCGGTTCAACTTTGCCCCAAGTAAGTTTATAAATTATTACACCTTTGTGCCAAATTTTGTCATTCTAGTTCAAACTGTCTGTTGACGACCGTTTACTAAAAAAAATAGTCAAATTAGTAACATTTTTTGAAAGTGTACAGAGTCTTGAAACAAAAGTTTTAATATATACCTACAGTCTAGAAGTCTACTTACCTACACGACAAAAGATAAGAAAATTAGGGTTTCTTTTCTCGTCGCTCTTGTCGTTGGTCTATTACAGTTTTCAGCTCATTAACTAAAACCTTTCAAGATTAGAATTTTGTACTCTCAAGAAACGTTTTCAGGTAAAAAGCTATAATTTAATTTGTAAAATATGCATGGTTTTATGGAAATTCTGATTGATTTGAAAAAGTCTGATTTTGATTTTTAAAATCCTGAATTTGGTTTGAAACATACTGAATTTGATATGGAAAAGTCCGAATTAGAAGTTAAAAACCTATATTGTTTTCATATAAAATAAATAAATTAAATAAACTGCAACGGATCGTTGCTAAACTTTATCCAAATTCATTTGAAATATTAATATGTTTATTCATTTATTATTAATCAGATATCACTTGCTATTTGCAGTTCATGTTGACTTTAAGTAAAAAATAATGATCGATTCTCATTTAATAGTCGAGGAATAACCATTCTACGTTGGAATTTTTGTATCGGTTATTATTAGTAACCATTGCTGAAGACATGGAGAAATCAACTTAAAATAAAAATAACGATTGATTCTTATCTAATACTAGAGTAATCACCTTATTGCATTCCATTTTTGATGTTTTGACTATTAATCGCAACCTCTTCTGAAAACGTGGAAGAATCGACTTAAAATCAAAAAGACTAAATTCTTTTATGGTAAAGAACTCAAGCTTGAGTTTTGGCAAGCCCCAAATTTTTATCATTTCACAGCAAGAAGCCTAACCATTCTTACTTAAGTTAGGTTAAATGAGCTATATAAAACGATCAAATGAATAAATGTTAAAGTTTTTTTAAATTTTTGGTAAAATAAGGAATTTAAAAAAGTACGTCTCTTACTCTAGAGTAAAGTACTTTAAAATATACTTTTACTAAAAACTTTATTTAACTTTTTTTGTTGTCCCCAAGATACTTAATTAGGTATTAAATTTCATCAAAATTGGTTAAGTCATTTTCAAGATATTTAGAAAAAACTAAAAAAGTACTGAAATAAAGTACTAATGTTTGTGGACCGATATGTACCAAAAACTAATCAGCGCTTCATTTTGTTAAAAGAATTGTAGGTTTTCAATTTCATTTCAATCAGTGCAACGGTGTGGAAAATATCGTGGACGAATAAAACGATAACATCCATCCATCCGCACGCACTTCGAAAAAATTGCACTTTTTGGCCTCTCGACGAGATCCCAGGTAATTTTTGGCAAAATCGTCACGTGCTGAAATTCAATCATTGTGACCTTAATTGAGTCCATGGGTTCCGTAGTCTTTACCTGAGGATCTCTTGAAGTCCCGCTTGGCGCGAGACCGATTACTATACTTTACCCATGCTTCGCATTGGATAAAGTAAAAAAAAATAATAACTTGATTTTCGGCATTTTTCCGTTCATTTTCTGCAAAAAACAAACAATTTGACACACACACACGGGGTGTGGGGAGGGGGTACATTTTATGATTATTTTCATCCTGAAGGTACCCGGTCAAAAATGTTTGGAAATCACTGGTCAACTACTTAGAAAGAGTGTCTCAGGTCGCGCTCTAAAGTAAACACTCCCATATAACATAATACTTTGGTTTTCTTCATTTGGTGTTGTACTAACGCTCTTTTCGTTTATTGTGACTGGCAAGTAAATGCACCATCATGCGGCTAACCCCCTGATCTCGAGGATATTATTCTTAAGCCGCAGCCTAACTTTTATGACAATGATCGAAATGCACATAGACAACATATTCTGAAATAAAGAATCCCATAAATGAATTTCCTCGTCCATTGTTTTGGACGACTTTTTGGAACGGCCCTCGTTTAGATAGAAATCCGTCGATTTGCTACGTTCCAAAATTACAGATTAAAAGTTAAAACATTTATTGCAGTCGGGAAGAGTTTTTATCTCTGATCCCCCGGGACGGGAAAATCTTATCTCAATAATAATTTAAAGCATTTCATTAGAAAACTTGAGACTATCGTTAATATAAGAGGAATAGATTCGTTTATGTTATGTTTATTAGACGTTACGTATTTGGGTTATTTGGACTATTTGGAATCTACGATAGATTAGATAGATAGAGAAAAGTTATAACTACATATATTTACTGATAAGAAGTATCAATGAAATAAAAGATGGGTTAACATCTCTTCACTTGTACAAGAAAATATTGACTTTCACAAAACTTTAAAAAAATATATTTTTTATATTTCAAGTCTCAATGTCAAATATTGTGTTCCATTTAACTTTAATTATGTATAGTATCTGATTCATACAATATTCGAGCCCCATCCCATCTCAATTGGCTCACCAATATTTTTTCTTTTTAAATAAAATTATGCTAATTCACTGTAAATTTAATTTAAATATTTATTTTTATTATCATTTGGAACAACATTTTAAACAATTTAAAACATTTTATTGTAACATTTAACTTAAAATTATTTTTTAATTGTTAAAAACATATTTTTATATAAAAAATAGTTCTTTGCTTTTCACGATTTTTTTTTTAAGAATCTTTGAATATGTGAAATAATCAAGTAGGTTTTGCCTTTTTCCAACAAAAGAAAGTTTGTTTTGTTTATTATTAGTAAAAATGACTCGTGGAAAGGTTGTTGATGAAAAAATTCGCTCAATTATTATCAATTTATTTAAAAAGGGAAAATCAAACGCAAAAATTGGCGATCTAGTTAATTTATCAAAGTTTACTGTCAGAAATATTATTAGAGTTTATAAAACAACGAGTACAATAGCTACAAAACTTTGGTATGCGTCGAAATCCAAAATATCAGATGCTGATAGACGGGAATTGAAGAAGATTATTAGAAAAAACAGGCGTTCGAACTATGGTGAATTATCTGTTCTTTGGAGCGGTGCTGTGGGGAGAAGTGTTTCAAGATCCACATGCCATAGAGAAACCTTTAAGTTAGGTTTTAAAACTTACAAGGTAATTTTATTGCAATTTATTCCAAAATTTTTTTTTGTAATTTTACTAATTTTTTTTTAGGCGAAAGAAAAGCCACTCTTGACATTAAAACAAAAGAAAAACCGGCTTAAATGGGCTAAAAGTCACATTAATTGGACGAGTGATGAATGGAATAGTGTCCATTGGAGTGATGAGTCTCGTTTTGAAGTTTGTGTTGGGGACAATCGAAGCATAGTTATTCGTCAGAAAAATGAGGCTTTCAATTCAGATTGTTTAAGAAAGAAAGTAAAATTTCCTGCTTCAGTTATGGTATGGGGTTCAATGTCTGCTAGAGGTGTTGGAAAACTTCACTTCATCAACAATGGCAGATGCATTGCAGAATAATAATAATTTTGTGTTTCAACAAGACGCCCCGTCCTACCATACATCAAGAAAATCTTGAAAATGGCTTTCTGATCATAATGTTCCACTTTTGGAGTGGGTGGCAAACAGTCCCGACTTGTCACCAATAGAAAATCTTTGGCACACAATGAAAAAGCTATTACGAATACAACCAGCTAGAAACGTAGTCGAATTAAAACACAAACTTCAAAATATTTGGAATACTTTCACTCAAGATGAGTGTGACAACTTAATAAGTACGTTGCCCAAAATAATTCAAGCCGTAATTAAAAATAAAGGCGACGTCACACAGTGGTAAAGCTTTTGAATTTTGTATCTTTTACTTGTTTTTAACAATTAAAAAATAATTTTAAGTTAAATGTTACAATAAAATGTTTTAAATTGTTTAAAATGTTGTTCCAAATGATAATAAAAATAAAATTTAAATTAAATTTACCGTGAATTAGCATAATTTTATTTAAAAGGAAAAAATATTGCTGGGCCAATTGAGATGGGACGGGGCTCGTAATCTTACATATGACGATATTGAAGTAAAATATAATATTAAGCTATTAATATATATTTTAATCATTACTATTGATAAGTTCCATAATTAGATATAACAAATCAGAGAAAAAAAGGAAACAATTAAACTCCGTGTTAGATCATACGGCGAATCGCAACGTTTCGCTAATTTATGTAGCTTCATCAGGCTCTATACATTGGGGGATAATTATATGACCATATGAGTCTCTGGGAGCATAAAAATTAGAAAATACCCAAAATAAGGGACACCCAAATGTATATAAGACGGAATCTTCTATTCGTAATTGACTATAGGGTGGAAAAATACTTGGAGGCTTCTTACCATATACATTTTCGAGAAATTTATATTTGAATAGAGTAAGAAGTTGAGGGTACGTAAAATAGCATCTGGATCTGAATGAAAAAATCAAGCTTACATGCAATAAATAGTTTTCACTACAATAAAAATGGAAAAGGTTTAATAGGTTCTATGATGAAACGTTCAAAAAATAGCCAAGCAAATTCATTTATGCGAATCTTATTTCCAAATATGTTGTCTATAAGCATTTGGATCCTTGTCATAAAAGTGGAAGCTACGGCTCAAGAACAAAGCCAATATCCCATAGAGCGGGGTTTTAGTAGCATAACTCATTAAATTGCATTGAACAACAACATCCAGGGGCGGCAGGGTTACTTTACGCTTCATCGCAAATATTGACAGGCTTTGGATCTTAATATATACACACCAGTCGGATTTTCTCAAATCCTCAAATTAAAGGACATCAACAATATATGGGTTTGATTATAAGATTAGAGATGGGATTTTCACAAGAGCAAGAGAGAAAGGGGCTTTGGGTGGTCACTTCAAACTAAATAAAAGTAAATATGGGACGTGCATGGAATATTAAAAAATAGAATTTAGCTTATAACTTATACTAGACAGAAATAAAAAATAAAAAAACGAATACCCTTTGACAATAAAGTAAGAGAGATTAGACTGAATGAAGATGAACATGAGGAGGAGGAATAAAAATGGAGAATGATGAAGAATGGAAATTGCTGAAAGTGAAAAATATGATGAAATTATGATAAAGATGGAAAAAGTTTTCTAAACATTATTGTCTGTGTCTAGACATCTCTTTAACTGTCAAAGATATTACCGTAATGGAACACAGCATAAAAGAGGAGATATATCAGATATGCAAATTTGGTTGTTTAGTTTTAAAGGGAAAAAGATTAATTTCAAATGAAATGGGAATTTTTCGACGAAATAACACTCAAATGTAATTTTTATATTTTATTAAATAAAAAAGTCTTATGATTATCGTTAGCAGTTTTAGTACTACAGAACAGGGTCATCTACGGTATTGAATACATTGAAAATTTCTGATTCTTTTTATTTCTCTGTACTTCCTAGCTCCTATTGAATTCTCTCAAAAATTTTGATTGCTCTTAGTCCTTAAAAATGTTTCATCATTGAGTATACACTCCTAAGACAGGTTTGATGCAACAATCCGTCTCCACTCGACTCTGTCCGCCGCCAGCTGTTTGACCTCTCTAAATGTCTGGCATCCCATATCCACAATTATTTGGTAGAAATATTCTAATCTGGGCTTTCCCCTTTTCTTTCCCACCTCCCCTTCCAAGATATCATCCCCTAAGCAGTCCCCCATGTCTCAGTGTGTGCCCCATCATCTGACCTCTTCTCTTCTTCAGACTCTTCCACAAGGTTCTTCTTTCTCCGATTCTTCCAAGAACTATTTCATTTGTAATTTTATCCATCCATTTGATATTCATCATACTTCTGTAGTACCATATTTCGAAAGCCTCTAATCTCTTTCTCTCTGCTTCTCTAATTGTCCAGGTTTCACTCACGTACATGGCTATGCTCCATACATATGTCTTCAATAGCATCTTCCTGTTTTCTAAGCTGATTGAGGAGGAGCATAGTAGTTTTTGTTTTGAATTAAACCCCATTTTTGCTTGGGCAATTCTTGATTTAATTTCGTTTTCGCTCCCCCCATCCCATGTTATTTTCCTATCTAGGTAGCGGAATTCCTTAATTCCTTCTAGGTTTTCTTGGTTAATTTTGATGAATTCCTGTCCCGTTTGTGTTTTTTTTTTTTTTTTTTACAAGCTAGGGTTGGTTTTATTCTTATTTATTTTCATTTTGATTTCTTCTATTAGGATTTGGTTAATTCCATTCAGAGCGTCCTCTAATTCTTTTTTGTTACTTCCTAGAAGGGCAAAAAATGTTTGAAAATTATATTTATTTAACCATTTTTGAAGTGATAACTTCTTTTTTGGCTCGCCTTTCACACTTTTTATTTTACTTGGCAGTAAATGGAATTGAGCCGTCACGCATCACGCATCACGTTGTCACGGTTTCCACGTGTCACGGTTGGTACCAATTCAAGCCACAGGTGGCGCTGCAGCATCAATTTTTTTTTTGCTTATAATTTTGTTTATTGGGCCTCCGAAGAGCGGGCCGCCTCTTACAAGACAAAAGACCATTACACAAATTTACCTACAAATCTTTCACACTTTCGGCTTCAGAACAAATTAATTCAGATTCAGAGCGGGTGGCTGAGAGAGCCAGAATTAATCCTGACTCATATTTCACATTTCTTTTTTTTTTTTTTTTTTATTTACAAAAAATAATCATACGCCACCCGCTCTATATGTTCTTCTGCCGAAAGTGTAAATATTAAGGAGAGATCCCCTCATCGCCCTATATGTCAAATTGTCTAAGCTCAAATTAATATCTTATATTTGAATTTTGTCCCTCATGTACATTTTATTTTCATGGGCAGTAAATAGGATTGAGCCGTCACGAGTCACGGGTGACGTGACGTTCCTTTTCAAAAAATAATAAATTTAAATATTCATAATAACTCAAGAATAGAAAGTCGTAGAAAATTAATTCTTGGGTCAAAATGTTTCTATTTCTATTGCGGAGAACTGATTGGATTTTTAGCAAGAATTTCTGGTTCAAAAATACAGAAACATCATTTTTTTGAACGATTTTTTAAGATTTTGAGGCGTTGTCATGATAAAAGCATAACAAATATTTTTCAATTTATTAAGTTAATCAAATTATTTATTTATTTTAAGACTCACTAATATTTCATTCCACATATATATCTATAGATTAAAATTATAATAATTTGTATGTCAAGTTGATTAAATCAAAATATGAATATTAAATAGTTTATTCATAATATAAATTGAAATTTATTATTAGGTTGACACTGACATTTGATATAGCTCATCGCTGTTTCAATCATCTATGAAATTCACGGAGAATGGAACGAGTCTTAAAAAAATATTAACTTTTTTCTCCAATTTAATATTAGAAATGTCTGAGCGGCGGAGTTTTTTTTATCTGTCTGTGTTTCTGAATTTTGATATTCACTTTAAAAAGTCTTAAAAACTACGTTCTTGCCAAAATTCCCAATAGAAAGAAATGATTATCGTCTATATAGCTTAAAAATTTTTGATTTTATAAAATGCAGAAAATACAATACATTTTTAAAAGATTTTTATTCTTTTACAAGTGCTTTAATAATGAATTTCATTATAGAGGGAAACTTTAGATGCTTGACTATACCCCGAGGGAAGAAATCTTCCTGGGACTGAAAACAATCCGAATCTGGCTTAACAAGCATATTTATTTCCAATTCTATATCATGTATCAAAAATAATTGAATGTAAAAAAATAAATATATATATATTTCCAAATAATCTGAGGGAATGCGTTTAGGAAAATATCATGGAGGATTGATGTGCCCATCTATATGACTTTTCCATATTCCTGAACCCTATATTAAAATTGAATTAAATATAAATTATTTTTTTGAATCCCCTCCTATTTTGGGTCAATATCACTTTCCCGTGTATAGTTAAGGTCTTAAAGTTAGGCACTGATCGATTAAAGGACTTTAAAGCAATATTTTTTTGGAACATCCACATAGTGGGGCCCTAAGTTATACGTAGCAATAAATCTACATGTAATTCTAGATCAATTTTGAATATTAAAAAAAACGTATTTAAAGTCATATTTAGAAGATAAATAAAGTAAAGTTAAAATAATTTTAATTATTCAAGTAGAGTAGAAACCCATTTTTTAATACTTGGCAAGACGGCTAAATCGAAAAAAAAATATGTGTGAGCCTCATCCACATAAGTTCACGGGGGAAGTGAAACTTATTTAGCCGTGGATGTTATTGAAATAATTAAAATTTTCTAATTTTCATAAATTGTATTTGTCATGAAATATTAGTTGGTTTTAAAATAATAATTAAAATTTCCTAATTTTAATAAATATTATTTGTAATGAAATATTAATGAGTTTTAAAAAAGTTATTTCCCCTTTATTGTAACAAAAAAATCAAACAGATTCGTCACTAAAGAAGTTTCACTTAAAAAAAAGTGTCAAATTGTGCTCTAAAAACATCATCCAAAATTATGTTTTTATTTTAAAGAACAACTCACGGGTTTCGCCAATATTTTAAACAAATAAGTAGATGAATAAGGTCAATTTAAGTTTGCTCGGACAGTACCTACCCCGAAAATAAAAAAAAATCTAAATTTTTTTCGACTAAAATTAAAAATTTTAACACATAAATTAATTATTTTAATTTAGATGTTAGCTAACAGCATTTTTAATTGGAAATTTGAAATAATTGAATTAATAAATATAATAAATATCTTTCACTCGTGTCACGTGATTTGTTTATTTTTAAGTGAAGCGGACTGATATTTTCGATCATTTAGATTTTAATATTTACAAAACCCTCGGTCAGAAAGTTTTTTTTTTAGTGTTACCTACGATAAAAGTTTTTTGTTTTTTTCTCATCATACGATTTGCCTAGATTAATCGAAATATATGCTATCAGCCAACATTCCCTATTCACTACGTGTTAAAAGTCCGATTTTTAATAATTACACAAAAACCCTTGGACAGATCTTTTTCAAAAAATTATTTTATACGTATTTGTTATCGATATATAACATATTAAAAATTCAGATTTCTAATGCAACATTGCCTTAATGTCCGAAAAACCATAATCAAAGATCTTAGTAGATAATTTTGTATATATTTTAATATGCCAGAGGGTTTCACCCCCTCTTAATAAATAAGCCGGGCACCAGCCTCATAGCAGTGTTTCTTAGCTTTTCGTGATTCTTGTTATTGCCAAGGGGCGTAGACGATTTCATGTAAGTTAAATTAAAAATCTAACAGAGAAGAAAATCGAAATGGAAAATCTGTTTCCATCATTTTATTGCGTAGCGAATCTATTAAGCAAAGTAAATAGAGTTCGCTGATGTTTCAGTTTCAGAATGCCTCTCGTTCGAGTGGCTCGTTTAATAAACATATTCGCCAAATGAAACGGCTACTCATGTTAATTTCAACATAATTGCCAAATGAATATTTATTAAGCATCATCATTTAATTGGATTTCTAGGTTGCAATTTACCAGCTACACCACGCATTTGCATTACCTAACAACCTCAAGAAATTTGAATCTTTTTTTCTGGTGCGTTGGGATGTAAAATATGACGTAGAAATAGACCCAGGGCTGTCTGTAGTGGAGGATATACGGACTGCATTTTAAAGGGTTAAAGGAGAGTTTATTTGAAGTCCAATTTGAAAAAACGCTGATTACTACTTTGAAATAATTTTTAAAAACATGAAATTAATAAATATTATAAAAGAATCAATTATTAATAATTATATTCAATTTTGAACGAAATTGATTGATTAGTTTTTAAGAAAATTGTAGAAAACAGTAACAAATGACTCGCTGATGCCGGGTGACTTGCGATCCAGGCTCTCGATAAAACAAACCAAAAGCATTATAAATGAGGAAGAAAACGATCTTATTTTATCGATTTCTTCATCTGAAGGTTCACAGTATGTCTATTATATAAGAAAATAGCATTTTTATTAAGAATTTTCTGTTTAAAAGAAATTCTATGAAAATATTCAATTTCTTCTCTCCGGGAGCAAATCAACTAGAAATGGTAAAAACTTTTATTTTTTTTCTCATTAGATATTTATTCAAATCTATTGAAATTTCATATCTCTGTGTTATTTTAATATATCTTTTATATAAAATAATTATTATTAGAAAGTTTGCATTTTAAAGAGTAGTTTATTGAAGTCCAATTTGAAAAAACGCTAATAACTCCGTAGAAATTTTTTTAAAAAATAAGAAATTAATAAATATTATAAAACAATTAATTATTAATCATTTAATTCAATTTTGAACAAAATCGATTCAGTACTTTTTGAGAAAATTGTCAAAAACCATCTGAACTGTCTATGAAAGGCCGTTTTAGGAAAGCACGAGGTGCTTTTGAAAAAGTTAAAAAAGTCATATGAAACGAAACATTGACTTGTGACATGGAGGTGAATTTTTAAGTGCTCTCTAAAACGGCCTTTCAAAGACGGTTCAGATGGTTTTTGACGATTTTCTAAAAAGTGCTGAATCAATTTTGTTCAAAATTGAATTAAATGATTAATAATTAATTGTTTTATAATATTTATTAATTTCTTATTTTTAAAAAAAATTCTACGGAGTTATTAGCGTTTTTTCAAATTGGACTTCAATAAACTACTCTTTAAAATGCAAACTTTCTAATAATAATTATTTTATATAAAAGATATATTAAAATAACACAGAGATATGAAATTTCAATAGATTTGAATAAATGTCTAATGAGAAAAAAATAAAACTTGTGTACATTTCTGGTAGAATAGCTGCCGACTCGAAAAAAAACTCTGTTTTCATAAAATTTCATTTTAACTACAAAATTCTTAATTAAAATGCTATTTTCTTATATTAGAAGATATTGTATACCTTCAGATAGATGAAATCGATAAAATAAGATTGATTTATTTCTTATTTATAATTCTTTTGGACTGTTTTATCGAGAAGCTGAGTCGCAAGCCTCTCGCCATGAGAGACTGTCAGAGGGAATCTCATACATTTTTTATGATTTTTTTTCCTTCTACAATCTTATACTAATTATACATCATTAACATATTCAAATTTAATATATTTAAATATACTATTATAAAAATTAAATTATTCAATGATATGCCTACTGTAAAAGTCAGACTGGCTACAGGGACTAGCGCTACGAACCCAAGACACAGCATTATATTATTAATATTGAATCAATAATCTTATTAATAAATAAATACAATTTCATTTGTATGATATGAAAAAAATGAAATATGAAAAACATTTCTGATTGTTTTTTTGAATATTTTCAGAGGAGAATTCTAGCTTTCGGTTCTCTTGTCATGGGAGACAATAGATTGAAACTCATACATTATTCAACAAGTTTCAGTATATAGTAATAAAATATATTTTATTCAATTTTATTATATTTAAAAACACGGCCTTTTAATATAAAAAATAAAATAATTAAAACATACAATTATATTATATACAAAATACAAACAGATTGGGGCCTGGTAACATGGCATGTTCTTCTTCAGTCATAAATTTTACCTGTGTTTAACACCTATATTTAATTTAACCAGGCCATCAAATTCTCAGTAGCTGCAAGGAACTTTAATTTCTTTATTTTATAATCTTAACTATACAAGAAACACAAGTTTTATTTAATTTTAAGAGATTTCTATTGACACACATAAATTTATTAGAGTCGGGGAGATGGAAATAAATTACGATATTATCTTTTTTTTTATTAATAATTGAATATTATGGAATTCTACATACTGATAAGCTGGAGATGAATACTTGATGTATTTTAAACGTTAAATAATCAATCATTAATAAAAAAAAGTACACACACAATAATATAGTGTTTAATTTCCATCTAGCTTACTCTCAAAGGGGCAGTTGTATGTCGGTTATAAACTCTTTTTAAACATTGACAAAGGGTAAAACCTTAAAATTCACCTGTTCCGGGTGGGATGGCCAATCAGGTGAAAGTGCCTGTCATCTGATTGGCCATCCCACCCGGAACAAGGTGAATTTTAAGGGTTTACCATTTGCCAACGTTTAAAAAGAGTTTACTCACTGACGTTTCGGATCCTGTCCACATATACCAGTGCTGAGTGTGTTTAGCTGTTTTTACACAGATATACGGGACCTACTTTTTAACGCCGATTCCGAACGGTTAGTTCGGAGAGGTTACTAGGCAATTATACTCTTGGTAGGTTGTCATTGCTTTCCAAGAGGAGACGACTGCAAATATCTGATCTGCCGAGACTCAGTTTCAAACCAGCGTACTTCGAGTCAGCGACCCGACACTCTAGTCACTGACCCACAGTAGCCACAAGTTTTATTTAATAACATTAAATTTAAAAAAAAAGTAACTTCTTTAATAGCATTTTCTCTATGTTATTTATTAATATCTATATGTAAATAATTTGATGTTTGTATAGTTGTTAATCAGACAGGCTTTGAAATTCAATCAGTCGAATAGATTTTATTTAATCAGCTGTATGTGTTTTATCATGAATAATTAAATAGGGATTAAATAAATGTACTGATAATAATTTTTCTTTTCTGTTGCCACCATCGATAAATCGTTATTTTATTTCTATATTGTATGATTATTCTGCTAACAATAAATATTTAACAATTAGGACGATTTGTTTAGTTTGTTTCTGGAAAGATAACAGAGAGAGCACCTATGAATAAACATTAGGGGTGGAAATGATTTTACTCATTAATTATATTTTATGAAGGAGGTGTATCAGATTTGTGTGAAATAAACTACTCATTAGAAAGCGAAAGATTTATTTGTGGAATACCTTTTGGTAAATATTGAGAAATAAATAAAACCTTCAATATAGAGGGTGATTCACGGTCGATGGCAAGTTAGACGTTTATGGGAAACAGAACGCAGGATTTTTCTAAAAATTTAGCATTTTATTACATGTTTTATCGATCTAAAATATTTTCAGCATTGCAATGTTTCGGCTTCCATCCAAAAGTCGTAGCAAATTTATTTTTTCAAATGGAACTCCCCATATATTAACACGTTATTAGAGCCGCCCTCTTATTAAAATACTTTTTTGTTAATATTGTCCTATACCTATCTCTATTGGTTTTCGAGATAAAAAATATTTTTTTTTTATTAAAATGATGAGAGAAGGAGTTACACCAAAAAGGTGCAACCCCTAAAGGCCTGGGTTGGCCCCTCCATCGTGAAAAGAAGAAGAAAGAATTTTATGGGCTGGCCGGGGGTCGAAGGTATATGTGGATACGGGTATAAATAGCTGAAGATTATAAGTCGCGGGAAAGATGGTGGCATGGAGCGAGTTCCAGTCTGTGTTAAATATGGTCCAAAACATGGCTCTAATTAAACTTAGATAAATTAGTGGTCTCAATCCATGTAAAGTTGATATTTTGGTAGTAGTTGAGACACACCCGAAGTATTTAATTTACGCCGAAAAATCGAATCCATATTATACAGGGCGTGCTAAGAATACTATGATTTCCGTTATCTTTAGAACATTTAGCTATCTATTAGGGAAAATGTTAGAGATAATTTCATAAATTAGTAAATTTTTCATATAATTAATAATAATATGGTTTAATAGATAAATTTTAACGACGTATTTAAACTTCTATATAATTTTTCAATCTTTATTATAAAAGATATTATATGTCGTAAACAAGTCAGAATAAAAATACTTAAATGGGATCCACGGAGATGAATATTTTTATGAATAAATCCTCAATAGTCAGCTTGTTGGAAAGCTCTGTCAGCAGGTTTTTGTTGTAGTTTAGATTGAAAATTAATGATCTGAAAAATTTAACCCAAGATAAATATACGGGACGGGCTGATAGCCGCCTTTAAAAGCTGCCTGAATCCACTCTTTTTTTCGGGGAGGAGATTTGGTCGTTATCGGTTGTTACGTATATTTATATCTAGCATCAAAGAATGAATAAAATACACTCATATAAAAGTGGAAATTCATAGAAATTAATTAAAAGTGGAACAGAGTAGAGAGCTGGTGTCTTTTCGAGGCAAATCACTTGGAAATTATATACTCGGGTCTCAAGTTCTAGTATTTTTAATAAAAAGCAAAACCGCCATGTTGCATTTGAATTGAGAAATTACTATTCGTTGCGTCTCCGGCCACTTGAGCTTCTTCAAGACTTAATTATTAAACAACGAGAGAGAGAGAAGAGAGTCAAACTAATTTCAAAGCATTTTTGCCTTGTAAACCTTTAGAATGAACAATTTTTCAAATATGGAAATTTAAAATGTGAGAAAAAAATGAATGAATTAGGGAACAAAGAATGGGAAACTTATTTTTTTTTTAATTAAGTGTGTGCCGTGTATTGAAAGAAAATAAATTAGAAAAATGTAGGTGTATTTAAAAATTTACTTTTTAATACATATCAAAGTTTAAATTGCCGATTACAAAGTTTATATTCCTAAGGAAATCAGGAGAGAGTGTTATCTACTGAATCTGAGTTGTAAATAATTTTTATTACATGTCAGAAGGGTTGTGAAGGGTAGAGAATCCATTCTGATTGATAAAAAATCTCATGGGGTAACTAATTGGCTTTTTTTGGGTTTTCGGCCTTTCTAGCCATAAGCCAATTTACGATAATAATTATTTTCTTAAAATTTGTCTCTATCCCGGGGTCACATTTTAGCTGGATGCCTCGAGTCGGTTTCGAACCAGGGTCTACTTGGTTAGCAGGCTGACACGCTAACTTCTAGCCTACCCGACCCTCTAATACCTAATTTCTATTAATTATAAGACTATATCTGGTTCGATTTCTAAAGGAGTGAACACAACCCTACTGATATTGTAATAAAAATTTTCTAAAGCCCCTCGGTTAGTAAATGACAATTCTCGTGATTTCTTTAGAAATTTTCCTTTTATTTGTTGCTGTATAAATTTTGCAATAGGGAAATCAAAGTAAGTTTAAAATTAGCTAATTTTAAAACTTTGAAAATAAAACTGAAGACTTTTAATTAGTTCTGTATAATCTGTGCAAATTTTCATATTAATTTGTTATCAGATAAAAATAGCAGCTCTTGAGTGTCTGGCGAAGGGTTAACAGCGATTGGATTGGTGTACACCGTCTTTGGAATTATTTTGCAATTCATTAGATAATTTATTGTCATCTATTGTCTTCTACTTGGTAATGAAAGTGGAAGTGGAAGTAGGTGTACACGATTTTATGTCGCGGTTCACCCCTCGGTGTCTGGAATGCGGAGAAAAAACATTTTCAACCATGATTGTTTTTCCGATTATTTGTCTGGATTCAGAAACCCATGATATAACACAAGAAGGAAAAGTCCTAGAAAGATCTTTTTTGTGTTTCCAATGCGGAGAACTAATTAGATTTTGGGCTTTCTAGCTCCACATCTTCGGATTAAAAAAAGCAAAATTATTCAAAAAATTATATTTTTTTAAGATTTTATTCTATAGTGAAAAATAATAAACAATCAAACACCTGTGTTTTCCATTATCCACCGAAACTGCAAACAGCTTACGGAGTCTGCTCCAATTTTATGTTACAAACTAGTATTATCATGATTGTCAAAAAAGGTGCCTAGCTTAGTTTTTTTGAAATATTTCAAAAACTACCTGTACCAATTTGATCAAAAAAAAAGTTTAAATCTTAAATCGTAAAAAGATGAGATATAAATTATTTTTTGAAAATGTTTGTAAGTACATTCTTTTGTGAGTTAAGAAATTTTGTTGGACTCTTAGTAAAAAATAGATCGTCCGGTGAATCCTAGGGTATTGCATTGAAATTTAATTATTATCAGTGTCTTGGTACTTGCTGATTATTACTTAATATTTAGAAGATTACATTAGAAATGCTCAATAAAAATGTTTGTTTTTTTTGCTAAATGCAAATATTTCGAGGGCATATACCATATACCTACATATATTTAGCACTTGTTTATCTCTTATCTCGACAATTTGTCAGCTTTCACTAGAATTCACAAATAGAAACAAAGAGGTTGTCCTCTGCTTGATGCAAACAAACATACACACATATATATCGAAATTATATATCTGTATATATATTATTTATTTGTTTGAGACTATAGTTTCGAAGGCTTGGCCCTCAATTTTCAATATCCACGCGATACTGATCTCATGAAAAATAATATTTATAATTAAAAAAGACTGATGATGAGGGCCAAGCTTTCGAAACTATATTCTCAAACAAAAAATAATAGTTTTCTAATAAATATATTAAAGAATAATTAATATATTAAAGAGAATTGTTTTTGATTGCGTTTTTAAACAAGATATATATAACGCTAGACTACTGTTGGTTGAGGCTATTGGACTCTGCTGAATCTTAAGTCTGGACCAAGAGAGAATGAAAAAGGTGTGATCCATCTAGCTATGATCCAGCATCATTTCGCGATTAGCCCGCATGACGCTTTCGGATATTATTATTACTTAATATCTGACAAAAATCACCTTCATTCGATTTGCGATTGAATCAAATATAGGAATTTTATTATTAAATAAATAATATATATATACAGATATATAATTTCGATATATATGTGTGTATGTTTATTTGCATCAAGCAGAGGACAACCTCTTGGTTTCAACAACTCTGCTACTCTCGGCAAAACAAAAACTTTTCAATTTTTCAATTATTTCACTAGAATACTTGGGAATTTTTCATTATACAAGAAGCAATTATAAAAATATCTGAACAGTAATATCGACATTTTATTTTGCCAATAAAATGTTTATTGTTTTTTACTAAACAGTTTCACTTTTTAATTTACATCTTCCAATAATTGAATTTTAACCTGGTTTGGGAATCTCGTTAGGTACAAGAATCGTGTAAAAGTTTGTACCTCTTGTGACGCCTCCCACATATTCACTTTAAAGTGATTTAAATTTGAAAAAATTCAGCCTAATTCTTATTACCTTATAAGATCTTTACAGAGATATCTCACATCCCGTGTTAAAAAACAATATTTTTGACTGTCATAAATAACTCGACGTTTTCTAAAATAATAATCAGCTGATTAAAATTTTGATTCAATTTTTGATTTCGGGAAAAATGAATTACATATAACTTTTAAATTACAGCTTTGTACCTTATTTGGTTTATGAACTTCAACTCTGGGGGACGGATGTACATACGAACATAGACATAAATGTGACAGTGATATTTATTTTAATATTTTCAAATTCTTAAATATTAATAATTTTCATATTTAAAACTAACTCTTGTAATAATAATTGTAATAATACCTAACTTATTTTTTCTTTTGGCTTTTCGGCCTTTCTAGCCATAAGCCAATTTACGATACTAATTACTTTCTTAAAATTTGTCTCTACCCCGGGGTCAGGTTTTAGCCGGATGCCTCGAGACGGTTTCGAACCCTGGTCTACTTGGTTAGCAGGCTGACGCGCTAACTCCTAGCCTACCCGACCCCCTAATACCTTACTTCTAATAATTATAAGACTATATCTGATTATTATAATTTCGTTCTTTATAACTATTTAACTAATTCTAACTTGTAATAAGACTATTCATTATTTCTGTATAATCTCCAAATATAATATCCACACATTTTCATATTTTATTTTCCAATAAAATTTTTATTATTTTTTATGGAGCATTTTTAATTTACATCTTCCAACCGAATTGAATTTTAATGAGAATCCCGTTAGGTACAAAAATCGTGTAAAAATTTGTACAATTATTTTTTTTTCTTTCTGTTTTAGCAAAATTGTAAATATGATGTTCAATCAATATAAATGATGGCCAAAATTAAACATCTGATTTCGAAGGCCAAAAGTTGAAATAAATAAATAAATCGAATGTTTTCTACATTTGATTCAATCACGAATCAAATGTAGGGAATTTTTGTCAAATATTGAGTGAAAATAATATTTGAACTTAAATATTTCTAACTTGAAATAATGATTTTAAATAAATTTTTATAATTTTTCTAATTAATATATCAAAGAATAATTGCTATATCAATGAGAATTGTTTTTGGCCGCGCTTATTTGAAAAAGATATTTATCGCGAGACTACTGCCTATTACGCTATTGGAGTCTGCGGAGTCTTAAGTCTGGACCAAGAGAGAAAAAGATGTGATCCAACGTCATTTCTCGTATAGCCGGCTAGACAGACTTGGTGATCCATCCGAATGTCTAGCGGGCTATTCGCGAAATGACGTTGGATTGTAGCTAAGTGGATCACATCCTTTTCTCTCTTGGTCCAGACTTAAGACTCCGCAGACTCCAATAGCGTAATCCGCAGTAGTCTCGCGATAAATATATTTTTCAAATAAGCGTGGTCAAAAACAATTCTCTTTGATATAGCAATTATTCTTTGATATATTAATTATAAAAATTATAAAAATTTATAAATAAATAAATAAACACAGACGAACAAACATTTTAGCAACACTAAGAGGTTTTACTTTTTTGCTGACCTCTTAAAATGGATAATTCTAAATTTCTTATGATTTTTTTTCCAGTTTATTCATATATAAATTTTCTTTATCGAAAGTACCATTATGTACTTTGACAGAAAATTGCTACTTATCACATAAATTTCTTTCTCCTTTCAAAACAAAAAAAAAGGAATTAGTAACGCAGGGGCTTTTTCGACGTCGAGTGATTCCATCACAGCGGGCGCTCGTGATAAATAAGCCCATTTTGGAAAAGTTATTAACTACAATCAGCCAGTGGAAAAACTTTTGACCCCAGGAGAGCCATTATCTTTACTTTGATGACCGCCAATCTCCTTGAGGACGAGGCGAGAGACACTTGCGGCAATTTATTTTAACACGAACAATTCGAGAAGCAGGGGCAAAAAATATCGAAGAGAAAAAAAACTTACTGATAGAATTCATGAGAAAGAATGGACCAAGTATGCGTGATGGGGGACTGGGATTGGACCGCGTTTCTTAACAATTGAACCAATATTGAAGATGTATACTTTATAGTGAGGGCCAAAAAATTGACAAGTAATTTTTTTACCTTGGCCTATTGAGTTTTTAACAATTTGATTTTCTATAAAATTGATGAAATTATTTTAAATTTTAAATAAACTCCTGTTAATGATTTTAAAATTCTCGATATTTATAAGATTTCAAGTTGCGGATAAAAAGAGATTTATATTTTTGAAAAAACTACAAGAAGATTTTTCAGGGATCTGTTAGATCCGAGATGTATATGATTATTTTTTTTAAATTATAAAATTAATTAAATTAAATTTAATAAATTAAAATAATTAATTTAATTAAAATTATATGTCAGAAGATGTGTTTTTTAACTTCGCAGGGCTCCAATTGGCCCGGAGTACTATTATTGGCACTCGGGTTCAATTAAATAAAAATCAACCCCTCTGAAATATAATTAAAAATAATCGATTCCACCCTCTTATGATTGATGAAACGAAATCTAGACTTCATAGTTATGAATTATTTTGACCTAAAGAATTATATACATGCATGTATAATTAATAAGTGGAAAGAAGACTGACTCAAAATTAATAATAATCATCTAAAGAAAACTTTACCTACAATAACTAAATATAGGGGAGTCGGGTTAGCACAGTCTGATAACGCACTGGCCTTGCTTCGGCATCGATCGATTATGACGATGTTGGAGTGGAAGGCCGGAGTTCGATCCTGGCTGGCAAATAAATATTTCTACCGGCTGAAAACTCGGCTCCCTCACTAACTCTACTAACACTTTACTTATGTGCTGTCTAAATGGGCTTTGTTCCCGGTGACATTAAATAAATTAAAAAAAAAAAAAAAACTTATAAATTTAATCTGATAACTCTACCAAGAAAACACAAATTATTTTAAATAGACTAAAGATAGGTCAATGTATCTTCTCTCATCAATATCTTTTCAAAAAACGATCCCCGCCTTACTGCGTTTCTTGTAATAAGAGAATGAATGCCCACCCTCTTTTGATAGAGTGACCTTTAGATAATTTCCTGAGAGATTAGATTAAAAATTCATGGAAATTTGAGGAATATTTTGGTAGAAAAATTGTTTCATTGATTTTATTGAGATTTTAAAACTTCTCCTTCAATTTCAACAGCAGAGTTTTAATTATAAATTTTCAATAAATTAAAATATTTCTCAAGTCTATTAGAATTGTATTGGGGAAACAGTACTGAAAACTCCCAAGTTTCTAGCCGATCGAGCCACTCAATGAAATTCAACCCGACTTGGTTAATTGATGCAAATCAAGCGTTTAATTGTAAACACAAAAGAAATTACCCAAGAGAGATAGAGAGGTGAACAGCACTAGCAGTTTTTCCCTCCGTACCTACGTAAACAGTTATAAGCTGTCTCATTAAATGCCTGGCTCTCGAGCGAACTGAAGCCGGGGTTGCTATATATAGTTGTACTTGTTTGCACTTCTTAACCTTCTCCCTCGGGGCCAAAAGGACTGTTGCATATTCAATGCATGACTACCCCCGGCCGCCCTCTTCATTCTCAAAGCGAAAAAAATAAAAACCATTGCAAAAAGTTCCCGCTTCTTAATATTCCTTTAGCATCCACTTCCATCCGTTTTCTAATGGGATAAAAAATCCCAATCAATGTAAACAGAAATTGTCAGCACAATTAAATAAAAGAAAGGTGTAAATATACATTCTTCTACATCTACAGAAATAAATACAGAATTACATAGTATAATATATCGTCGCCTTAGAGTGTAAATCTGCTAAATCCTTTTTTATCATATATGGCATATTAATTCCGTTCGAAAGAAAAAGAGATGCAGCATCATCCAAGTAAAACTACTTAAAATTACTATTGTAAGTTGTAGAAAAAAATGTGAAAAATAGTTTCTTTCCATAACAACAATAAAAAATTGTTTTTTCTCTGCCCGTAAAATTTTCTTGTTGTGAGTTAAAAAGGTTTACATTCTAAGGCGACGATATTATTATTAGGGTGGTCCTTATTTTGGGCATTTTCGAATTTTTACCCTGACAGAGGATCATATGGTTCGAAATAAATAAAAAAAATTTCCCCCAAGTTCCAAGTCTCTATCTCAATTTTAACCTGTGCCGTACAGCGATGGAAGATTCCCATCTAAATAACATGGGGTTTTCGACATTGAACAATCAATTTTTTAATTCGGCCAAAGTAATCGTTCAAAAAATTTGAAACTCTGTAGACTTTAATCTTATAATAGTAACTATCCCTCAGAATTTTTACAGATTTTTAGCTATTATAATTTTGGAGTCTATAACTTAGTAACATTAAGATATAGCAGTATTTGATCTAGTTGTAACTCCAAAATTATAATAGCTAAAAATCTATAATAATTCTGATGGGTAGATAGTATTATAAGGATAAAGTCTACAGAGCTTCAAATTTTTTGAACCATTTCTTTGGCCGAAATAAAAAATTGATATTTCAATGCCAAAAACCCCATGTTATTTAGATGCTGGGATACTTACATCGCTGTTCCGCAAAGGTTAAAATGGAGATAGAGATTTGAAACTCTGGGGATATTTTTTTCGAAACATAGGGGCCTGTGTCAGCGTAAAAATTCGAAAATACCCAAAATAAAGACCACCCTAATGATTATACGTCAATTAGTGAAACCTTTGGTATACCAACAATTTTATCGCCCATAATTGCTTCTGACAATGTATTAACTTTCAAAATTATATCGAACAACATTCATTGTCCCGAACTAAAGTCTCTTTTTCCTTTTAATAATCCTACATACTTACTTAAACACAATCAGGAAACAATCACAAAAATAAAAGACAAGATGCTTGCTAGCATGACTCCGAGGGGTGATCCGCGATTGGAAGTAGGTGTACACCTCTTTGGAAGTATTTTGGAAGTACTTGGAAATATTTGGAAGTACTTGGAAATATTTGCAATTACTTGGAAATATTTGGAAGTACTTGGGAATATTTGGAAGTACTTGGAAATATTTGGAAGTACTTGGAAATATTTGAAAGTACAAGTGGAAGTAGGTGTACAGCATATTAGGTCGCGGTTCACCCCTCGCATGACTATATATAGGTTGACCTAGTGACAATATATAATGTTTTGACCTGAACTCTCCAGTTATGCTGTATTATATAACGTTATATATATATATATATATATATATATTATACCTTGTCTCCAAGATAATAATAACGCCCCGTTTTCATAGAGTCGCTACTCCGTCTGATTTAATTAATTTTATTACCGAAAAGATATTGCTTTCTTCTTTCTAATGATAGAAAGTTAATTATTTTCTATTGCTTAATTTATTCTTCGAAAATTTATGTGACATTTCGAATACCTTGAAGACGTAATTTCGATAAAACATCAAAGTTATTCCGGGGGATGTTTCAAAAATTGACTACCTTAATAAGGAGACAAAAAAAGAAGAAAATGAGGCTGTAACGTGAGAGAAAAAAAATAAAGATTTTTTTTTATTTAATCCATCGCTCTCAACTGAATAGGTGGATGTCTGAAGCGGAAGATTAGACCTGTCTGATGAATCAAGCCGTCTTAGAAACCTTGATGAATGATATCACGTTGGAAAAAAAGGACAAAAAATCGCATACTTCTATATACAATATAGATAATTGGAAAGAATAAAAAAGATAGTGCTCAATAAGGGACGAATTTTTAATTAGGACATTTTTGACTCATCTATTTACTTTCAAATAACTTACTACATTTTTAATTAGATAAATAAAATAATATAATAAATTATTATCTAGCATTCTTTTATTTTTTAATAGAAATTCGTTTCTTGTTAGAAATTAACTCTATTATTAACTATTGTTTTAGGTGATAATCAGTTACTCCTAGAGGCTATAACTTCCTGCTAATAAATGTCAGCCGGAGTGAATGAGCGGGATTTTACATTATATATATATATAGAAGAGATATTACGTTTATTATGATTTTCGCCAATAATATTTTAATTTGCCTTGCGTAGTTATCGTATTCCTTATGAGAAAATTTTTGCCATATTAATATGATAGAAGATGATTAAATTATGATTAGGTATACTGTAGTGAGAGAATTCACAAAGAATGTACTCTACTCTATTAGTTGATAGCTTTTTACTTTATTTCGGAAACGGATCTAGCTGATCGAAAATTGCGAAATCAGTTAAATTTACAGATAGGAGATTTTATTAAATTATTGAGCGCCTGAAAATGCAACCACCAATGCAGAGCCTAACTATTCGAATGCATAATATTAACACTACCCAGACGGCGCTGCATTTTATAAACTCAGCCAGAGGTAAAATATTTCAGCAGTACCCAGCACTCAACCTCCTATACCCCCTCCCCCCACATCCACCACCGCACCCGGCCCCCGGACTCGGCGCCCGCACTCATTTTTGGAATTTCTAGCCTTCTAGTGGCCCACAGATTATGTGTACAAAATTTCGTTGAGTTTGTTCCAATAGCAAGAATTTACATTTTTTGACCACCCTCCCCCATTTTGGGTGGTTAGTTTTTGAATTTCTAACTCTCTAGAGGCCCACAGATTATGTATACCAAATTTCGTTGAGTTTGCTCCAAAGTTAATAATTTAAATTTTCACCCGCGCCCTCCTTTTTGGGTGGTTTTTTGGGAGAATTTTTTTAAACAAAAGTTATCAGAAATCACATCCCCCTACAACTTTGCTCATAATAAAATTTGCCGTAGAGTTAATAGTTTTGGAGTTATTTGATAATTTGCATTAGTGCGCCCCTCCCCCTCCGCCACAAAATCCTTTTGGGGTCAAAATATCAAAACTTTTTATAGCAATGAATTTAAGTTAGAAGACATTTGATCCAAATATGAAATTTCATAATAATCCCTTCAGCCGTTTTTAAGTGAGTCGTGAGCAACTTTTACGAGGAACCCTCCAAAACATACAGACATACAGACAGGAATTTTGTTGAGGGTATTTTCGTTAATAACTTTGCTTGAAACCTGTGCAACCAAAATTTGGCGTGATTTGGACCAATGTATAGTCAAAACGTTAATTTTATATTATATAGATTGATCTATTTCAGACTATTGTATAAGTTTCTTCTTTAGATTTCATACCCCATGTTTAAATGATTATCATTTAATTTCTAATATTTTCCCCCGAAATTTAATAAATTCTGTAAAACTGCGAAATTTTTCAAAATGTTGTTAATTAAATATTTGTTTTTGTCAGTAATTAATTCTATATATTCTAAAGTTTCTAATATTGATTTAACTTTCATGAATATAGATAATAATTTTCTTAACAGTTCAAATTACGAAAATAATTATCTATATTCAGACAATTTATAATTTCTTAATATTGTCTTGACTAATTAATTTCAAAAAATAGAATATTTGTTTAACTTTTAAAATTATCTATGGTTTATGATTTATGTCTATGGTGTCTAGGAGGGAGTGGACTTGAGTGAAAATTTACGTGAAACTTGTATGGGGCTTAAGCAAAGATAAACAAATTAAGATCAAATAGAATACTTGGCTGAATTTTAGCATAAACAAACCTCAAGTTTTGGTTATAAATTCGGGCAAGATACAGACTCCTGAGCGAAATACGGTGTTTAGGGAACTATTCGAAAAAGAAAAAAATTACGAGGGAATGTCATCTACTAAATTCGAGTTGTCCTGAAATTTTTTATTAAAGTACATGTCAGAAAAATTGGGATACCCAATTTAGTAAATATAGGATCCAAAAAGTGGTTCACCTTACATTAATTGCGGGAAAATATTTTTTTTCTAGGATCGTTTGTATGTTGTGGGTATGCCAAATCAAAGTTTGCGCCCTCGAAAGTGTGGGGGGCAACTTTTGGTGGCCGAAAACCTCGAAATTTTCGGACTTTTTCAAGTTTCAAGTTTCATCTTAATTGGATAATGGTAATCCGTGTTGCAATGAGCTTGAGGTTTGAAAAACTGCAATTTTTTGCAAAAAATCGCAGTTTTTCCTTCGTAAAATGGAAACCACTCATCCTAGAAACTTGATTTCTATTTCATTATCTAGGAAATTTTGTTGACTTGAGCGTTTACTTGGACCACTTTTTTTGTTAAAACTCTTAGATTTATAGATATCCACCATTTTCCATGACAGAAAATGATCCATTGTTTCAAAAAATCGCAGTTTTGTCTTCATAAAATGAAAACCACTCATCCTAGAAACTTTATCATCATCATCACATCTCATTCTCTAGGAAATTTTATTTACTTGAACGTATACTTGGACAAATTTTTTGATAAAACTTATAGATTTATAGATATCCTACATTTTCCGGACAGGATATGATCCGAATCCTCAAAAGCCACATGGAAAATTCTGGATATCTATAAATCTAAGAGTTTTATTTATATTTGTTATTTACAAAATATGAACTGTTTTCGATTTATAAGAGAAAAACTGGAAAAAGTTAGAAAATTTCGAGGTAAGCTGAAACCCACCTATTTACTGGACAAATTTTGAAATTGATACAAATTTTAGGTTTATTTTCTACAATTTGTATACTTGCTTTCATCGTTTAACTAAAAACTTGTTAATTAAAAATAAGCTGATATGGCATCCACATCACTTTACAATAAACCTACCCCTATTTTTATATTTAATAAAAAAATTTATAATCATTTACGAAAGAACCCTTCCTCCCCCTCTGAATTTTAGTCTCATAAGCAATTTATGATATCTCCTTATAAATGAGAATCTTCTAATAAAAATATCAGCTTTATTCAATTATGGAAATTTTGGTATAACAAATTATACTTGAACCCCCTTCTTTTGGATCCCTGTCAATTTCACATAGTGAGTAATTTTTAAACGAGTCATATACGAAATTTCGTACAAATCGATCAAAGGGTCTAGGAGTTATTAAGATGGTTCTATTTTTATGAACTCCCCGACAATTTTGGTTCTCGTAAAAAATAATAATTCCGTGACATCAATAATTGAGAGCATAGACGAGGTTTTTAAATTTACACTCATTAATTTTTTTTTAATGAAAATAAAAATGATTTTTCAAATATATTTTTGGTTTCGGGCTGTTTTCTTTAATATCGCAAATATTTTTAGCGAAATCCGTGACATCGACCGATTTTCACCTTTTTCGATTCGAAAAATTATTTTGATCAAATCATTGGGCTTGAATTCCAGCACATAAAATTCTTTCTTCTTCTTTTCACGATGGAGGGGCCAACCCAGGCCTTTAGGGGTTGCACTTTTTGGTGTAACTCCTTCTCTCATCATTTTCATAAAAAAAAAAATTCAGACTAAATATTATAATCTGCAATAACTTTTTAATTATTTATCGTAAAGCTTTGACTCTTTTAGACATTGTTTATAATTGAATTTACTTTAACAAAGGTCATTTAACAAAGTTTTAAATTTCAAAGGGTTAAGCAAATATGGTTAAATATATGTTTCATTTAAAATTTGATCTCTTATATACGCAAAAGTAAGTTACATAAAACAATTTTTAGGGATTTAATTGACTACAAAAAATATTATAAAATTAATTTGTCTACGACTAATAATTTAGAAGATAGACGAAGATTTTAAATTTAGATTCACATATTTTTTTTGGTGAAAATAAAAATTATTTTTCTAAAATATTCAATTTTTCTAGTTTCCTTTAATATCACAAAAAATTTTTAACGAAATCCGTTTAACCGAGTTCCACTTCTATTACCTCTGCATTCATGGCGAGAAGCTTGCGTCGCAGAGCCTCTCGATAAAATAGATCAAAATAATTATAAATGAGAAAAAAATTGATCTTATTTTATCATTTTCATCTATCTGAAGGTTCACAGTAATTCTAATATAAGAAAATTTAATTTTCATTAATTTTAGAAAAGAATTTTGTATTTTAAATGAAATTTTATGTAAAGATTCAGTTTCTCGTCTCAGGCAGCAAGTAGACTAGGAATGTCCAAAAGTTTCATTTTTTCTCTCATTAGATATTTATTCAAATCTATTAAAATTGCATATCTGCTTGTTATTTTCATTTATCTTTTATACCAAAAAATTATTATTAGAAAATTTGCATTTTAAAGGTAGTTTATTTGAAGTCCAATTTGAAAAAACGCTAATAACTCAGTTAATTTTTTTTTTAAATATGAAATTAATAAATATTATAAAACAATTAATTATTAATAATTTACTTCAATTTTGATCAAAATCGATTCAGTACTTTTTGAGAAAATCGTCAAAAACAATCTGAACCGTCTTTGAAAGGCCGTTTTAGAGAGAACTTGAAAATTCACCTCCATCTCATAAGTCAATGTTTCGTTTCATATGACTTTTTAAACTTTTTCAAAAGCATCTCTTGCTCTTCTAAAACGGCCTTTCAAAGACGGTTCAGATGGTTTTTGACGATTTTCTCAAAAAGTACTGAATCGATTTTGTTCAAAATTGAAGTAAATTATCAATAATTAATTGTTTTATAATATGTATTAATTTGATATTTTCAAAAAAAATTTAAACTGAGTTATTAGTGTTTTGTCAAATTGGACTTCAAATAAACTACCTTTTAAAATGCAAATTTTCTAATAATAATTTATTGATATAAAAGATAAATGAAAATAAAACATATAAATGAAATTTCAATAGATTTGAATAAATATCTAATGAGAAAAAAATAAAACTTCTGTACATCCCTAGTCGAATTGCTGCCTGAGACGAGAAACTGAATCTTTTCATAAAATTTCATTTAAAATAGAAAATTTTTAATTAATATGATATTTTCTTATATTCAAATGATACTTTGAACCTTCAGATAGATGAAATCGATAAAATAAGATCGATTTCTTTCTCATTTAGAATACATTTAGTTTATTTTATCGAGAGGCTCTGCGACGCAAGCCTCTCGCCATGAGAGCAGAGGTAATAAAAGTGGGATTCGATTGATGTCACCGATTTCGCTAAAAATTTTTGGGATATTAAAAGGAACAACCCTTTACTAGAAAAAGTGAATATTTTAGAAAAATTATTTTTATTTTTACCAAAAAAATTCGTGAATTTAAATTTAAAATCTTCGTCTATCGAAAAATATATTCAACCATATTTGCTTAACCCTTTGAAATACACAACTTTGTATAATGACCTTTGTTAAAGTAAATTTAATTATAAACAAAAATGTTTATAAGAGCCAAAGCTCTACGATAATTAATTAAAAAGTTATTACAGTTTATATAATTTAGTCTGAAATTCAAGCTCAATGATTTGATCAAATAAATTTTCGATTCGAAAAAAGTGGAAATCGGTCGATGTCACGGATTTCGCTAAAAATCTTTGGATATTAAAGGAAACAATCTTTTACACGAAACCGAAAAAAATTAATGAATGTAAATTTAAAAACCTCGTCTATGCTCTCAATTATTGGTGTTACGGAACCGTATTTTTTACGGAGGCAAAAATTGTCGGGGTGTTCATAAAAATAGAACCATCTTAATAACTCCTAGACCAGTGGTTCCCAACCTGGGGGCGATCGCTCCCAAGTGGGGGATTTGGGTTATCAGGGGGGCGATGAGTATTCAAAGGGAGAAAAATTAAAATAGTACTCTACAATAAAATAATAACAAAGTTTTCAAACTTTCATTTATTTTTTCAAATTTTACCTGTCAACTCTCTTAATTTTTCCAGATTCCAATTTAAAAATGTAAACATGTACTCCTGTTTTTTAAATGTACGTCAATGATCTTAGTTAATTATTTCACTTTTTTATTATTAAAAATATCTGTAAAAAAACATTTAATTTTTTTTCTATTTTATTTAATAGTGACCGGATAAAACTGCTTTATTATTTACACTTTACTTCAAATTAAAATTAGACATACAATGAAAATGAAAAGGGGACGATAGGTATTAGACAATCTCCAGAAAGGGGAGATGGGCCACAAAAGGTTTGGAACCACTGTCGATTTGTACGAAATTTCGTATATGCACCCTCAACGACCGTATGAAAATGACTAATCTTCATTTAAAATACAAAATTCTTAATTAAAATGCTATTTTCTTATATTAGAATGATACTGTGAACCTTAAGATAGATGAAGTTTGATTTCTTTCTCATTTAGAATACTTTTGGTTTGTTATATCAAGAGCCTCTCGACATCAGAAACATATTATTTGTTTAGGATTCATCAACAATATTAAAATATTTTTTAACATATTAAAATTTAATATATTTAACCCCCACCTCCAAATGGATCCCTGAAGTCACCACTGACCACTGTCCAGAGCCCTCCAGGCTGCCTACCTTCGGGCGTACCGGGTTCAAGCACTAAGCCATTTCCCCTCCTTTTCTCCTCCCTACTCAACTACTTTGACAGACGGGAACTTGACAGCTCTCGCTCCATTCTTTCATAAAGACATTGGAGATGGATTACTATGGAGGTTTGACAATTTTAAAAGTGAATACTATTACGAGTCGTCGAGTTCTGGTTGGATTTGTGATTACCTTCAATTAATAGATTATTAACCATATCTCTTTCATGATAAAAGCTACATTTTTTACATTAATAAATATATTTATTAATAAATACATAGAAGAAAAATTCAGTTCTTTCATCTGTGATCGAAACGTCATCTATTTTAACTAGGTTTGTTATTTTTTTAATAAATCATTTTCATATATATATATTAGGGTGATTCATTTCTGCAGTTTTTTTTTTAGATGCTCAAGCAAAATATCAATCTGCATATAGAAGAAAAAAATTCTCACCAAAGATGAGCTCTTAATTTCAATATTAAGTACTTACTATTTGAATTTGATTTTTTCCCATTTAAGTCGGACTCTCGACCAACCTGACCCCCAAGGTACTTATTTAGTTAATATAACAAATAAGAAATTAAATTCTCATACTGATCTATTTCATTCTAATGTATAATTCTCTTTAGATTTTCTATTTAAAATGCATGTAATTATTTTTTCAAATTTTTAATGCTCAGCCACATTTCACGATATTCAAAAACTAGTTGTTGTATCTTGTAGGGGATTCCATGCTCTTCAAAATTCCTTTTGGGGTTTTTTATGTAGCTCGCGCTTGTTCCCAAATAAGATCTGTCGATGTACGTTTTTTGAAGAAAATTGTGATTTTTTTATTTTTTAGAACGAACCGCTAAATATAGGAGAAAATAATTGGCTTGTCTTTAAAGGAAATTTTATCCTCTGTATAAAAGGTCTTTAGACTCAAATTGCTCCGACCAATAGTTTATGAGTTACAGCAATTTTTATAACTGAAAATTGAAGAAATTGATAAAAATCGCAAATAATGGTATTTAAATTCAACTTTTCGATTGATCATAATCACAATTTTGTACATTATGAATTTTTCTATATTTATTCTGATATGTATTTGACTTGTTATAAAAGTAAAAATAACAAATAAATTAATCAACAAACTTCAAAAGTAAAATTGTAATGTGTATTATGCAATTTTTTAACATTTTTGAAGTATAACAGTAAAACATCAATATGAATTATCTTATTTTTGAAAAAAAAAGGAAATTTTGAAGAGCGTGGAATCCCCTATAAAATACAACAACTCGATTTTCAATATCGTGAAATATGGCTGAGCATTAGAAATATGAAAAAAAAAATTGACATGTATTTTAAATCGAAAAAAATAAAATAAAAATAGTAAATACTTAATATTGGAATTAATAGCTCATCTTTGGTGATATTTTTTTTTCTATATGCAGATTGATATTTTGCTTGAGCACCTAAAAAAATACTTGTGCAGAAATGAATCCCCCTAATATATACTATATATATATATATATATATATTTATTTTATTTATTACTCTAGATCAGGGGTGTCTAGCCTTTTAGATTCCGTGGGCCAGATTGGAAGAATACAAGTTGTTTTGGGCCACACATAAAATAAACTAACTCTAATGAAAAAAACGAAGAATATATAATTAACCTATTTAAGTAAGTAATTTAAGCTTCAATACTTTATGAATTTTTTACTATAAAAGTAAATGACAAATCACCAATATAAAATTAATAAAGTTGTTATAGGGAAATAAGGACATGCGGATATTTTATATATGCAGATAATTTATATTTTATTGATGTTGATGACTTGCCTTGATATGTTTACTAAGAAAGAATAATTATAAAAATAACAAATATGCAGGGAAGTTAACTATTTGAACCCTGAAGAAGTCAACGAAGTTGACGAAACGTTAGGAAAAAATATAAATTATCTGCATAAAAAATATAGTCCTTATTTCCCGATACCACCTTTAATAATTTAATCGATGGACATAACTAATCATAAAATTAGTGTTTATCAGTGCAATATTTACGTATAAGCTACACAATAGGGTGGTCCTTATTTTGGGTATTTTCGAATTTTTACGCTGACAAGGGCTCATATGGTTCTAAATAAATAAAATAAAATATCCCCCAAGTTTCAAGTCTCTATCTCAATTATAACCTGTGCCCCCAGCGATGTAAGTTTCTCATATAAATAACATGGGGTTTTTGCCATTGAAAGATCAATTTTTTATTTCGGCCAAAGTAATGGTTCAAAAAATTTGAAACTCTGTAGACTTTATCCTTATAATACTAGGTATCCATCAGAATTATTACAAATATTTAGCTATTATAATTTTGGAGTTACAGCTAGATAAAATACTGCTATATCTTAGTGTTACTAAGTTAATAGACTCCAAAATTATAATAGCTAAAAATCTGTTAAAATTCTGAAGGATAGCTACTAATATAAGGATAAAGTCTACAGAGTTTCAAATTTTTTAAAGCATTACTTTGTCCGGTATAAAAAATTGATCTTTCAATAGCCTTTTATTCTGAATAAAACAACACCTTAATTTTAAAATTTGGTTTACAAAAAAGAGAGTTAAGATTTAGACTGAGTTTATTAAAAACTTAAATTTAAAAAAAAGTTTCTTTCGATTCTGAAACACGATGTAAGCCCCCAAGAATCGCCTCATAAAGATTGTCTTAAGAAAATTGTTAATCTTATAATCCTTTCAATTTGAAAATTCCATACCCTAAAAACATAGAGGACTGGTCTTGTGCTCCTTTCTATCAAAAACAATTACTAGATCCACCAATAATCTACAAGCTATATATAGACTTCTTCATTTATAGATTTAGTTTTTAATCAATTAAAAAAAAATCGAATGATACAATAGCAGAATTCTCAAATGGAATATCCAAGCACGTCCGGGCTCATAAATTCACACCATCAAAAAAAAACGAAATATAATTCTCAACTTCTATTTTCGTTTATATTTAATGACTCATAAAAGTCATCAAATGGTAATTTTATACAGCAAATAAAGTGTTAAATACAGTTTGAAATCATATTTTGTTTGTGAATGGCTGCTTGAACGTGCGATGGTGTCCAAATGGAAAAACAAAGAGCGGTCGAGGCAAAACGGCAATTCCCTTTCGTCAACCCGTTCTAACGTTCGCCTCAAAATGCCAGGGGAAATGGCCGTTTGATCAATGTTTTAAATGCTTAATATGAACCACTTTCATGTCAAAAAATTAGATTAACGACATTAAATATTTTAAAAAGAAAAAGTATTATAATTTTATAATAGATGTACATTATTATCAACCCTTGACAGAATAAAGTAAAAAAAGTCCTGAATCGCATATCTTCAGAAATACTTGGGAGATCAAATTCTTAGGCGAACGGTCTTAGGCCAGGGAGGTCAAAACTTTGAAAATGATGTAGGTCTACTGGGGGTCTGCCCCCAGAAAATTTTGAAGCAAATTGGCACAATTTAACTCATTTTTAATCAGTTTGTAGCTGTGGTTTTATTGAAAACTGAAAGAAAAAAACTTCAAATTTTTGTTTGTAGTTATAATGCTTGAGTTTAGGTTCAAAAGGTAATAAAATAAAACGAAATTAATTAGCAATATATACTTGTATTATTCTTAGCAAATTTGAGTAATAAACTTATATAACTAGGAAAACAAAACCTTAGTTCATCAAAAAAAAAATTAATTAAGAAACTTGGTACCAGTAACCGGTAATTAATATTCAATAAATTGGACATGATCTTAATTTCTTTCTTAAGGAGGCCCGCTGACCTCCTTGACCCCGTGGAAAAATTCCCAGGGGGGTCAGCTGACCCCCTAACCCCACGGTTCCGCCGTCTCAGTTTGATGAGGAAAGAATGAGTGAATTTATGGGATTTTTTAGGATTTTAATTTAAAAAATTATCTTTTGAAACTAATCGTTAATAAGAATATGTTAATTATCATCAATTATAATAAATGTATTAGTTACATAGTCCTCAGTATGCGAGCCCTGCTTGCACTTTTGCATTTATAAATTAATTTGATTTAAAATGAAGGTGCAAGAGAGGTTCAAACAGGGAGATATATGGGATTTTTGGGCTGCAGGCTCCATAGAAAACAATTTATTTTCAGCAGAGATGTCTATTTCAGAACTTCTTTAGGCTAAGGGCCATCATTTGATTTGTCTGATCAAAAAATATGAGCTGATTTCGATGTATTTTGGTCAATTTTAGACTCTTAAAGCCGAGGGTATCCTCTTTGAAGAAATGTTTGTGTATCTAAGTCATATATTATTGTCCTAATTTTTTCCGACAGGGCCGGATTTAAGAGTAGGAATGTCGCCTTATAGGATAAAGTACATTTGCCGCCCACTCTATAGTTAATATTCATCAAAGTAGGATATTTAGAAGGACTAAAACATATTTTTAAGTAACATGTATTCTTAAATTCGTACGGAAAATATTATTAACGTCTGAAATACTTCATTTTAACTTTTAAATAAATTGCCAAACTGTCGCCTTTGAAAATTTGTCGCTCTAGGCTGCAGCCTACTTAGCCTATTTAGAAATAATGCTCTGGCACTAGGGGCGGACAGTGAATTTGTGGCGCCCTGAGCTAAAACTACTTGGGGCATACCTAATTAATCAAATTAATTGCCGACTGACAGTCAGATTGAAGTTTTTTTGGCTCATTCTATAGTGACAAACCGCGAAGACTAATGAAAAGAATGACGGTACCATTATACGCTTCATTCAGACTGTCAATCTCCCCTCCTTTTTACCTGATTGAAGCTCTGATTTCTGAAAATCCGTCAATCTCGTTCATCAGTCTATAAGTCCTACCCCTACACGCTCAATCGGAAGGTCAATCTTAGACAAGACTGACAGTCAAAAAGATTGTGTAGATTGTGTAGCTTTAGATTATTATTTTTTAATTCGCAAATTGTCCATTGTCTTCAATGGGGCCTGGGGACCTTTTATATCACGGGGCCCTGGGGGTGCAGCCCAAAAAGCCCATATATGGATCTGCCCCTGACTAGTCTTGTTTATTTAATGAAAGCTTGCACTTTTTTTATAATGATATTGATGCAAGTCGTATTTAATGAGCCAGCAGGTGGAATCGTTTTAAGTTTCAATAAATCAGAGAATTGGATTTGGATTTGAAATGAACGAATGAGCCCTAGCCTCTTCTCTGAATTGCCATTGCACCATCCTTTCTTTCTTTCCCCTCCGCATTGGGGAATCCCCGTTTCTTTTCTTCCCCTCTCTCTCCCGATTGACAGCTATAATTTATCATAACGAAAAATTGTTTGATATTTTCGATAAAAACAAACAAGCTTTGATCTTGTAAAAATCTTTAAATCGTGTTTACATATTTTTAAGAAAACTTTAAGAAATCTTCGGGGAAAAGTTTTACTTCCTACGGGCTCAAGAAGTTTAAAGAGAAAATGTCTCAGGGAGCTTATTACAAGAAAAGCCTTGTAATTTTCAATTAAGCTTCTAAAAAAATGTCTAAGTAATTAATATTTAAAGCAAAATATATAATTAAATTCAAGTGGGAATTTTTCGAATTAGGCAGGTGATATTGATCAAAGAAGAAATAAAATATATCTATCTCCAATTAATATATAAGTAAAAAAATTATTTAAATGTATCTTTGTAGAAGAGAAACAGCCCTTTGTCAAAATAAAGCTAACATTAGATTAAAGTTTGACTGTAAGGGTGACCAGGTAAAGGCCCTATCATATTATGTTGTCTTTTTACTCCCTTCTTGTCTGGCCGAACTGGTTTCTGCAAAAAGATGAAGTAAACAGTTATTTTGTAATCTGTAAATAATTAAAGTTGGTTTTTTGCTAAATTTATATAGTATTATTCTATTAGTGACCATTTTTTGTTGAAATTGAGGGGCATTATTCATGAATCAAACACGATTAAACAGAATTGGTTATTATACTCAGTGTATCAAAAATATATTATTTGAATCATATTTTAAATATTTTATGTTTATCTGATGAAAGGCTGTGGGTGAAATTCTCAATAAAAATTTCTGCTTGTACAATTGAAAGAACTCGTGCACCGATTGCTATTTTAATTCACTTAATTATTTTCATTACCATAAGCAGATAGATAAAATTCACTTCGGAATGTAATTTTTATTTTAGATTAAAATTTGGGAATAAGAAAATATCTTATTATGGATAAAAGGATCCCGGGTTCTTTAGATAAGACCTCAAAGTGATTGCACCCTCGAGTTCTAATGAAATCATTATTTTCTATCTTTCGGGTGTTCCATATATGAATGGGAGTGTTTGGGTGATGGAAAACTAATATTTATTATTTAAAAATTTGGTGTTTTACAGTAGGCATTTATTGTTTTTTTCATGTAGTTAATGAACATTTGACCATATGTTATTAATTTTAATTAATAATTAAGAAAAATAAATACCAAGATAAATTTTCTAATCATCATAATATTATAATCTGATAGAAAACTCCAAATCAACTTTCCCTTGGAGATAGCGAAGAAAACAATAATATAACACACAATCAAATAAATATAGCGATTTCGAACAAAATCAGAATGATGATAGTAGAAATTCCAGATGAAACCTAATCTTGACTTGTGATATGATAATGTCAAGCACCTGAAATCTGTTTACTTTTTTCATTTCTTGTTTTGATATATTTAAACTTATAAATGTATTTATTTATAAATATATAATAATATTTAATATAATAATAAATTACTTTTTACTTATTCTATCTTTTTATCAATTCATTATAATTAAAATTACGAAGGCGTATTATAAAATTACGAGAAAGTATTCAAGATATTTTTTTATATACGTTTTATTATTATATATTTTATTTTCAGTATCATTCTTCAAGTTATATTATGATTTAATTACTTTTCTACACTTATTATATTAATCAGCAAATAAATAAATACTTTATTAATTTATTTTGGAAATTTATAAAATCAAACATAGTCGTGGTGAGAAAATCACTTGAAATCATTTGAAACAAGCGACTACTTTACATAAACGACCTGTAGAGATTGAGATATTAAATTATAGATATAATTGAAAAGTTTTTGTTTTGCCAAGAGTAGGAGAGTTGTTTATTCACAAAGAGAAATAAAGAAGTTGTCCTCTGCTTGATGCAAATAAACATACACACATATATATCGAAATTATATATCTGTATATATATATATTGTTTATTTATTTGATCAAACAAATAAATAATAGTATTAGATGAAGGAGGAGGTATCAGCCAAATAATAACCTTTAATAACTTTTCGGCCTGAATTTATTTGGCCATCTTCAGTTAATTAGGAGTTATACACAAAATGCGGTACACATATGTGATCGAACCAAGCCTTGTGAATAACTCCTAATTAACTGAAGATGGCCAAATAAATTCGGGCCGAAACGTTTTTTTTTAGGTGTTTTATTGAATCCAGTGATTCCATCTTTGGCTGATACCTCCTCCTTCATCTAATACAGTTTCATCACAGCCACGAACTCTAACAATACAAATAAATAATATATATATACAGATATATCATTTTGATATATATGTGTGTATGTTTATTTGCATCAAGCAGAGGACAACCTCTTTGTTTCTCTTTGTAAATTATAGATAACTATTTTGATTAGTTATGCCCTTCAATTAAATTATTAAAGTTGTTATCGGGAAATAATGACTATATATTTTTTATGCAGATAATTTATATTTTATTGCCAACGTTTCGTCAACTTTGTTGATTTCTTCAGGGCTCAAATAGTTATCTTCCCTGCATATTTGTCATTTTTATAATTATTCTTTCTTAGTAAATGTTTATTAATATGTTTACTAAGAAAGAATAATTATTTATTTTATTAACTATTTGAGCCCTGAAGAAGTCAACAAAATTGGCTAAACGTTGACAATAAAATATAAATTATCTACATAAAAAAATATAGTCCTTATTTTATGATAACAACTTTAATAATTATAGATAACATTTATATTAAAAGTTTTATTTGTTCATGTTTAATATTTCAATTACTCCGCTTCCCGATTTAAAATACAAACTCACTAGCTTGCAAGTTTGCCTGCCTGCATTCTAAATAAATAAATAAATAAATAATCTTTCAAATTGACGTAATTGAAATCTGTTTAACTTTCCTTATATGATAACTAAAAATCTCTATCTTCTATTACGATAAGTAATTCAATTTTAATATATGTTGTAATTATTCCGAAAAGAACCATTTATTATTATTCTGATATTTGCAATGTTATTTCTTTATAGAATGAATAGGGGTTACAATTCTTGGTCCCTTACTAAATTATTTAATAGAAATCATCGCAATATTAAATTCCCTTTTGATTGGAAGAAAGGAAATCTTCTAGCAAGATCCAGATGAGATCAAGCTGTGTCACATTTATATGTCCAATTTTGAAAAAAATCGTAATGTCTCCCTTTAACCCCTCATATAATTATATCAAATTCTGGAGAAGATATGTTGATGATATTTTCGTTGTTTGGTCTGGTACGACTAGAGGGATCCAGTTACTTAGTAATTATCTAAATCAAATCCACAAAAATATTAAATTCACATTAGAAATAGGCAATAAAACTATTTCATTTTTAGATTTAACTATAACCATCACCAATCAAAAATTAGAATTTAATATTTTTAGAAAACCGACTTTCACTGACACGATCATCCCCTTTTCTTCTAACCATTCGACAAATACTAAATTTTCATCCTTTTATTCAATGATCAATAGATTAATCTTAACCCCTCTTAGCATTACACATTTTAATATTGAATTAGATACCATTTATGATATAGCACATAATAATGGATATAGCAAGGAAATTATTAAAAAATTATTTTTCAAAATTAATAAAAAACACACGCTTTCGCAATTACATTCCCTCACAATCGAATCTGAAAAAATCTATAAAAGAATCCCCTTTATTTCCAAACATATAACCTATCCAATAGCAAATATTCTCCAGAAGCATGGTATCACTCCAGCCCTTTATAATATAAATAATTTATCCTCCCAATTAATAAATAATAAACTCGACAAAATTGATAAAATAAATAGATCTGGTGTATACAAATTAAATTGCGACGATTGCGAGGCAATTTATATTGGCCAAACGGGACGATCTTTTATAAAACGGCATAAAGAACATTTAGCTTCCCACAGACAATTAATAAGAAACCAGCCCATAAATCCAGACTCTACTTCCGCATTTGCTAATCATCTATATGCCTTAGATCATGTACCTTCACCTTCTAACCCCTCCCCTATTCATTTCGAAAGAAAAGGATTAAGATTGGACCTTCTTGAATCCATGGAAATAAAATATGCCTTGTCAAATGATGAAAATGTTATCAACAATCAACTAGATGTAAAATCAAATATAATAATTGATTTTTTAATATCCAAATGTAAAAATCATTTCCAACCCAGAGACATAAGTCAATGACCTCACAAACTTGCCTTTTACCCAAACAATCCTATGTAAATAAAGGTCAACCCGAATTTCTTTCTGAATAACAGCTTAAGAGAAAGTGTCCTTTTAAAATAATTTGATAAATTCTGTCTCTCTGTTCAATAAACATATATAGCCTGTCATTCAATAAATTTTATTTAGTTACCTTCTGTATTTCCTGAAGATGGGTTGATAGCCCGAAATATATATATTGAAAAAGAAAAAAAATTTTATATCTTTTAATTTTTTAATTTTAATGTGAAATAAGTGACCCAGTATCCTTAACTCATAGTAAATCCATATTAAATAAAATATCTATTTACTCTTATCTTTAGAAATTATATTTATTAAAGCATATTATCTGATTCCTTCAGGGAATGCGAATGGTAAACCACCCCTGTGAAAAATGCTCTCCATAGTAATCGATGAATCTTGGAATCGAGTATGGCACTTGAAGAAAGAGAAGAAATAAATGCTTAACACATTTTCAAGGTGATTTCTTCATATATATATTTTTTAATCTATTTCAGTTTTTAGAACAAGATAAGAAACTACATAATTAATTAATCAGAGAATGATACAAAATTACACCTCCATATCAAGCCAGGAAAGATCTTTCCAAAGGAAGTGTTCCTTCTTAAGATGTATCCTTAGAAATCACAGCAAATGAAGAAATACTAACGATTACTTGATATGAAGTTTTATCTTAAAAAATCACCTTAGCAAAAAGGAAAATGCATAGGTAAATATTACCACTCGTTTTATTTGCTACAATTTATTTTTCTCCTCAGACAAGTATAATATAAAACCAAATTTTAGCTCTATAAAATCTCTTAAACAGTCAGCTGGCCTGCCTGTAGTCTCAATAAATAAATAAATAATCACCGAAATGTTTTGACATCGCCTCCAGCCTGTCACTTGATCAACTTTCCCCTCTCTTCGGTAATTCAAGGGTCTTTCGAGATCCATAGGGGCTGCATCTTACTGGTACGGGGTACTGGTCATTCGATGCATTAAAAAATAAACTGCAACGGATCGTTGCTAAACTTTATCCAAATTCATTTGAAATATTAATATGTTCTTGAGTAAAGTACTTTAAAATATAATTTTACTAAAAAACTTTATTTAACCTTTTTTGTGGTCCCCAAGGTACTTAATTAGGATATTAAATTTCATCAAAATTAGTTAAGTCATTTTCAAGATATTTAGAAAAAACTAAAAAAGTACTGAAATAAAGTACTAATGTTTGTGGACCGATATGTACCAAAAACTAATCAGCGCTCATTTTGTTAAAATACTGCTAGGTTTTCAATTTCATTTCAATCAGCGCAAAGGTGTGGAAAAAATCGTGGACGAAAAAAACGATAACACACACACATACATCCATCCGCACGACGCACTTCCAAAAAAATGGCACTTTTTGGCCTCTCGACGAGATTCCAGGTAATTTTTGGCAAAACCGTCACGTGCTAAAATTCAATCTCATTGAATACTTCAATTTGTGACCTTAATTGAGTCTATGGGTTCCGTAGTCTTTACCTGAGGACCCTTTGAAGTCGCGCTTGCCTCGAGAGCGATTCCAATACTTTCTCCCATGCTTCGCATTGGATAAAGTAAAAAAATTAACGAAGACCGAATTCTCAAGAAAATTTTAATGAACCAGCCAGCAGGGAAAAGAAGCAGATGTCCACCTAAAATACGCTGGCAGGACGAGTTATCATAAACAGACCACAGACTATTAATAATAATATTAAGAAGAAGAAGATTTAAAATATTAAAGGTACATTTGATACAATCCCCCTCTTCTTTAACTCAAATTTAATTGATATTCTAGTTATTTCGAAAAGTCTAGTAAAAACAAGCATTTCTCATTATTCTGATATTTTCAAAGTCATTTGTTTATATTATAGAAAAGCTATTTTCGGCCCCTTAATAAATTATTGAAATAAATAAAAAACTTCATCACACTATACACTTCAATATGAATTCGAAAAAAATCTCCTGCCAAGAAGGCGGCTTTTCCAGATTAGATCAAGCTGTGTCACGTTAGAAATTATACAAAAATGAAGAAATGCTTAACACATTTTCAAGATGATTTCTTTATATATTTTTTTAAAATCTATCGCAGTTTTTAGAGCAAGCCAACTATTTTCTAAATCTGCACTTAATTAATTAGAGCATTATACAAAATTACACCTCCATGTTATAAAGACAGGAAAGTTTTCTCCTAAGGAAGTGTTCCAAATTAAGATCCATCCCATTAGAAATCACAGCAAATGAAGAAATCCTATCGTTTGTTTTTGTTTTATTTTATTTGCTACACTTATTCTCTCCAGACCTAGTCCATAGGACTTATGTTTAGATTTATATAGAATTGCCTATCTTTCTTTTTATTTCATTTTATCATTGGCTTCAACTTAAGACTAATTTGGCAATTACATCAGCTACATTTAATATCTTAGTTAATTTGAAAATATTTAATATCCTCCTCTTAATGATAAAGACTTAATCATACCCTTTCTTAATTAAATTTTATTTTTTTCAGATTGCTATGCTAAGATTTGCCGGGAACATTGCTCTACTAGGAAGCAATAAAAAAAGATAGTTTTTAAGGAATTTGGTGTTGGTACTTGGTGAAACATTTTTTAAAATTATTGGATAAAAATACTTGGTAGGTTTCACATTAAGATATAAAAAAATAAAACGAATTTATTTTTGGAGAATCTTTAATCTCGATATATATATTTCGGGTGACTAACCCATCTTCAGGAGAAACAGAAAGTAATTAGAGTTACTTTCTGTTTCTCCTGAAGATGGGTTAGTCACCCGAAATATATATATCGAGATTAAAGATTCTCAAAAATAAATTCGTTTTATTTTTATATCTTAATGTGAAACCTACCAAGTATTTTTATCCAATAATAATAAAAAAAGAATTAGAGGACCCTTGGAATGGAATCAACCAAATCCTAATAGAAGAAATGAAAATGAAAATAAACAAGAATAAAACCAAGGTCCTAGTTTGAACAAAGAAAGAACAAACGAGACCCAGAAATGTATAAAAATTGCCTAAGAAAATCTAGGAGTTAAGGAATTTCACTATCTAGGAAGTAAAATCACTTGCGATAGGAGGAGCCAAAAAGAAATTAAATCATACATTGTCCAAGCTGAAATGGGGTTTAATTCAAAACAAAAACAGCTATGCTCCTCCTCAATCAGCTTAGAAAACAGGAAGATGCTAGTGAAGACATATGATGGAAGTGAAACCTGGACGATTGGAGAAGCAGAGAGAAAGAGATTGGAGGCTTTCGAAATGTGGTGTTTTAAAAACCATTTTCCTTTATGGACCCAAGATCTTCTACCAATAAGAAGGAAGCTTTAATAGATCAGATATTATCAAGCTAGAATTGAACAAAAATGAAGAAATGCTTAACATGTTTTCATGGTAATTTCTTTATATTTATATAGATTGAATCAATTTAGTGTAATGTAGAGTAAGGGAACTATTCTGGGATCTGTGCTTAATTAATGACTGCAGAGCCATTAAACAAAATTATACACCAATTATTATGAGCCCAGAAAAGGTATTTCCCAAGAAAGAGGTGCATCTTAAAAGATCACCTTAGAAAACAGAGAAATGAAGAAATATTATCGATTGTTTTATTTGCTAAAATTTTGCTTCTCAGACCAAGTATATACTACTCGTATAACTATATTTTGGCATTACAAAGAATTTTATATATCGTCGCCTTTGAGTGTAAACCTGCTAAATCCATTTTTTTATCGCATATGACATATTAATACCGTTCGAAAGAAAAAGAGATCCAGCATCGTCCAAGTAAAACTGCTACTTAAAATTACTATCGTAAGTTGTAGAAAAAATGTGAAAAATAGTTTCTTTCCTAAACAACAATATTAAATTTTGTGAAGTTTTTGTCTGCCCTGTAAAATATCATTGTCGTGAGTTAGCAGGTTTACACTCTAATGCGACAGATATTTCTCCTTTTTTTATTTTCTTATTTTATTTTGTTAGTGGATTCTAGTCTAACATAAAGAGGCTGATTTGACAAAACATCAGATAATATTCAGTAACTATCTTTTGATATTCTTTATCATAATCTTCTAAAATTCAATTTTTATTTTTATTTTAGATTTTTATGTTTAACACATTTACATATTCTCTATAAGAACCAATCAACTGAATACCTAAACCAATATACAAATAAATATTCGTTAGATTTTTGTTCATATTATAAAATTGGACTCGTTGGAAGATTCATACAAATATTGGAAATCTTTGCTAATGTATTTATTTTTCTAAACAACGCATGACATGCAAAAGAAGCACTAGAAACAAATTTTCAAGGTAATTTCAATGAGTTAAATTCAATTTTAGTCAAGACCAGATATCATTAGCAAACCAGATATCATTAGCACTTTTCGATCTTATACTTAAGTATTTAATAGAAACTATAACAATATTAAAACACCTAATAGGCCCAAATAATTTTTCCCCACAAGGACGCTTTTCTAAATTAGTATGCTTATTATCTAAAGATAGAGAACTCATACTTTCATTATAGCTAAGTTCTATACATAGCCCCCCGCAAGGAGGTGTCCAAGTGCACTTGTGGTTCCCGGGCACCGCAGGGGCCCATGACCATGACCATGTTTTTTAAGGGGATATGTTAGAAAAAAAATGCCTAAGGTGACCAACTTTTTCCATTTTATAAAAAAACCACTACTTATTCCATTTTGGGCCCCGTCGCAAAATTTCATGTGGGGGCCATGGTTCTATATAATAAATTCAGAGATTAGATAATAACTATCAGAGTAAGCCAATTCTGGCATCTGTACTTAATTTTTATTTATTCCTGAATCTATATATATAAAATTAAGGTTTTGTCTGTACATTTCTCCAAATCACGCCAAATTTTGGTTGCACACGTTTCAAGCAAAGTTATGAACGAAAACACCCTCAACAAAATTCCTGTATGTCTGTCTGTTTCCGTCGTTTCCGAAAAGTTGCTCACGATTCACGTAAAAACGGCTAAAGGGATTATTATGAAATTTCATATTTACATCAGATGTCTTCTAACTTACGTTTTTAGCTATATAACGTTTTGATATTTTGACCCCAAAAGGGGGTTTGGGGGGGGGGGGCGCACGAATGAAAATTATCAAATAACTCCTAAACTATTAACTCTACGGCAAATTTTAAAATGAGCAAAGTTGTAGGGGATGTGATTTCTGACAACTTTTGTTTAAAAAAATTCCCCCAAAAAACCACCCAAAAAGGGGGGGGTCAAAATATGAAAATTCTTGCTTTTGGACCAAACTCAACCAAATTTTATATACATAATCTGTGGGTCACTAGAAGGCTAGAAATGCAAAAACTAACCACCAAAAGGGGGGACAAAAAATGAAAATTCTTACCCTTAATAGCCAACTTAACCAAATTTTGTATATAGAATCTATGGGTCACTAGAAGGCTAGAAATGAAAAACTGCGTGCTGGGGTAAGGTGCAGGGGGGGGGGGCACGGGGTGAGGGGTGCAGGGTGGAGTGGAGGGTTTAGGTGAAGGTCCAGAGGCATAATGAGGGGGGATCAGGTGAGGGTCCAGAGGCGTGGTGGGGTGGTGCGGGGTGGGGTCCGGGGTGGGTGCGGGGTGGAGGGCGCGGTGATGGGGTCCGGGGGATGGTGTGGTGGTGCAGGGTGGAGTGGGGGGTTCAGGTGAGGGTCCAGAGGCGTAGTGGGGTGGTGCGGGGTGGTGGGGTGGAGGCGGTTGTTGTGCACGGGTGCGGGGGGTGGGAGGTGCTGGGTGGGGTTCGTGGGGTGGCTGTGGTGGAGTTCGTGGGTTGGGGGTCCAGGGGCGTGCCCCCTGGCCAGCAAGAGGGCCGCCGAGGGCGAGCCTTGCAGTTAGTATTATATAATATTTCAACCTCATGTTGATTTAAAGAAGGTTCTATCAGATTAGTAGGTCGATTAGATCTACATATAAAGAGCCTCCAAACATGGAATCAATTTAGAAGATGGCAATAAGCCTGCTAGGGGTTCTTCCTGCCTCGTCTTGCTTTTGTTATTTTATTTGAGCGTCTCCACTTCCTCTCTTATGTCCCTCGGATCCTTTCGTTCAGTGGGTCAGTACAAAACTATTATCAAAGATATCTTAGTGCAAGAGAACAGCTCAGAGCCTTTATATCTCCACAGACATGGTCGCCGGCAGGATTATTTTCAGGGGGGTGCATCTTCATCTACACACTATACTAAATAAATAAAATAAATAAATAAATCTTTATTCCTCGACCTGCTTAGAGGCACAAGTCCTCGGTGGCTAGGTCCTCCAAACATCAATACAATCTAGCTACAATACATTAATAAACATCAATACAAATTAATTACAACAATTTAAAAAATAATAAACAAGTAAAAAAAAAAAATAAAAAATAAAAAAATAGAAATGTATGCTCATTAATAAATAACATGACCATAGATTTCCATCAAAAAACAAAAAGTAATTTAAAAATTCCGCGCAAAAACCCGATACCAGGAGCAAGCGACGCATTAGCCATCCCGGCATTTGCCATAAGTTGTTAAGGAAACCTGGTCAAAACCTTAACAAGGATGGTATGACCTTTCTCTACCTCACCTAATCTCTGCTTGTGAGAACTAAATAAAATTTTGCACAACTCTAGGACATTAGGACTTGACAAAATTTATAATTGATTTAATCATAGGGGGCAGAGGACTATAATCCCAAGTAGTAACAGACAGATTGTTCCACAAATCAATGCCAGATCCTACAATTGAATGTAAACCGATATTTTTCAAGAATCTTGGCTTACGAATCTTTTTTCTATGATCAGCTCTACCTAAATAATTTGGTTCCTGAAATCTATTCGCTATTTCCTCCCAACTCCTAAAACCCTCATAGGCTTTGAAAATCACTTTCAATTTAGCCCATTCCCTTCTCTCCAATAAGCTAGACCATCCTAATTCATTAATCATTGAAGTGACACTACTAAACCTATCAAATTTACCAAAAACAAATCTAGCCGCCCTCCTTTGTACCATATCAATTTTTCTCTCTAATCGTTGTGGATGTTTGTCCCAAACCACAGAACAATACTCTAAATTAGGTCTTACATAAGTTAAATAAACTTTTGACTTAACTTCTCTAGATGTACCCTTCAAAATTCTACCAAACATTCCCAATTTCCTATAAGCCTTATTGACTATATAACTAATATGCATATCCCACTTTAAATTTGCCTGAATATGTATGCCTAAATATTTATAAAATTTAGATTCATTTATAATATTTCCACCAATGTAATAATTTTGAGGACTAACCAGATTTCTAGTACTAAATCTAACCAAATTTGACTTGGAATGGTTTAGTTCCATTGAATTGGATCTACACCATCCTTCAATTTGATCCAGGTCATTCTGTAAAGTAAGGCTATCACAATCATTATCAATTACTCTATATACGACACAATCATCCGCGAAAAGCCTAATAGATGATTGCACGATAGAAGGCAAATCATTTACATATATAAGAAAAAGAAGAGGACCCAGAACACTACCTTGAATCACCCCAGACGTGACATCTACTCTATCAGACAGACCATTACCCACTTTTACAATTTGAGTTCTATCCCTAAGAAAACACCGAATAAATTTAATTAACTTAACAGACAACCCTGACGAGTTTAATTTTTCTAAAATAATTTTATGACTGATTTTATCGAAAGCCTTATTACTAATAAAATATAATTTATAATAGTGCTTCCTTATAATTATAGGTAGGCATATAATATTAGACATTTATGTTATAACAATTAAGTTAATGTCAAATTCAAATCAATTCTTAATTTTTTTCTGTGTATTTTCTTTCATGACAGGGGGTTGCTAATGCTCCCCCATGAACCCCCTGCCAGCGCCCATGTCCACAGATCTAGAGCATTTAATTTATTTTTGGCTGTACAAAGATTTATGTAAAAGAAAAAAAATTATTGATTGTTTGTATAAATGAAAAAAAATCTTATAAAAAATTTGTATTTTTTCAAAGATTTATATACTTATATTAATTAATTTATTTTATTTTTAAAAGATAAATTGCCCTTTACATCAATTGATATTACAAATCTTCACCTTATAATTCATCTTAACTTAATTATATTCTTCCTTATATTTCTATTTATTTATTTACAATCAGATTGAATTTAGATACAGGTTTAAGTAAATTTGATGAAATTTTTTCCTTCTTCTGATTGTTTCGCTGTTGACCAGAAGAACCATGGCCAATGTGTTTGTGTGATTTTCCATTTTTATTTTTTGTTTAATGACCTTTCTAACTGGTGGTACATTAAGATCAATGTATAGGCTTTCATTTGTAATATACGAGGGGGCATTTGATAATTATGTCTCTCAGGATTTTTGATTGGACTCTTTGAATGTTACTCAGGTTTGGATAGATCACATTTTATTATTTAACTCGGGAAGATAAAACTTTATTTATTTTTAATTGTTTAATCAGGCGTTTCGGACATCTTCAAGGGGAGATACACAATAAATATATATTGTTTATAATTTATTAGGATGCTTTGTAAGTTGATAATATGTACAACAGTACAGCAACCGAGTCCCTGGTGTAATGGTCAGCAAGTCTGGCTGGCAACCCGGAGGTCTCGGGTTCGATTCCCGGCTATACCCAGACATTTTTTCTGTAAGTATAGGGTCTGGTAATAAAAATTAAGTGGGAGATAAATTTAACCTAATTTATCTCGCGGAGAATTTACCACCGCTCGAAGCCCCTAAAAACTTAGTAAATTGGATTGTATCTAACTCTCTGAGATTTGGCTCGTGATCCAGGCTTCTTTCCTTCTACTCTGTTCTTTTCACGATGGAGGGGCCATCCCATACCGGCCTTTAGGGTATGCACCTTCTGGTGTATCTCCCTTCTCACATCAATATCATTAAAAAAAAAAAAAAAAAAACGTTTATATTACAATTTGACTAGAATACTACTTATTGTCAAGTTCAGAGCTTGAGGAAGCTTCGGCGATTGGAGGTGAAATAGCACATATAAAAACTCTATATAAGTATCTTCCCATAAATTAATTTATTCACAATAGGTACTTTTGTTACACTTGAGCTGCTTTTCCGTCAATTTATTAACTCTCCCAGTCGTTCTCTAAAAAATACATATTAAGAACAATGAGAAATGAGTATAAATTAAATATTATATTCTAATATTTGACATTTTTTTTTTCAGTTCCATTTGGAGACTCCTGTCTAGTCTATGAGCCTATGCACCTGTTGCCTCTGCCTACTAGATACATACGAGATTGCAAAGAGCCTCAAGCCCTTGATCTTGAATTGATCTCTGCTTTGGAATCCACTAGACAAAAAAGTGAAGAAAAACCTCTCATCTAAAATAATATTTAATATAAAATTGCACAAAAACGCACTTCATAGTTTATTTTCCATGCAAAAAGAAATAAAAGGAAAAAACTTAGGTAATAAACATCTTTTCGAAATTACTATATTTTAATTAATTTTTCATAGAATAAATCTGATATATAAATGAATAAATAAATATGAAGAGTTCAAAAGTATATAGGAACAGGCCCATAATTTGTTAACTGAATAAACCTTTGATCCTTATTAAAAACGAGCTTTTCGTGCGTGCCTTCGGCACGCCCTCGAAGCTCGGCCCTCCGGGCTGGTGCCCTGGCGGGCAGCGTCTCGGTCCAAAAATTTTATTCCTCTTAAAAAACCACACTCCAAATGTATACCCGTAAACTACCGAAAATACATCGTCTCTTAAAAGTTTTCGCCTCTTTAATTTTTGAGTGGCGGGGGGAGGGGGGGAGGAATAATTGTGAGATATATTTAAATTTAAATTTCATTTTTCCTTTTCAAAACAAAAATAATGAAATGATTTACGAACTGCAAAAAATTCGCAGGCTGAATCATGGAAATTATTCAAATTTACGCGGTTCAATTAATTTAATTAATTACAAAAAATATATTTAATGTTTCTTAATTTAAAATGAATTGGAGTCTTTCATTTCAAAATTCGAGTGCAAATTAAAATTATATTTCAAATTTGCCTGGTTAATGAAAATCAATTGGAGCTGTCAGTTTAAAATCCGAGCTGACAATTATATTTCAAATTTGCCTCGTTAATTAATATATATTTAATGTTTTTAATTTAAAATCAATTGGTGTTTTTTCATTTCATTCGAGTTCAAATGAATACAATATTATCTCGACACAAAGTCTAAATCAAAAATTTATAGTTTTAGTAACTGAAATCATGGTATAAATATTAATGTCAGATTGGTCTAGTGGTTAAAGCTAATGACCTTACAGTCTCGTTTAGACCTTCGTCAGGTAAACATCGACTATACCTACCAGGCAGTCCGCTCTTACCTGGCTCCTACGCTAACCTAACCCAAACAGTGAATTTATACATTTTATAATATATAAATATTAAAATACAACTTTTAAATTAAACAAATTCTTATAAACTATCAAATAGTGAAAAAATCACAAATTATCAATGAAAATGGGAATATCTCTCCCATGACCAGTGACAGTGAAACTCCTATGCATCAACTCATCGCGAAAGGATCAAAAAGAAAAAATAACGACGAAACATCACCAGGAAATACAAAAATGCACAAAATGGACTTTACAACGCCCAACAGATACTCATGTCTCAGCCAAGAAGATGAAACATCCGAAACATCCGTGAGTAACGAAAATAAAAAAATAAAAAATAGACCACCACCCCCAATCATCATAAAAGGAAAACCAGCCCAGGGCAAACAAAAGGAATTCATCTCAAAAATAACAAATAAAATTAAAAAGGGCTTCCACATTGTCAACAGGGAAAACAATACAAACCTATTCATTCACTCTGAAGACGAATGGATCGCTTATAAGGATTATCTCAAAGAAGAAAACATTGAATTCTTTTCATACACAATGAAAAAGGAGAAAAACCATGCCTTTGTTCTCAAAGGTATAGAGCATGAAGAGGACCCTGAAACAATAAAGGGATGGCTCCTAGACCAAAAACTACCTGTTAAAAATGTGCACAAAATGAGAACAAGAGGTCAACCCTTATTTATGATAATCACTAAAAATGATATAACATTAAAAATTATCTCAAAAATAAAAACGTTAGATCATGTAGTAATAAAATGGGAAAACGTGATCAATAAAAAACGACACATACAATGCCACCGCTGCCAAATGTGGTCTCATGCCACCTCCAACTGTAACAATGAGCCTAAATGCCTAAAGTGCGCCGCTAACCACTTGACTAAAATGTGCCAAAAAAACGAAACCCCACCTAAGTGTGCGAACTGTGATGGAACCCACCTGGCAAACAACACAGACTGCCCTATTTACCAAGAGATAGTATCAAAAAAAACATTGGAACAGAAAACTCATACAAAAACAGAAATCCCAAGAAAAAATCAACAACAAAGAACCGGACATGAAAAGAACAAAGAAAACTTCCCAACCCTTCGGCGGCAGGCTACAACGGTCAGCAACCCATGGACAAAGAAACCAATTGAATACCAGGTAAACAATCCCTCAACTCCCCAAAATACCCATACAAATGAAAGTGAAAGTCTAACAGGATTCAATGAACTCGTAGACGAAATAAAAACACTGAACTCACTGTGTAATATAATAGAAATAACTAGAGCTATTAAGGACTTAAATGAAATGCTGAAAAAATGCAAAAGTAAAAATGAAAAATTCACAACAATGATAACATTCACTAACCAGAACATTAATACTTATGGATTATAATCTAAAAATAGTGAGCTGGAATGCTAACGGAATATTTGAAAAACTAGAATATTTAACTAACTATATTAAAAAAGAAAAAATAGATATTGTATTATTAAATGAAATTAAACTAAACAAAAACAAAAGACTAAATATTAAAGGTTTCAATACTATTAGAAAAGACAGAGACGACAATAGTGGATATGGAGGGGTAGCCATATTAGTTAAAAATAATATTAATTTTAAGGAAATTGAAAGAGTACAGGGATGCTCCATTGAACACATTACAATTCGACTAGAAGACAATCTAACAATTATCTCAGTATATAATAGTCCACAAAACAATTTTACCTGTAATGACTTATTAAATCTAACCCGCACAGCCAATAAGGTACTAATAGTTGGAGATCTCAATGCGAGACACCATTTCTGGAACTGTCACAGCAACAATTCTAACGGTACAACTTTAGTATCCTTTTTAAACAATACAAATTGTATCTTACAATACCCAAATACGCCAACTCACTACCCAACTAACGGGGGAACACCATCCACAATAGACATAATAATAAATAAAAATGTCACAAAGACAACTAACCCTACATCAAACCCAGACCTTCCCTCAGACCACAACCCTATCAAATTCTCAGTCAAAACAAAAATTACATGCTCAATTGAACCAAAAATCATAACCTCCTATAAAAACACAAACTGGGATAAATACAGACAGGAATTAGACACATTTATTAAAATCTCCCCAGATCTCTCAACAGAACAATCCATTGACGAAGCTATAGACAAATACTCCAGAGCAATAATAAAAGCTAAGGAGAGTAATAGTACTAAAATCAAAACCAATAGAAACCAGGAACAACTACCCAATGACATTATCAATAAAATCAAAATTAAAAACAGAAATAGGAAAATATGGCAACGTACACGCGACTCCCAGCTTAAGACACAAATCAATCATATGACGAAAGAAATAACACAAGAAATTAAAAACTATAAAAACGAGCAATGGAACCGAAAATTAAGAGAACTATCGGTACATGATAACTCACTTTGGAAATTCACAAAAAATTTAAAAAAACGCTTTGTAAAAATTCCCACACTAACAGACAACAACAAAGACTACATATCTGATAAAGAAAAAACAGACATACTTGCACAAACCTTTGAACAAGTCCATATCCTTAATCCATCCAACACGACAGAACAAACCAACATAATAGAGAAAACAAACAAATATCTCAAACAAAACCTCAAACTCACAAATCAAGAAATTAGTGAAGTAATCACGAACCCGACAGAAATAAAGGAAATAACAAAAAAACTGCGAAATAACAAAGCACCGGGAATAGACAGCATTGATAATATACTAATTAAAAATCTATCAAAAAAAGCCATAATCCAACTAATGTACATAATTAATGCCATTCTAAAAATCCAATACTACCCATTCCAATGGAAAATAGCCTCAATAGTACCAATAGCCAAACCAAATAAAAATCACAAACACCCTCAAAATTATAGACCCATCAGTCTATTAAATGTACTCTCAAAAATAACAGACAAAATCATACTCAACAGATTAGAACAATACGACAGAAAAAACAAAATCACAATAAATGAACAATTTGGATTCAGACAAAAACACAACACTGTACAACAAGTAGTAAGAATCACAAGCCATATAATGGAATGTTTTACCAACAGAAAAAACATGGCAATGGTTCTAATAGATCTAGAAAAAGCCTTCGACAGAGTATGGACTCAGGGACTATTATATAAACTAATAGAATACAAAATCCCTTTTATCTCATCAAATTATTAAATTCCTACCTGACCAATAGAAAATTCAAAGTAAAACTAAACAATACTTATTCGGAAATCAAAACAATTAAAGCAGGAGTACCACAAGGCTCAGTACTAGGCCCAAAACTATTTACATTATTCATAAATGATATCCCTAAATTAAACAACTCCACAAACCTAGCACTCTATGCAGACGACACAGCAATATTTTCTCAATCATTCAATGCAGAGGTAGCAAACAAAAAAAATCAGATACACATGCAAAAAATAGAAAAATATTTCGAGAAATGGAAAATCAACCTAAACTCATCCAAAACGGAAAATATATTATTTACCAGAAAATACACTCAAAACAAAATCTTCACCCCTCTTATAGTACACCAACAAAAAATAACTTCAAAAAACGATGTGAAATATCTTGGAATAAAACTTGATAAAAGGCTAACATTCAAAAACCACATAAAAGAGTCCCTCAGAAAAGCGTACGGCAATATGAAAACACTATTCCCACTACTATCTAGGGATTCCTTCTTAACTCACAAAAATAAAAAACTAATCTACACCACAATATTAAGACCTACACTGACATATGCTGCACCGGCCTGGTGTCATGTAAGCAAAACAACTATCAAACCACTACAGATATATCAAAACAAATGTCTACGACTAATTAACAACCGAGGAAGAGATACAAAAATATCCGACCTGCACGAAATGAGTCAAATAGAAAGAATAGATGATTTTATAATCAGAATCTCGAAAACTTTCTATGAGACTCAATTAAAACACAACAAACTGACAAGAGATATACCCAAAAGACTAAGAGACACAACAGGGAAAAACCCAAAGTACACAAACATATACAAGAAAATAGGTATAATTTAAAAACTAACAATATAATATAAACCTTTTTATTTTTATTCTACTAAAAAAAAAAAGAGAAAAACTGAAAACAGGTTTTTGTTCTTGTAACTTTTCCTGTAAAATAAATTAACGAAAACATCTTAAAAACCAACAACTTTATATAATCAATGCACTTAACACTGATTATTCTAAATAAACCTTAAATATCTAAAGCCTAAGCAAAAAAAAAAAAAAAAAGCAGTATAAGCCTTAATGTACTAGGCAGGAGACTGCAAATAGAAACTAATTATAAAACATATGTATAAAATCTGTAACCTTATAGAATAATATTACTAATGTAAAAACCTACTGTACAATATTGTAAATAAAGTTTTTTTTAAAGTTTAAAAAAAAAAAAAAAAGTTAATGACCTTAGTTCAAGAGTTCGTAGGTTCGATTCCTGGCAAGAGGGAGATTTTTTTAGAGAAATTTCTCTTAGCGTTGTTACAAATTAATCTAGACAAACATATATAGTATGATCGAATGGTCGTATATCTCTATATTATTATTATTTATGGAATTTATACTTTACTTTTCACGTCTCATACAATATAAAAACACATTTCGTCAATTTAATAAGCAAAGTGTTTAACTTTACTCTTTAAAAGTTCCGTTTAAAAAGTAAAATGAAGCTCCCTAGACGCTACAAAGTCTGTCTGTCTATCAAAGCATAAGCTGAAGGAGATACTAGATTTTTGAAATATTTGATCTGTTCTTTTTGATGGGCACAAGTACCCGATTAAATTGAGAATCATTTGGCAGGCAATTAATTCGCCTTCAAACAAATACAATTGAAAATGAATGAACTAACTGACAAACGAATTAATATTCATTCGGATACTTGTGTCCATCAGAAAATATTTTATTAGATTAGATAAAATATTTTTAATCAAAAAAGTCTGAAGATGAAGACTTTAAAACTAGTCTACCAAATAAAATTATATATTTTCACCCGCCATTAAATTCCTCATTTTGCGTATAGCCCGCATGACACTCGGATGGATCACCAAATGGATTTGAAATCTAAGATGTTATATATTCAATCTCCCAGTACAGAGCGCCCGATCTATTAGCACGTATATTAGGTGCTTGCCATTAATTAATCGTATGTTTCCTACATTTGATTCAATCGCGAATCAAATGTAGGTGATTTTTGTCAAATATTGAGTGAAAATAATATCTGAACTTATATATTTCTAACTTGAAATAATGATGTTAAATAAATTTATAATTTTTCTCATTAATATATCAAAGAATAATTAACACATTAACGAGAATTATTTGATCGCGCTTTTTGAAAAAGATATATATCGCTAAATGGATCATATCTTTGTCTCTCTTGGTCCAGACTTAAGACTCCGCAGACTCCAATAGCTGAACCGCAGTAGTCTCGCGATATATATCTTTTTCAAAAAGCGTGATCAAAATAATTCTCGTTAATGTGTTAATTATTCTTTGATATATTAATAAGAAAAATTATAAATTTACTTAACATCATTATTTCAAGTTAGAAATATATAAGTTCAGATATTATTTTCACTCAATATTTGACAAAAATCACCTACATTTGATTCGCGATTCAATCAAATGTAGAAACACGATTATTTCATTTTGGTGTAGTGTAAATCGTCTTCAAATTTTAACAGTGTGTTTATTATGCTTTTAAGACTTAGGTATATTCCAAGTTTCGAAGACTTCTTGAATTTTTGCATTTGTGAATGAACTACCTTAAAATACAGTTTGATAAATCCTATATAAATGTTATTATTTAATCATGTTTAACATGTTTAATATCTAAATCAAACAAAAAAAAAATTAATCTAATTGTTATTTTTGTGAAATATCTCTTCAATTAATATTGGTTGAAAACGTTCGTAGATAATCATGATTATTAAATCTGTCACCGTATTGATTGGATCTGTTAACTCATCACTGACTGATAATTCATTTTGATAAAACGTTTGAGTAAATTCAAGCGAGATTATTATTTTTTTTTTCACCCGGTACCCACGCCGAGTTTATGCTTTTAATTAGAAAATCGCTTAGAATTCAATTTGAAAATCGAAATCTAGAATCAGCATGTTTTTGACAAACGTCAATCTAAAACGATTATTTCCATGATGTATAACACAAGGCACAAGTGCATCAAAATATAAATCTCATTTGAGCGAAAATGAATGTCAATTTCGATTTATATTAAAATATATATATATGTTTGAAACAGGAAATCACGTAACAAAATGAACCATTATCTATTAATTATCATTTCACCTTTCATTAATCTCTGACTGTGCTAATAGAAGAGATAGAAAGAGTCAGACATATCCTTGAATTTTGAATGAAATCACGTTAAAGCATTCGAAGTCACGTTGAGATTTTTGATAAATTTATTAATTAAAACATCCATTGTTCAGTCACTAGAGAGTTAAATTAATTTTAAACATTGCCTTATTTTTAAGTAAAATCCATTTAATACACACATACTGATAAATCTACTATTATTAAACGAGCAAAAATTGTATATATATTTACATAGTACTTGGAGCCACCGAGCGATGCTCGGCAACTTTTTGCTTCAGTTAAAAGTTATATATTAATACAAGGTGTACAACTTTGCTTCCGCAGTTTTTTCCCCAAAATTTGAGGCTTTATTGAAAAAAATTGGCTACACATATATCATTCAAAGCATTTTCCATCGCTTAGGCCGCTACTTTCTTCCATATTTCTGGTAGCATACGGATACCGCTTCGGAAGAATGCTTCATCTTTTGAGGCTATCCATGAATCGACTCAATTTTTGGTATCTTATAATGTGAAGTGCTGCCCAGACAGGCCATGCGCCATCGATCGAAACAAATGGACATCAGAAGGAGTAATGTCTGGTGAATATAGCGGGTGGGATAAAACTTCCCAATTGAGTGTTTCCAAAAAGGTTTTGACTGGTTTTGTGAAAAATCGGCGACAGTTCATATGGAACCCAATTTCCTTGTTTTAGAATCATTCCCAATGATTTCAACGGATGTGAAATTGATTTTTGAGTCGTAATGTATGTGCAAGTTCTTCTAGCTTTTGGCACGAATCTTAGTCTGATAATGCTTTCAATTCCGCGTCTTCTCAGCTGCAGATTTTTTCAAATTTAAGCAAGTAAATCAAAAGCTCCCGCAAATGACGCTTATTCGGCTCAAAACTCGACATTTTCGCACACAAAAAAATATAATATACTGATGAAAATTCACTAAGATTTCAAGGTTATTTTGTTAACAAATATACAACCTTACGATAATTAAGTTTTAATTCTGATAATTTTAATCATAACTTACTGGTGGGACCAGCTTTGTCAAACGGCGTAAACTTATTTGTACACCTTATATTATTTTTAATTTAAAATTCTGATAAAAACCACCCCGTCACTGCACACTACCCCGGCACCCCACCCCCATACCAGCCCCGCTACGCCCCTGGACCCCCGCCCCATACCGCGCTCGCACACCACACCCACCGGACAACCGCCCCGTACCTCCCCCGAGCACCCGCTATTTTTTTATTATTATTTTCCTATTTATTTTTTTATAATGTTTATCATATATGAACGAATGTAGGCAAATTGGTCTACGAGTAAACAAATATACACACATAATATGTGGACCACTAGAAAGCTAGAAATGCAAAAACTGGGTGCGGGGTGGGGTGGATATGGAGGTGCAGTTGTGGGGGGTCCGGTGGTGGGGGCGGGGTTTGGGGTGGGTCGAAATGGGGGTGGCGGTGGGATGCAGTGGTGGGGGCGAGGTGTGTGGTTTGGGGGGCAGGGGGCGTGTATTATTTAGATTTGCATTTTTTTAATTTGGTTACCGTGCATAGCTCGGTGACTCCAGGTACTTAAACTTAAGTCTTGAGTCCTAATTGACAGCAATCGACTAACGCTTCACTAACTCCAAAAAGAGGAGATTCACGATTTAAAATAATAGTTCTAATGTTCTACTCTATTATTTGTGCGTTTTCTGTTTTATATTTTTTTTTCCAGATTTTCTACATTGAATAGTAAAAGGGAATTAATGAAGATAGAAAACCGAAAATCTAATCAGTTCATCACAATGGGAATACACAATTTTGAAACCAGAAGAAACTCTCTAGTTCCCACTATGTCACGTAAAATTTGAATAATTTTTAAAGTTCTCCAAATATACCGGGTGAGTTTTTTTATCTTGAGACAGTCTTATAACTCAAAAAACAGTGCATTATATGAAAAAAGTTTCAAATAAAAGATTTATTTATATCAAGGGGGAAACTAAACTACGCTATTGTTTGTCTGACGCTAGAACAAGCTTTCAAGGGTATTTCAAGGTCAAGTTCTGTTTTTTAAATGGAACCTTATATTTTTCTATACGTCTACTTAATCTACAAAAAAAATCTGAACGACTTTCATAAGAACTATTTTTTTATTCGACATCAAATAAACAAAGTATTAAATCAATTAGATCTCAAAAAAAATCCTAATAATTATTTTTAACAATTATTTAACTTAATTATCAAATAATAATGATTAAATAAATAATTATTAAATCCAAAAGTCACAACAATGAAAATAAGTGTTTATAATGATCTTAAAACTTCATTATACGTAGGTACACAGATTTAAGAGATTATTTTCTACTTAATAGAACTATTTAAAATTCTTGAGTTTAAAAAAGTTTATTTCTCGTGTCAATCCAGTAGATAGTTATATTGTATTACCATAATAAAAATGGAGCATTTTTTGTTGAAGACAGAATTGAAATGGTCTTAATTTATGGTGAATGTGGAAGAAGTGTTATGGGGCTGCCATTGAAATGGATGCCGAGCGTTTTCCTGATAGGAATACACCCTCCCAAGCTTCATTTTATCGTGTTGTAAATCTGTTATAAAAAAAACAAGAAATGTAAAGGCTACGAAGAAACTGAAACAGGCCAAAATAACGAAATTGGAACTGGAATTCATCCAGAAGACTTGCGATACACTCTGGAATGTCTCAGAACAGTGTCACTAAAATTATTAAATTATTTATTTAATAATTAAATATTTGATCATTATTATTTGATAATTAAGTTGAATGATTGTTAAAAATAATTATTAGAATTTTTTTGAGATCTAATTGATTTAATATTTTTTATTATTTGATGTCGTATAAAAAAATAGTTCTAATAAAAGTTGTTCAGTTTTTTTGTAGATTCAGAATATGTACAGAAACATATAGGTTTCCATTTAAAAAACAGAACTTGACCTCGAAATGCCCTTGAAGGCTTGTTCTAGGTCGACAAACAATAGCATAGTTTAGTTTCCCCCTGATATAAATAAACTTTTATTTGAAACTTTTTTCATATAATGCACTGTTTTTGAGTTATAAGACTGTCTCAAGATAAAAAACTCACCCGGCATATATATGGATCTATAAATGAATATCGTTGGGGGGCTGTTTTTTGAACATTTTGTTTAAAATGCCTTATATAATATATTATATATATGCCTTATATATAAATTATATAATTACTATATGTGTAATGTATGTTATATGATTTATTCTATTCTAAGTTGTACTCCAAATTTGTCAGGGTTATATTTTAAATTTAATTGGTTCATATCCATTTTAATAATAAATAAAAGATTCACGGGTTTTTGGACAATTTTTTTTATTAATGTTAAATATCAATTTTCGTACGACGTTTCGTCCTTTTTCAGGACTTTTTCAAGTACTCAATTACTTAAAACATTAATCGTTGATAAAATAGTGAAACCATCGAGACAATAAATAGTGTATTCATAATATTCATCTTATAATAAGTTAACAACCAATTTTAAATCATAGAGAAAATTTCTTCTAAATAAAAAAAATAAAAGTAGCTATGATTTAAGATTGTTTTTTTGAAAATTAGTTGTTAACTTATTATAGGATGAATATTATGAATACACTATTTATTGTCTCGATGGTTTCAATATTTTATCAACGATTAATGTTTTAAGGTAGTTGTTTCGCGACAATACTAGCAAAAAGTTAATGCTAGAGTATATAGAACAGACAATAAGGATTCATAGTTAATAAGCCCAAAACTTTTTGCTGTTTATGTACCAATTCTAGCCAATCCCGTGCTCGTTTGACAAATTTGGCACCATTGTAAGAGATTGAATATTTTTATATTAAAATGACTAATAGATCAAGAGCCCACGACGGCCAGACCTTCGTTATTTTATAAAAGCCGAAAGTTCCTCTGTGCATGTCCCCTATACAGGTAAGAACGACCAGCGACTATAGAGTTTGGGTTGTGGTTACTTTCAGCGAGTAACAGGTAATAAAGGTGTATAAAATAGTACTTTAAATTCGTTAAAGTATAGATGCTCAATTATTTTTATATTTTCTTCGGGATAACTTTAGAAATCTCGTCATCCATTGCCGGACACTTATGACATGTTGCTACCCTGCCGACACCCCTAAACTTTCTTTTTTGATTTTAAGTCGATTCTTCCACGTTTTCAGTAGAGGTTGCCATTAATAGTCAAAACAACAAAAATGGGAATGCAATAAGGTTATTCATCTAGTATTAGATAAGAATCGATGGTTATTATTTTTGATTTTAAGACGATTCCTCCATGTCTTCACCAATGGTTATCAATAATAACCGAAATGTCAAAAATCTATGTAAAAACCATTAAAACTGTCCGCCTATTGAGGTAACATTTTTTTATAGGTCGCCAAGTAATATATATAAAATTTATCTTTTATATTATAACGAAAGTATAATTATAATTTATTAAAGTTTAGGGGTGTATGGCAGGGGGTAGCAACTGTCATAAGTGTCCGGCAATGGATGACGAGATTTCTAAAGTTATCCCGAAGAAAATATAAAAAAATTGAGCTTTATACTTTAACGAATTTAAAAGTACTATTTTATACACCTTTATTACCTGTTACCTGCCAAAGTAACCACAACCCAAACTCTATAGTCGCTGGTCGTTCTTACCTGTATATGGGACATGCACAGAAAAAATTTCAGCTTTTTATAAAATAACGAGAGGTCTGGCCGTCGTGGGCTCTTGGGCTATAATAAAATACATTTAAAATTTTTATAAAAATCGTTTTATTTTTTAACAAATGTAATCAACGTCTACGTTACACCTTATGAAAATTATAATTTTGAAAAATCTAGCGCATGCGCCTGCTTAAAACATCTTTCTCTGGTTAAATAAATGCGCTGTTGCCAAATTGTTTTTAGTGTAAATTTTTTTTATACATTTTTCATTATTTATTTCATTATTATCTCAGAAACTGTGTTGTAACTATGAATCAAAATTGTCTTAAAATATGTATTTGCTTATTGTTGAATGTTGGTTTAGTTTATTATAAAAATGGTAAGAAGGGTTTCTTAATTATAATTAAATATGTATGTAAATTTTCCGATATCCCGTATAGTGCATATATGGTAAGAGTCTGAAAAACTCTGATTTTTGAAATTTAATATCTCCGGAACTGTATTGTTCATAAATTTCGTTTTGCCACCAATCGATGCAGAAGTATTTAAATAATAATCTGTATAAATTTCAAAAAATCCTAAGAAAACGCATTTGGCGGAACAACACTTTAAGTAATTGTGTACTTGAAAAGTCCTGAAAACGGACGAAATGTCGCACGAAAATTGATATTTAACATTAATAAAAAAATTGTCCAAAAAACCCGTGAATCTTTTATTGGTTATATTTTAAGTTGTACTCTAAATATGTCTTATAATAAGTAAACTTTTGTTATCTGCTCTATGAGACGAATTGCCTCAGAGTATCATTTAAATAAATAATTCAGGACAACAATTTGAATCATGCGTGAATGATTTCTGTAACGCTTTCAGGAATTCAGAAATAATAAATCAACCATATATGTTAGCATGTGTTACAAATCCTCTCAATGCCAATATGAGTGAATGAAATTTTTCTCTATTTTATATAGACACGAGCACTTTTGAAATGCAATTGCTTAGACATGACACTCAAAGAGTTATTGAACTCGAAATTTGTTCTTGCTACTGAAATTGAAAATCTCAAGAAGAAAAATGTAATCTGATTTCATTCCAAAAGTGAGCTGCTATAAAAGATGTACAAAAGGCACCAATACTGATTTTCAATTCTTGAAATAAGTTTCCGGGCTCATATGTTCAATTGAAAAATTTACATTTACTATTCTTCTTGTCGTGGGTTCATATTTCTCTGTGGAATCATTTTCAATTACCTATGAATTTTATCAAGAGCAAATTGAGAAGCCAAATAACCGACGAGAGTTTGGAGATAGGTCTAAAATTAGATACTTGGGGATGTTTGGTAGAATTTTGAAGGGTAGGTACATCTAGAGAAGTTAAGTCAAAAGTTTATTTAACTTATATAAGACCTAATTTAGAGTATTGTTCTGTGGTTTGGGACAAACAACCGCAACGATTAGAGAGAAAAATTGATATGGTACAAAGGAGGGCGGCTAGATTTGTTTTTGGTAAATTTGATAGGTTTAGTAGTGTCACTTCAATGATTAATGAATTAGGATGGTCTAGCTTATTGGAGAGAAGGGAATGGGCTAAATTGAAAGTGATTTTCAAAGCGTATAAGAGTTTTAGGAGTTGGGAGGAAATAACGAATAGATTTCAGGAACCAAGTTATTTAGGTAGAGCTGATCATAATTTTGATTCACAAAGAGAAACAAAGAGGTTGTCCTCTGCTTGATGCAAATAAACATATACACATATATATCAACATGATATATATGTGTATATGTTTATTTGCATCAAGCAGAGGATAACTTCTCTGTTTCTCTTTGTGAATCAACAACTCTGCTACTCTCGGCAAAACAAAAACTTTTCAATAATTTTGATTAATGAATTTTATTTAGTTCTCACAAGCAGAGATTAGCTGAGGTAGAGAGAGGTCATACCATCCTTGTTAAGGTTTTGACCAGGTTTCCTTAACAACTTATGGCAAATATCGGGATGGCTAATGCGTCGTTTGCTCCTGGTATCGAATTTTTGTGCGGAATTATTTAAATTACGTTTTGTCTATGATCATGTTATTTGTTAATGAGCATAAATTTCTATTTTTTTTCTTTTTCTTGTCTTCTTAATTGTTAATTTCTTTTAATTGATTTGTATTTATGTTTATTAATTTCTGTAGTCAATTTGTATTGATGTTTTGTTGACCTAGCCACCGAGGACTTGTGCCTCTAAGCAGGTCGAGTAATAAAGATTTATTTATTTAAAAATTAATATATTATGTACTTTCAAAGAAGTTTTTTAACGTGTTATAGTTGTGTTTCACAAAGAAGAAATAAAAATTTCTTTAATTATATTTTTGGAATTTTTTTATTTTTCTCTATACATATTTCGAGGTTAACAAAGACACCACTACAACCCATTAAAAAAACTCCTGTGTTTAAGTAATATGTTTCACTATAAACCAACACCGCTTTCCCTAAACGTTACTTTCAAAGAAATTTGTAAAGTTATAATTCACATTAGTTTTAATGATTGTATGTAGTTTGTGTCCATAAAGTTATATTTTGAAATAAATTATTTTATTCTATCAAATGAATACATTTCTTTATAAAAATATCCATGAAACGTTTATTAATTACCCAAATGCACTCCCGTTTGCTGATGAAAATATGATTTTCTTCTTACTTAGGCCTGTATGAGCGCATTAAACTGTTTGAAAGGTAATATTTATTATTTAAATATTTTATATTTAATGGCAATAAACAGTGTTTTAGAGTAGGTATTTATTATACAGTAGAGTCCCGAAAACTCGGCCTAATGTGGACCGAAGGGTGGCCGAGTTTGTGAAAATGCCGGGTTATCGGGAATGGGGTTAAAAAAGAATAAGTACGAGTGTTTCCTCAGAAAATACATTACTGTACTTGCATGTATTGTTTGCTTGGGAATACAACAGAGAATAAACTGCCCAAATGCCTTTAAACAAAGTTCCTCGTTTCAAACCCTATCTCACTGCTATCCAAACCCTCTATCTCACTGCTAGAGAATTTCAGGGAACTCGAAGCGCTCATACAGAACAGAAAACTGTGCCTACATCTCCCGACAGCGTTCCGGGTCTTTTTGGGCTACGTACTTTATGAAGGCATGAACCTGTCTATAATGAAAACAAACTAACTAGTCGACTTTGCAAAAAGGGGTTTTTCGCCCTGCCAGGGTGTGGTCGAGTTATCCGGACTGCCGGGTTAACGAGTCCCAAGTATTCAAGACTCTACTGTATTATTATATAAACAATAATTTATTTATTCTTCATCTCAATCTTATATTATCCAAAAAAAGAAAGAAAAATCTCAATTTTTAAAAAAAATTATTACAATATAAATAATACATGTTTCCGGCCTAGTCGAACCCATCTTCAGCTAACACATTACTCTTTTATTTACATAATTTTTACACTTTGTACAAAAATAGTAATTACGATAAACAGTTATCGGTTAAAACGAAGATCAGCTGCCCACTTGTCAAAAAACAACTTGAACAGGTTCGTTTTATGATCTTGGTTCGATTAGATAAAAAATGCCTTCCCAAACAAACCTTGTAAGGTTCGGTTAAGATATATTCAGTTCGGCTCGGTACTTCGGTTCGTATACCTTCATTTCGGCCATTTTTTTTTAAGTGGGAGATAAATTTAACCGAATTTATCGCGCGGAGAATTTACCACTGCTCGAAGCCCCTAAAACCTTAGTAAATTGGATATTGAATTGTATCTAAGTTTCTGAGATTGGCTCGTGATCCCGGCTTCTTTTCCTTCTACTTCTGTTCTTTTCACGATGGAGGGGCCAGCCCATACAGGCCTTTAGGGGATCCACCTTCTGGTGTATCTCCTTCTCACATCAATATCATTAAAAAAAAAAAAATTTAGACGGTTAGGTTGGCGTTAGAACCGAAGAACCAAGCCTAACTGAATATATCTTAGCCGAACAGGCAAGGACGTTCACTTATTCGAATTTTGGCTTCTATAATAGATCGTGCCTAGATTAAAGATGTTGTTTTTTAACAGGAGGCATCTGAGCTTGTTTTACCCATGACTGCCATGTTGTTTTTTCAGAGGGCAGCTGATCTTCGCTTTTACCTAGTTATCAAAATCATTGTTGTCCGTTATCATTGTTGCCATCTTCGCTCTCACTCTCGCTTTTTTCCAAGAATTTTCTCCTCTCACGCGAATACAGCCAGCGGTGGAGATGCTTCCCCTCCAAGGCTTCTTGGAAAAGAGAAGGGAGCCGGCGACAATGACATTCCCGCCACTGTCTTTCCTCAGCTGAGGGGTGGAGGGGAGGGGAGGGGAGCACGTGGGCGCCGAAGCCAATTTTTTTTTCTATTATATTAATGAACCAAAATTAAATTTATCGATATACTCAATCCTTATAAGAGGCGTCAATTAAAAATTCGCCCATGGGTTCCAGAGGGTTTCATCCCCTATTTCGGGTAGTTGATTTTTGCATTAAAGGTTTTTTAGAATCCTAGAGTATATACTACATTATATATTAAAAAATAAGAAACAAGTTACTATCTTAAAATTTGGAAAAAAAAGCACATATTTTTATTTTTTGATGTGATGACTTTCAGAATTCAAAACATCACAGCTAGTTAATTCTTTAAATAATGTCTTTGTTTATTAGAATTGAAGCAAGCCATCATATTTTTTTACTTTTCCATATATATTATATTCTCTATATCATGTAATGATATAGGATATAATGTGAAGTATTGCGATCGGCTGCCGGGGTCCTGACATTTTGAGGGCTTTTATCTAAGAGATGAAAAACACAAGATACTTCATAAAAAGTATCTGGAATACAAGTTACAAGATACTTTAAGTAAAGTATTTGAGATAATAGATACAAGATACTTTTGTAAATGGTACTTGAAATACGAAATACGTATTTTCTAAATACTTTTTGAAAGAAAACATTTTTATTAATCTTAAGATTTATTTAGCTTATTACATTAATTATGAACAGTAATCGCGTTAATCGCTTAAATATGAGAAAATATTATATTTTTAAGGTTTTAATTGAGACTTAAGTAAAACTAGTTCTTCAAACATTTTATCACTCATTGTTCTTTCGATGAGGTCTCATTATTATCTCCCCAAAAGAGTAGAGTCGCTCCACAGGGGCGGAACTCGGCAAACAGGTGTTATATTTTAAAAATATTTTTTTTTTACTTTATCCAATGCTAAGCATGGGGAAAGTATTGTAATTGATCTCGCGGCAAGCGCGACTTCAAAGGGTCCTCAGGTAGACTACTGAACCCATGGACTCAATTAAAGTCACAAATTGTAGACTCAAGCTTGAGTTGTTACCATTAAAAGAATTTAGTCTTTTTGATTTTGAGTCGATTCTTCCACGTTTTCAGTAGAGGTTGCCATTACTAGTCAAAACATCAAAAATGGAATGCAATAAGCTTATTCCTCTACTATTAAATAAGAATCAATCGTTATTTTTTATTTTAAGTCAATTCCTTTGATGTCTTCAGCAATGGTTACCAATAATAATCGAAACGTCAAAAATCCAATGTAGAATTGTTATTCCTCAAGTATTAGATGAGAATCGATGATTATTTTTGATTTTAAATCGATTCCTCCATGTATTCAGCAATGGTTACTAATAATAACCGAATCGTTTAAAATCCAATGTAGAATTGTTATTCCTCGAGTATTAAATGAGAATCGATCATTATTTTTGAATATAAGACAACATGGACTGCAAATAGCCAATGATATCTGATTAATAATAAAGGAATAAACATATTAATATTTCAAATGAATTAGGATAAAGTTTAGAAACGATCCGTTGCAGTTTATTTATTATAAGATAAACATTTAAACTCTTTAGCTTGGTCTCTTTTTTTTTGGCTTTTCGGCCTTTCTAGCCATAAGCCAATTTACGATGCTACTTATTTTTTTTAAATTTGTCTCTACCCCCGGTGTCAGATTTTAGCCGGATGCCTCGACTCGGATTCGAACCCGGGTCCCCTGGTTAGCAGGCTGGTACGCTTTTTTTAACAGACTTCAAAAAAGGAGGAGGTTCTCTATTCGACTGAATTTTTTAAAGTGTTTATTAGCCAAAAAGATTTATATACATTTTTTTACAGTAATATCCCAAACACTCCTTGATATGGTAGGTATATTATTTATGTTTAATCTACATTACATAGAATGTATTGGTAGTTATTAGTTAATATATTTATTTACTTATTTACATACATGTTCGGTTTTTTCCCTTCTTAGATTAAGGGATAGGAATATAACGTTTTTGTTTTTGTTTTACAAGGAATTGGTCGTTTTACAAGGAAATTGTCAGGCTGGCACGCTAACCCCTAGCGTATCTGACCCCCAGGCTGGTGTCTTTAATATTTAAGTATTGAAGTGTTTCTAAGTCAGCGGTGTTGCCAGTAGATCCTGTCTTGTCGCTACTTGCAATGGAGAAATCAGAGTCCTCTAAAATCATGGTTAGATTTGTCTTCTATCTTTTTTTTTTTTATGTCTTTTCCAATGCTGTTTAAAGTCTCCGATTTTTGTTTTTCAGATCGGTTAATTTGGGCTGAAGCCATTGATAAAATCAACCACCTGACGACTCGCAATCATCATAAGTCTCAGGGCCATTGTATGTCGGCTGGTAAAGTCTTTGTAAAAGTTGACAAAGGGTAAAACCTTAGAATTCACCTTGCGCCCAGAAAACACCCACTTTTTTTTATGATCTTGATGTGAGAAGGAGATACACCAGAAGGTGCATCCCCTAAAGGTCTGTATGGGATGGCCCCTCCATCGTGAAATGAACAGAGTAGAAGGAAAGAAGCCGGAATCACGAGCCAAATCTCAGAAAGTTAGATACAATCCAATTTAGGTACTAAGTTTTTTAAGGGCTTCGAGCAGTGGTAAATTCTCCCCGCGATAAATTAGGTTAAATTTATCTCCCACTTAATTTTTATTACCAGACCCTATACTTACAGAAAAAATCTCTGGGTATAGCCGGGAATCGAACCCGAGACTTTCCCCACTTTCATCTGATTGGCCATCCCGCTGGGCACAAGGTGAATTTTAAGGTTTTACCCTTTGTCAACTCTTACAAAGACTTTACCAACCGAAATACAACTGGCCCTCAGAGCTATTTTCTAATTTACAAATATTAAACATAGTAGGAAGTCGGATTGGGAGGTTTCGCTCCAAGCCGAGGTTTAAAAAATGTAATTTGTATATATACATCTCTTTAATGTATTTAATTTTTTTAACTGTTCAATAAAATATATATTTATTTATTATTAAGCTTTTGAAAATTCATGAAATCAAACATGGACGTGGTGAGACAACCATCCATGAATTACTTAAAAGAAGTCGCTTCTTTACATAGTAAACGATCAGTAGCGATTTAGATAATTAATTATATATTATATTATTTAAATTAAAAACTTTGTTTTTGTTTAATATTTCAATCACCCGCTTCTCCATTTAAAATAAAAATCTACTATCTGCCCGCTGTCAGAATAAATAAGCTTTCAATTTGACATTTGACATCATTGAAACGTCAAAACATTCCAAGGAAATATATGTAGATTTAAAATATGAAAGGTATATTTGATACAATCTTCTTCTTTTAACTAATATTTAATTGATATTCAAGTTATTTCGAAATGACTAGTAAAAACAGCATTCATTTCTCATTAATATTGTATTTTCAAAGTCATAAGGTTATATTATAGGAGTAAGTATCATTTCATTTAAAAGCTTTTCTCGGACCCTTTATAAATCATTTAAGTAAATAAAAGATACCATCATAATAATACAATTCAATATGAATTGAAGAAAATCTCCTGCCAAAAAGGCAGCTTTTCCAGATTATATTAATCAATCTGTGTCACGTTAGAAATTATATTGATTAAATAAATATATAATAAAGAGAAACAAAGAGGGTTGTCCTCTGCTTGATGCATAAAGAGAAACAAAGAGGTTGTCCTCGTTTGATGCATAAAGCAAAGAGGTTGTCCTTCGTTTGATGCAAATAAATATACATTATTTGCATCAGGCAGAGGACAACCTCTTTGTTTCTCTTTATGCATCAAGCAGAGGACAACCTCTTTGTTTCTCTTTATGAATCAACATCTCTGCTATTCTCGGCAAAATAAAAAACTTTTCAATTAAATAAATATATGCTTAACACAATTTCAAGGGAATTTCTTTATATACCTACTAGCTGCAAGGCCCGCATTCGGTGGGCCTCTTGCTAGCCAAGGCCCCCTGGACCCCCCGGTCCCTTGAACACTCCCTCTCCTCCATCTCCAACCACAGTCCATCCCACCGACCCTCTCCCCAACACCGGAACTTGTCCCTCGCCTCTGATCACCCTTCAACCCAGCAAATCTACCCCCTGGACTCCCCACCAATGGACCCCACATCCCCTATACCCCCACCTTTCCCCTGGACCCCCCCCCCCCACCAAACCCACATCACAACCCCATATAGGTGTATATATAGGTACATACATAGGCACAAATCTCTCTTAGTAGCTCCCTAGACCCCCACCCCCTGACTCCCATCCCTTGGACCCCGCACCCCCTGGACCCCCATCCCCACCCCTGGGGGGACGGCCATAGAAACATAAGTACATACAGAGACAGAAACAATGCCCTTTAGTAGCCCCCTGGACCCCTCAAACCCTGGGCCTCCACCTTTCCCCTGGACCCCACCTTCCAACCCCTGGGGGGACGGACATTGATAGGTAGGTACGTAGTTAGAGAGGCAGGCACAAATCCCTTTAGTAGTATGTGATATTCATGCGCGCCGGCAAGATTCAGGGGGTACATCTGCATCTACACACTATACTATTAACTAATAAAACATAATTTATAATAATGCATCCTTATAATTATAGGTAGGAATATAATATTAGTCATTTATGTTATGTCAATTAAGTTAATATCAAATTCAAATCAATTCTTAATCTTTTTCTGTGTATTTTCTTTCATGACAGGAGGGGTGTAAGTGCACCCCCTTACACCTCCTCCTGGCGCCCATGCTTATATTTTTTTTAATCTCTATTTCTGTTTTTAGAACAAGCCAACTTTTTTACAAATCTGACCGCAATTAATTAGAGAATGGTACAAAATTACACCTAATGAAGACAGGAAAGATTTATACTAAGGAAGTGTTCTTTCTTAAGATGTTGTAAGGCTCTAGTGCCCTAAATCCAAAGGATTCAATCTAGTTGAAATTAAGCGCCGGGTCCCCTCTCCGTGCATAAACAGACCTGCTAACTGAAGAGAGATCGGGACTCATGCTTCAGGTTTCAAGAGAGCAACATCAGATAGGTATTTTGGCCTATTTATTTATATTTACATATATTTACATGTTGCATATATATAATACATTATACTACATAATTACAATTAAGTTCTAATATCTACTTATGTAACATTTTTCAATTTTCACTAATATGTTTCCTTAATTTTATTTTAAATAATGTCAAACCATGTTGAATTTTTTACATCAGAGGGCAGCGAATTGAATTCATCAAGCCCACAAAAATACAGTGAGTTTTTCGTCATATCTATAATTCAAAACATTGATTTGCTTCGTTTTTTTATGAAGGATTTTTTTATCCATTTTTTTTTCTTGGATCTTACCAATGCCACTCTTTGGTTGAACCTATGCAACTCGCCTTTGTTGGATTTTGAATCAAACACTTTTGTTTTGGCGAACTTTTTTTTACAACTTTTCTCTATGCGCCAGTAGCAGCAGTACCCAGGTAGATCAGGAAAACAGCCGATTCCTATTCATCTATTCTATTAATACCTCTAGGTGAAATATCTACTTGAATCAAACACTTCATGAAAAATGGGTCATGGGCTCTCCGACTAATATATCCACATCTCCGAACACCTCCAGTCTCCTTACACCTCTTTACACCACAAATGGTGGGTCCAGTTCTCTCTCTTCCAAAGGATCTCGTCTTCTAGTGGCCTCCTTTGAGTGATCATAAGTTTCCTGTATTTGATTCGATGGCAGAATCGAATGCGGATGATTTTGTCAAATATTAAGTGAAAATAATATCCGAATTTATATATTTCTAACTTGAAATAGTGAAGTTAATTTTTCTCATTAATATATCAAAGAATAATTAACACATTAACGAGAATTGTTTTTGATGAAAGCTCTTTTTAAACAAAATATATATCGCGAGACCACGCGTTGAATCTATTGGAGTCTGCTGAGTCTTAAAGTCTGGTGATCCATATCAGTGTTTGATATAAAAGTGTCCATGCGGGCCAATCGTGAAATAGTGCTGGATTATAGCCAAATGGATCACATCTTTTTCATTCTCTCTTGATCCAGACTTAAGACTCAGCAGACTCCAATAGCTTCAACCAGCAGTAGTCTCGCGATATATATCTTGTTTAAAAAGCGCGATCAAAAACAATTCTCGTTAATGTGTTAATTATTCTTTGATATATTAATGAGAAAATTAACTTCACTATTTCAAGTTAGAAATATATAAATTCGGATATTATTTTCACTTAATATTTGACAAAAATCATCCGCATTCGATTCGCGATCGAATCAAATACAGGAAACTTATGATCACTCAAAGGAGGCCACTAGAAGACGAGATCCTTTGGAGGAGAGAGAACTGGACCCACCATTTGTGGTGTAAAGAGGTGTAAGGAGACTGGAGGTATTCGAGATGTGGATATATTAGTCAGAGAGCCCATGACCCATTTTTCATGATGTGTTTGATTCAAGTAGATATTTCACCTAGAGGTATTAATAGCATAGATGAATAGGGAATCGGCTGTTTTCCTGATCTACCTGGGTACTGCTGCTACTGCGCATAGGAGAAAGTTGTAAAAAATGTTCGCCAAAAAAAAAGTGTTTGATTCAAAATCCAACAAATACTATTAGACAGTTAAGTTGTTTTTAAATTAAAAATTAACTAAGCCAGACACTTTTAGGGGGAGGGGGGCAACACTGAGCCAGACAACCCTAAGTTATTTTTTTCAAATAAAAAAAATGCAATTTTACTTAGAGAAAGTGGTGTAGGTTTTAGGTGAAACATGATATTAATTAATAAAGTAAAGGGTTTGTAGTTTCACAGTGAATGAAATAAAACTCAAAGGAGTTTATACAAACTCAATATATTTCGGATTATTATTCCATCATCAGGAGTTTACAGGTTAAAACTAATGGATGATGGACTAATAATCAAAATATATTGAGTTTGTAAAAACCTCTTTGAGTTTTATTTCATTCACAATGAAACTACACACCCTTTACTTTATTAATTAAAAAAATGCAACTTTAGCGTTGTCTGGCTCAATGTTGCCCCCCCCCCCCCCCCCCTAAAAGTGTCTGGCTTAGTTAATTTTTAATTTAAAATCAACTCAACTGTCGTATTTGTTGGATTTTGAATCAAACACTTTTTTTTGGCGAACATTTTCTTACAACTTTCTCCTATGCGCAGTAGCAGCAGTACCCAGGTAGATCAGGAAAACAGCCGATTCCCTACTCATCTTTGCTATTAATACCTCTAGGTGAACTATCTAGTTGAATCAAACACTTCATGAAAAATGGGTCATGGGCTCTTGGACTATATAGAAGAATGCTGAGGATCTCATGGATGGAGAGAGTGACTAACGTGGAGGTGATGAGACGTATGAAGAAGGAGAGGGAGGTGATTCTGACAATTAAGAGAAGAAAAATTTTATATATGGGAGATATCATGAGAGGGGAGAAATATCAAATACTGCCAAATATTATGCAAGGAAAAAATTATAGGAAAGAGATCCATAGTGAGGAGACGAAACTCATGGTTGGGGAACCTGAGAGAATGGTTTGGGTGTAGTAATCACCAACTATTTAGATCTGCGGTCTCAAAAGTAAAAATCCCCTTAATGATTGCCAACCTTCGGAACGGAGACGGCACTTAAAGAAGAAGTCACAGCAAATGAAGAAATACTATGTATTGTTTTTTTTTATTTGCTACACTTATTCTCTCCAGACCCTGTGCATAGAACTTATTTTTAGCTTTATAAAGAATTTCCTATCTTTCTTTTTATTTCATTTTATCATTGGCTTCAACCTAAGGCTAATTTGGCAATTACATCAGCTACATTTAAAATCTTCGTTAATTTAAAAAATATTTATTATCCTCCTCTTATTGATAAAAATTTTATCATACTTAATTTTATTTATTTTCTTAGAAAGACATAAGCGAAATAAGTAAGTAGGTTAAAATGAAAGGCAGTCCATAAATTATTTACTATTATTTTATTTCCGACGTTTCGGAGACTTTTTCTCTCCTTTTTCAGAGTATTGAAGTTAGTTATTGGTTTTATCATACTCTTTAATTACATTTTGTTTATTTTTTTCAGATTTGTTCTACATTAAAAAACAACAACCTTTTTCTAATTAATATTAAATGATTCGTATTAATACTATAATAACTGAATTTACTGGATTAAATTTGTTTTTTTTCTTACAAATTATTATTGTTTCGAAACGATTTGTAAAAGAAGCATTTAACAACATATTTTCAAGGTAACTTCTTATAAAATGATTTAATCCTATGACTAGGCACACACAATCGATTTTCAGTTGAGCGATAGTTTAGTTGATGGACATAAATATATTAATATTTCATAAAGCGGTGGCATCCCTCATCGCCCTGGATATAACCCAAAAGACTATAAATGACATCATTTATAGGGCGATGAGGGGTTCTCTATTAAACTTTTATACTTTTAATAGTAGGACATATAGGGCGGGTCACAATTAATCAATGTAAAAAAATCAAACCCAGTGACAAGTCACTTAATGACCCGCCCAATGATAATTTTAACTTAAAATGCCACTGTATATATTATATATAACTAAATTTGTAAGTTTTGTCTGTAAGAGAGGCCCCTCTTGCGCGGCCCAATAAAGAAAATATAGGTGCATACAAAACACAACTGCAGATCAACTCGATTATTTAATCATAAGCGATCGATGAGAACTTATGATAAAAAAATCGAGCTTAGTTAGTTAATTAGACTTGGTTATAAATTGATATTGCATCACAATTTCAAACCAACCCAACTAAATTGTAGGTCGACTGAAAATCGACTGTGTGTGCCTAGCCTTTTCAGTCAGTAACATGGGTTATTTTAATTCTTTTATGGGTACATTTACATTCACTCTTAAGAGCTAAACACCTGTATATCTAAAAAGTGTTTCGAAATGGATGGGTGTTTTTGAAATGAGAATAATTCAGCTGTTTTTAAATTAGAAAATTTTTATTACTGCTTGCTTCGATATTATCATTTAATGTAGTTGTTCCACCAAATGGGTTTTCTTAAGATTTTTTTGAAATTTAGACAGATTATTATTTAAATACTTCTCCATCGATTGGTGGCAAAACGAAATTTATGAACAATATAGTTCCGGAGATATTAAATTCCAAAGATAGAGTTTTTCAGACTCTTACCATATATATTGCACTATACGGGATATCGGAAAATTTACATACATATTTAATTATAATTAAGAAACCCTTCTTACCATTTTTATAAAAAACTAAACCAACATTCAACAATAAGCAATACATATTTTAAGACAATTTTGATTCATAGTTACAACACAGTTTCTGAGATAATAATGAATAAATAATGAAAAATGTATAAAAAAAAATGTACACTAAAAACAATCTGGCAACAAAGCATCTATTTAACCTAAAAAGTGAGTTAACATTAGTACTTTTTTGTCGTTTTTTCGCTTCATCTATTGTCCCAACAGCTTTCAATCGCTTATTAAGAACGTTTTGTTTTATAAATCTCCCTTTATAATGTACATTATCTGAAATTTCTATGATAAAATATATTCAAGCTCTCACAATGTTGCCAGATTTGTCAAACGAGCACGGGATTGGCTAGAATTGGTACATATACAGCAAAAAGTTTTGGGCTTATGAATTATGAATCCTTATTGACTGTACTATATACTCTAGTATTAACTTTTTGCTAGTATTGTCACGAAACAACTACCTTAACAGTAAGAAATTCATGAAAACAAAATCATCTGAAAATGATTTTTTTCGTGAATTTCACTTTTTCACTGTTAAATGGTAATAAAAAATCAATTGCGAACTGACGTTGTGCAAAATCTCCTTCATTCAGTTGCTAGACAATCTTGAAGGACAAATGTGAAGGTCTAATGAACCAGTAATTGAAAGCCTAGTCCGAAAACAAGCTCCAGCAATCCGAAAGAGTAGTCGAACTGTTTTCAGAATTTTACACCAAGATCTTCACTTTCACCCTATAAGCCTATGATTGTCCATCAAGTGAATGAAGCGAGATTTTTCACAACGTCAGCAGTTCGCAATTGATTTTTTATTACCATTTAATAATAGTGAAAAAGTGAAATGATAATATCTAAGTTTTCATTTTTCGCAATAAAAATTGTTATAAGTTAAAAAACAGCTGAGTTATTCTCATTTCAAAAACACCCATCCATTCCGAGACAACCTTTATAATTAATAGAAAAATAGTTTTTCGTAAGACTTTAGATTCTACTTCAAAATTAGAATTATTGGATTATTTATTTATTAGAAATCTTAGCTAAATAATTTTTTTTTTTAAAGATTTAAGATATTAATTTAATTTTTCTAGCTATTTATAAATAATTAGAATTTTAAACAAATTTTTAAGGTAATTTCAACGAATTGAATCAATTTTAATCAATACAAAGCCAGCGATCACTATTCAGAATTCTATGTTTAATTGTTTAATAGAAACGATTTTCTTTATGGACACCAAGAGAATCTTCTAACAATAAGGAAGGTGAAAGATATTAGTTTGCCTATAGTAATAGATTCAAATTTACAAGAAATCATAAGTTGGTGTCATCTATTAAATCCGATGGAATGGAATATTTTTAATTATATGTCAGAGGGCACTCGGGAATAGAACCCGAGTGCCAGTAACAGCAATCCAGCCAGACGGCCCGGATTGGCTGTTACTAGCACTCGGGTTCTATTCCGAGGGGGTGAAAAACAACCCCTCTGACATATAATTAAAAATATTCCATTCCATCGGATTTAATAGATGACACCAACCTGATTTCTTGTGAATAATGGAAGCTTTTCTACATCAGATATTATCGAGTAACCGGTAGATATAAATAAATAATAAATAAATAAACAAATAAATTTATTTCTCGACTCGCTTAGAGGCACAAGTCCTCGGTGACTAGGTCAACCAATCATCAATATAAATTTAATTACAACAAATTATCAAGCATCAATATAACTATAATTATAACAAATTAATAAATAATAAACAAGCACAAAAAAAGAAAGAAATTGAAATTTGTGCTCATTTATCAAGCTAGAAATGAACAAATATCTAGAAATGCTGAACATATTTTTACTTTATTTTTCTTTAAGGTAGTTCTTTCACAAATGCAAAATTCAAGAAGTATTTGAAACTTTGAATATAAGTCATTAAAAGCATAATACAAATACTATTAAAATTTGAAGACGATTTACCACACCAAACATGGAATAATTGCAATTAAAAATGACATTTTTAACATAGGGTAGATAGGGCAAGGGTGGGGATATGATCATTATTTTATTTTTTTCATTGAAGGACTTTCACCATCTTGATGAAAAACTAATATTTGTTAGAATAATATATTCGGAGTAACTTAAAAAAAATTGAAATTATTTACCACGTAGTTTTGATAAAAAATAAAAAACAAACATATTTTGGCGATTATTTTTAGTGGAGGGGATATAAGCACAATGGCTTGGAAACGATCCGGCTAGTATGTGTGTATCCATATAGAGATTTCGTAGTGTGAGTGGACAGTCACGTTAAAAAACATAACCTAAAATTTTAGTTCCGTTCATATTTATAGAGTGGTTACGAGGCTAAAACTTTTTGTGTGGATTGTCGCGAAAGAAAGTCCTTAATGCAATCGAATGCAAGAAGGGACGCACCAGTAAGATACAGCCCCTATGGATCTCGAAAGACCCTTGCATTACCGAAGAGAAGGGAAACCTGATCAAGTGAAAGGGCGGATATATTTTGAAGGTTATTTCTTTATAGATTAACTGAAACTGTTTAGTGTAAACTAGAGTAAGCCAACTATTCTGTCATTTATACTAAACTAATGACGACATTTCCATCCTTTTAATAGTCGACCTTTCAGAGGATCTCCCCTTTCTTTTTAGGGCTTAAAATGCCCATAGAAGGAAGCTCTGTAACCACCTTCTCTTCTCCTTTCGCTTGACTAAGGTTAGTGTTTATCATTAATATTGAAATATTTTGTTGATAAACTCTAACTCTAGTCAAAGGCAAGTACTATTAAAGAGGATAAGAAAGAGATGGTTACAAGCTTCTTTCGTTGACAGACAAACAGACATTTTGACAAAAAATTATTATCTCGAAAAATATAATTTTTTCGATGTTCACTTATTAGGGCTTTTTTGTAGAACGAAATGCCATGGTTTCGTCCAATTTTTTAAATCAAAATAGTTTCAGCTGTTTTTGAGATATTTCGAAAAAAACACTTTTTTCATGCACGATTATAATACTTGACCATACCCTGTATGGTAAAGTAAAAAATATAGCCGAATGGAGAAGACTCGTTTTTTTTCACAACCCCAATCACTATTTTCAATAAAATTCCTTTCGTACTCTCTTTTGTATGAAAAATCACCTTACTAATAGTGTCACGTGACACTTTTTAATCGTCTGCCTTAAGAGCTTACTGGGTAAAATTTACAATCGAGCGATTCTAAATTATATATTATATATAACTAGCTGCAAGGCCCGCCTTCGGCAGCGCTCTTGCTAGCCAGGTGGCATGCCCCCTGGACCCCCAACCCACGAACCCCACCCTCACACTCCACTTATTTACATATTTTTCACCTTCCCCCCCTTTTTGGGTGGTGTTTTGGGGGAATTTTTTTTATATAAAAGTTGTCAGAAATCACATCCACTACAACTTTGCTCATTATAAAATTTGCCGTAGAGTTAATAGTTTAGGAGTTATTTGATAATTTTCATTTATGCGCTCCCCCCCCCCCAAACCCCCTTTTCGGGCAAAATATCAAAACGTTATATAGCTAACAACGTAAGTTAGAAGACATTTGATACAAATATGAAATTTCATAATAATCCCTTCAGCCGTTTTGACGTGAATCGTGAGCAACTTTTCGCGGAAACCACTGAAACAGACAGACAGACAGGAATTTTGTTGAGGGTGTTTTCGGTTCATAACTTTGCTTGAAACGTGTGCAACCAAAATTTGGCGTGATTTGGACCAATGTACAGACAAAACCTTAATTTTATATATGTATAGATATAATTTGAGATTTGTATTGAGCACCATTAAATTCTTTATTTCTTATCAATGATATTGAGGATTTTTCATTCATTCATTGTAAAATTGAACTTAATTTAGAAGAAATGATCGATGAGAGAGAATAATAACAATAATAATAAAAGAAAGAGAATTGAAGTATGAAAAAGTTATTCCTTTTGCTTGGCTATTGATTGTGTAGTTTCTTTTACGTTTCCATTCGATTTGACAATAGTTAAGAAAAAAGCTTTTTAGATGGCAATATAAAAGGCGCTGATGGAGCAACATCCCGTCTTTTCTCTATTGATTCGAACACTTATATAAACACGGGCAATTGATTACGGTTGCCATAGCGATGGCCGATCGTGGAAGGAGAAAGCTTACATTCAAGGGACTTGGAAGAAAGCTTTAGCCCTTGGGATGATTATTTGCAGAGGCGATTGTGTGGCTGCTGCACGGGCCACGGGCCTACACAACGATCACCGGTTCAGAGCAATCTTCCACCCGAGAAACCCAATCCAATCCTTCTCGTTCTCTTATCGATGTCCTTTGTAAATATGGTAATTCTTTTTTTTTTACTCTGTACGCCCAATAGGCAAAGAGAATTCATAAAATTTTTTGCTTAATATGTAAAAATATTTTAAATCATGGAGTAAAATCCTTTTCAACCATTAATTTTTTACTTTGCCATACAGGTATGGTCAAGTATTGTAATCTTGCATGAAAAAAGTGTTTTTTTCCTTCTTTTTTTCGAAATATCTCAAAAACGGCTGAAACTATTTTGATTTAAAAAATTGGACGAAATCATGGCATTTCGCTCTAGAAAAAAGCTCTAATAAGTGAACATCGAAAAAATTATATTAATTGAGATAATAATTGTTTTGTCAAAATGTCTGTTAGTCTGGTTGTCTGATTCTCCGTTAGTCTCTGTGCGTTACCAAATTTTTGTGGACGAGCTAGCTCAAAAACTAGTGTGAATTTCGAAACCAAATTTCACACGTAGTTTTGGTCCATTGAGATTAAGAGCTGATTAGATTTTGAATGCATATCCACCCAAAATTAAGGGGAGGGGGGCTCAAAAATTAAAAATCTAGGCCATTTGAGCAAACTCAACAAAATTGTATACATAATTAGTGGGACCACAGAAGTCTAAAAATGCAAAAATCCAACTGCCCAAAATGGGGAGGGGGAGGGTAGGGTCAAAAAATGAAAATCTAGGCTCTTGTACTAAACTCAACTAAATTTTGTATACATAATCAGTGGGACCCCAGAAGTCTAAAAATGCAAAAACTAACCGACCAGAAATGGGGGGGGGGGGGGGGTTAAAAAAATTAAAATCTTGGCCCTCTAAAAAAAAATAATTTTAACTAATATACACTTCAATGAATCTTATTCTTAGTCATGAATTTTAAAATCTTGAAACAAACTTATTCTAGAAAAAAAAAATAATGCTTAAGATATTACTCGTTACCTATGAAAAAACAATTAAACATTGCTTTTTTAATTTCTATATATGTATATTATCTATTATTTTCAAACATTGACTTTCTAAAAGATATATTGGTATTTTTACTAGAAATGATAGTTTTAAAATATGTATTAAGATAAGTTATATGATTCTCTTGAACTGTTATTATATTTATTAGATACATACATGATATTATAAAAATTAATTTTAATTCTCTTTATTTATTATCTCTCTATAGATGCATTTACATTAGTAAGTCCTGAGCTCAAAATCATCATCATTCTAGGAATTCTCTGCTTCTTCAACTTTGAATTCCTTTTCTTAAATATCTCTGAAAGAACTAGAAAATCCCCAATGGATGGATAAACTAGGTAAGTGATAAATTAATTGGTTGATTTTTCATCATATTTTAATTAAATTTTTCTTGTATAATGACCAAATTTCATTGAAAAAATAAGAAAACTAATATAAAATAATTTTTTCTTGCAGAGAATATGAGACTTGTTGATTTTTAAGGAGAAATCAATTTTGTCTTCTTATTTATTTATTATTTTATTGGAACGTCATTTTCATACCCTTAAAAAACGACCTTTCGGAGGATTTCTCTCTTTTTAGGCTTAAAATGCCCATCGAAGCTGAAGCTTTGTAACCACCTGCTTTTCTCCTTTCTTTCTGACTAAGGTTAGTGTTTGTCATTAATATTGAAATATTTTGTTGATAAACTCTAACTCTACTCAAAGGCTAATACTCTTAAATGAGACAAGAAAGAGATAGTTGCAAGCTTTATTCGTTGACCCTTTTAAACCCTGAAGAAGGGGGGAATGAAAATGACGTTCCAATAAAATAATAACAATAGAATTCTAACAGTCTGCTGAAAAAAAAATTAAAATTTTAACTAATATACACTTCCATGAATCTTATTCTTAGTCATGAATTCATTTTTAAAATCTTAAAATAAACTTATTCTAGAAAAAAAAATAATGCTTAGGATATTACTCGTTACCTATGAAAAAAACAATTAAACATTGCTTTCTTAATTTATAAATATGTATATTATCTATTGAGTGGATCGATATCCACTCAGTCCACTCAGTCCAAAAAGAAGAAGATAATTTACACTATCTTTTTTATTAATAAAACCGACGTTTCGGAGGATATTGCCTCCTTCTTCAGGTTTTGAAAAGTCAGTGAAGGAAATCCAATGCGACATTCTTCTCGTCTCTCTTTCAGTGGCAGTCACAATAATATATTGTATTTCATTCTACTCATGTACTCTACATTATAATTCTGCTGAGAATGAAATACGATATAATTATTATTATTACTGCCACTAAAAGAGGAGACAGAGGGGAATGTCCCATTGAATTTCCTTCACTGACTTTTCAAAACACTGAAGAAGGAGGTATTAGCCTCCGAAACGTCGGTTTTATGAATAAAAAGATAGTGTAAATTATCTTCTTCTTTTTTTGGACTGCCTCATCGATATCCACTCAATTTCACTTATCAGTCCGTCTACAAAAATTACTCCAATCTTATATTATCTATTATTTTCAAACATTGACTTTCTAAGATACTTGGTATTTTTACTAGAAATGATAGTTTTAAAATATGTATAAATACAATTTATATGATTCGATTGAACTGTTTATTATACTCGGTACTTACATACTATTATAAAAATTAATTTTAATTTATTCATTTTATTATCTCTTTATAGGTAGATGCATTTACATAAGTCCTGAGCTGAAAATCATCATCGCTCTAGGAATTCTCTGCTTCTGCCCCTTTGAATTCCTCTTCTTAAAAATCTCTGAAAGATAATCCCCAATGGATGGATAAAACTAAGTAAGTGATGAATTAATTGGTTGATTTTTCATTGTATTTTAATTTAATTTTTCTTATATAATGATCAAATTTGATTGAAAAAATAAGAAAACTAATATAAAATTATTTTTTCTTGCAAAGAATAGGAGACTTGTTGATTTTTCAATGAGGGTGTTGTCTGCGTTATTTATATATTTATTATTTTATTGGAACGTCATTTTCATTCAGTTAAAAATCGACCTTTCGGAGGATCTCCTCTTCATTTTAGGGCTTAAAAATCCTTGAAGATCTGTAACCACCCGATTTTCTCCTTTCGTTTGACTAATAGATCAAGAGCCCACGACAGCCAGACCTTCGTTATTTTATAAAAGCTGAAAGTTTTTCTGTGCATGTCCCCTATACAGGTAAGAACGACCAGCGACTATAGAGTTTGGGTTGTGGTTACTTTGGCAGGTAACAGGTAATAAAGGTGTATAAAATAGTACTTTAAATTCGTCAAAGTATAAAGCTCAATTTTTTTATATTTTCTTCGGGATAACTTTAGAAATCTCGTCATCCATTGCCGGACACTTATGACAGTTGCTACCCCTGCCAGACACCCCTAAACTTTAATAAATTATAATTATACCTTCGTTATAATATAAAAGATAAATTTTATATATGTTACTTGGCGACCTATAAAAAAATGTTACCTCAATAGGTGGACAGTTTTAATGGTTTTTACATAGATTTTTGACATTTCGGTTATTATTGATAACCATTGGTGAAGACATGGAGGAATCGACTTAAAATCAAAAATAACCATCGATTCTTATCTAATACTAGAGGAATAACCTTATTGCATTCCATTTTTGTTGTTTTGACTATTAATGACAACTTCTACTGAAAACGTGGAAGAATCGACTTAAAATCAAAAAGACTAAATTCTTTTATGGCAAACCACTCAAGCTTGAGTTTATTAAAGTTTAGGGGTGTCTGGCAGGGGGCAACAACTGTCATAAGTGTCCGGCAATTGATGACGAGATTTCTAAAGTTATCCCGAAGAAAATATAAAAAAATTGAACTTTATACTTTAACGAATTTAAAGTACTATTTTATACACCTTTATTACCTGTTACCTGCCAAAGTAACCACAACCCAAACTCTATAGTCGCTGGTCGTTCTTACCTGTATAGGGGACATGCACAGAAAAACTTTCAGCTTTTATAAAATAACGAAGGTCTGGCCGTCGTGGGCTCTTGATCTATAAGTTTAGGGCCGGTTGTATGTCGCAAAGTAAATGCTTTTTACCATCTACCCTTTGTCACTTGTCATTAATAGTGAAATATTTTGTTCATAAACTAACTCTATTCAAAGGCAAGCACTCTTAAATGAGACAAGATGGTTATAAACTTAAAAGGAATTTTTTTTGACGGGTTATAGTGGTATTTCACAAAAAGATGAAATAAAATTTAAAAAATTTTTTTATCTCTATACATATTTATAAAAGACTGAAAAATTAAAAAAAAAATTAATTTTTTTAGTTTTAATTTCCTCTTTTGTGAAACACCACTATAACCCGTCAAAAAAATTCCTGTGTTTAATATGTTTCATTATAAAACAACACCGCTTTCCCTAAATGTTAGTTACAAATTTCCTTCGTTGACCCTTTTAAACCCTGAAGAAGGAGGGAAGAAACTGCCTGATGATGGGCTCATAACCCGAAATATATATCGAGATAAAAACTCAAAACATATATTTGTTTTATTTGTGAAACCCACCTAGAAAAAATATATTTTTAAAGATGATGAGGGAAGAAACGTCTATTTTTATGTGAATGAAAATGACGTTCCAATAAAATAATAAACATAGAATTCTAACAGTCCGTCTGAAAAAATTATTTTTTAAGTAATATATACACTTCCATGAATCTTATTCTTAGTCATGAATTCATTCTTAAAATCTTAAAACAAACTTATTTTAGAAAAAAAATAATAATGCTTAGGATATTACTCGTAACCTATTAAAAAACAATGTTTAATTTTTTTCATAAAAAATATGTTTTCCTTTCCAGTTAATGAAAATGCGTATCGAAAAGCATATCCATATTCACCATATTATGTATGCTCTACCACTTCGAGAAAGCTTGGAATGTAGCACAGTCATTTCGTGATCACAACTAATTTATTGGTGAAGGAACCATCAGCAAAAGCCGAATTGATCCCAATATATTTTTTTCAATGATCTTATGGAACTTCTAAGACTTTAAATATGAGAAATGAATAAACAAATTAACAGATATATTTTCAATTTCCTTCTATTAATTAATTGGTGCAATCAACAAGCACTAGACGCATTCTTTAAAGTAGTTGTTTCACCATATGGGTTTTCTTAGGATTTTTTTAAAATTTAGACAGATTATTATGTAAATACTTCTACACCGATTGGTGGCAAAATGAAATTTATGAACAATATAGTTCCGGAGATATTAAATTCCAAAGATAAGAGATTTTCAGACTCTTATACATTGCATACTATTACGGGATATTGGAACGTTTACATACATTTTTAATTATAATTAAGAAACTCTTCTTACCATTGTTATAAAAAACTAAACCAACATTAAACAATAACTAATACATTTTTTGAGAAAATTTTAATTCATAGTTACAACACAGTTTCTGAGATAATAATGAATAATTAATGAAAAATGTATAATGAAAATGTACACCAAAAACAAGCTGGCAACAACGCATATATTTAACCTAAAAAGTGTACTAAAGTGGGTTAACTTTAGTACTTTTTTGACGTTTTTTCGCTTCAGCCATTATCGCAACAGCTTTCAATCGCTTATTAAGAACTTTTTGTTTTACAAATCGACCTTTATAATGTATTTTATCTGTCATTTCTATGATAAAAATATTCAAGCTCGGACAATGTTGCCAAACGAGCCCGGGATTGGCTAGTAGTGGTTCATAAACAGCAAAAAGTTTTGGAATTATGAATCCTTATTGTCTTTTCTATATACTCTAGCATTAACTTTTTGCTAGTATTGTCGTGAAACAACTACCTTAAAGGTATCATAAACATGTTTACCGATAAGAATATGCTAATAGCTGTTTGAGGGTTAATTTAAATCGGATTATTAATTCTACATATCTCAAAAATTGTTTTCTTACTTTATTTTTATTTTTTATTATATTTTATCTTATTCTCTTTTGTTTTTGTTTTATTTATTTGTTTGTTGTATTACATTTTGATTATTTCAACCAACATTTTAATAGCCAAACTGGCTTTAAACAATAAAATTATCTATCTATCTATCTATATCTCAAATACATGTCTCCACCCTCGTAATTTCAGAAAATTTATTTATGTATTATTTAAATCACATAATTAACAAAACTCACGGTGGGGTGACATCTTTTCAAGATAATATATATAATAGAATTAATAATATAGCATGAATCCCCCTTCGACAGTTATCGGTGATCAACAACTTTTATTCTCAAAATAATGTTTTTGTTATTTCCCAATGAAGAGCGTATAATAGTTTGTTATAAATATCATTATAAATATATTAAAATTAAGGAATTTATTTAATTGAAAAATTAATTAAATCAATTGTAATAAATTCTTTTACATATATTTATAAACTACCTGGAGCCACCGAGCGATGCACGGTAGCCAAATTAAAAAAACACATATATCCAATTCTACAGGTACCAATTTTCAACCACTTTTTCGAGCATATGGGGCCGTATGTTGGCAATAACGCCACGAATGTTGGCTACGTCAACAAGCAAAATTGCCGCATTTGGAGTGAAGAGAATCCACATGAGACCCTTGAGACGCCATTACATCCACAAAAAACTGACTGTTTGGTGTGCTCTATGGGCTGAGGTGGAGTCATTGGGGCATACTTCTTCCGAAATAATGCTGGAGAGTCAGTTACCGTTAATGGAGACCGGTATAGAGCCATGATAACCGACTATTTTGTTCCCGAATTGGATGGCATGAATGTGGATGAGTTGTGGTTCCAACAAGACGGCGCTACATGCCACACAGCGCACGTCACATTCGATGAGCGCATAATTTCGCGGAATGGACCTGTCAATCGGGCTTTCACCAAGATCGTGTGATTTGACACCATTGGATTATTTTCTTTGGGGATATGTGAAGTCGCTCGTCTACGCCAACAAACCAGAAACGTTAGGGGACTTGGAAGCCAACATTCGTGGCGTTATTGCCAACATACGGCCCCATATGCTCGAAAAAGTGGTTGAAAGTTGGACCTGTAGAGTTGGATTTGTTCGAGCCGGCCGCGGCGGCCACATGCCCGAAATCATATTTAAACATTAATGGCATAAAATTATCCTTCCAATAAAGCCAAATTGATGGACATTGGAACGATTTTCTTGTGTTTTATTTCAGTTCGAAGTTCTATACCTCTAAAAAAACACCCGATATATATATATATATATATATATAGTACACGCCCTCTGGACCCCCCGAAACCACGCAACTCGCTAATAAAAAAATAATCGTATAGGATCTGAAATAAAAAACATTAAATTAAATAAGATTTGTTTCCAAGTTATATAAAAAAAGCCACTTCAACCACTTTATTTGTAAACACATCTGTTTTGTTATGAATCCACCTGTAATGTTATGATTTAGACACCTGTTAATTAAAAACAAAAAAAAATTAAAACCAATTATTTTACATTAATTAATGTATACATTGTATTTTTGCTTCGATTCCGGAGATTACTTCTCCACCATCGAGTGTCCTTATTCATCTTTAGTCCTTGTTTTTAATAAGAGGAAAAATCTAATTAGATAAAAAACCTCTTTTCCGATAATTATTTCAATTCCATTATTCCCCAATCAAGTCGATTGGTTTTCCTTCCTCCATCTTCCCCAACAAAAAAAAAATTACTAATTTTAATATGATATAATAATATTTGTTATAACATATTAGTGGGGTTTAAAATTAAAAAAAAACAATTAATAAATGAAAGATAATTGAAAAAAATGTAAACAAACTTTTTTATTGAGATTTTTATCGATAAATAATTATTTTAATTAAGAAAAGATCAATTAAGATGAAATTTGTCGAAGTCCAGACCTAGCCAGATTGTTTTCTCATCCTCGAAACTTGTTAATAGATTTTGTTTCATCAAAATCGGTAGAGCCGTTTTCAAAATAGAACTAAGATACAAATATATTAAAATTAGTTTGCTGATTCTCGCCAATAGTTTGTTATAAATATCATTATAAATATATTAAAATTAAGGAATTTATTTAATTTAAGAATTTGTTAAATCAATTGTAATATATTCTTTTTCATATATTTATAAATGAAATAGAATCTATACATCTATATTATTCTTGAAAAAAATTGGCCTTAAAATTAAAAGCAAATTTACCACAAAGGAGCAATGCAATTTTTATCAGTAACAAATAGGTTGAACACATAGGTCATTTTGAACATATAAAATAAGCAAAATAATTTGATTTTGAATAAAATGAATACATACTATATTTATAAATTTCAACTTTGTTTCTTATTAAGTTTACAAGTTACAATGCTCAGAAAGACGGACAAACAGATTGAGAGAGACATTATGGTCCAGGCAAATTACCTGAAAAATGGCATAAACAGGAAATAATTCCCTTTAATGATTTCATTGCTGGAATACCTTTATTGGTTCTCCACTATTTCTACCCCTAAGTTTATCTCCAAATCTATGTTGTGGAAATTTTTCTACCCGCCTCAAAATGAGAAAATTTCAGTTTTTTTCAGTTTTTTCTTGAATAACTCTAAAACAGCTTATCAAATCAAAAAGATATCTATTAGATAAATTAAAGCTCTTTAAATTACGCGTAAAATGATAACAATTTCATCTATTTAGGTTAAGTAGAACCGGTACTAGCGCCTGTCAAAAAACAGCCCCCGGGATCACTTTTGAATATCCCTAAAACTCGTACTTTTTTCGATTTTTTCCCATTTTGACCATGAAGGAGCACGTTTACGACAAAGATCACTCTAAACATTTTTAAACTAAATTAAATTTGCTACAATTTAAACAAAGTTTCATCTTGGTAACCCGTACCGCAATGAGGTTAAAGTTTACAGTTTTTTGCAAAAAATCGCAGTTTTTCCTTCATAAAATGAAAACCACTCATCCTAGAAACTTGATTCCTATCTCATTGTCTAGGAAATTTTGTTGACTTGAGAGTTTACTTGGACCACTTTTTTGTTAAAATTCTTAGATTTATAGATATCTAGCATTATTTCCTGTTAAAATCGTTATTTGTCTGAACTATTAATCGATACTAATTGGTTCTCGTTTACTTCTTAAAAACGTAGCCTTAAAAAACGCTGCAGTCTCACGAAAAATGCAGCACCAATCAGTTGTGAGAAATCTTCGAACCGAAAAACCCAATCCTTTCCTCTTATTTCTTTATCGATGTTTTTTGTACGTATGGTAATTCCTCTTTTTTCTTTTTTTTTTTAATAAAATATGAATTTGAATAAATTATCCAGCCGAAATCAAAGTTGAATGCTTGCAAGGATTTTTTCTTGAATCTTTTCTTATTTATCAGTTTATTGGTGTAGAATGGAATCCTATATTGAGTGCATTTTTTCTATTCGCCTTCGCTTATGGAAATGATATTGGTAGTAAAATATTTTATCTATACAAGACGAAAAATTCACAGACAAAAAAGAAAAATCTTTTCGGAGGTAATGAATTTTCATTCATAGTGTAATCATCATAAATGTAAGATAATTTCAAATGTTAAAGGGAATTCTAGGAAAATATATATATATATAAATATATTCTTAACTATATTTTTATTTTATAAAGGAGAAGGAGAAAGTAGAAATAATACTCGCCCCTACAATCTGTTTGTCCGCGATAAAAAAAAAAATAATTGAAGGGGCAACAAAAGAGTGAGAATCTTCTGCTGGAATTATAGAATTTTATTTATTTTATAATTCCAGCAAGAGAGACACACTCTTTTATTGTCTCCTTCATATATAAAAAATTCTGCTACTCTCGGCACAAAAACTTACAATTTAAAAAAAATAATAATTTGTAATTATTTTGACAATCAATTTATGTCGATATAATATATTTATGATTAAATTTATGATATGATTATATTTATAATATTATTATAAATATATTATTATCATTAATAATATATTATTATCATTTCTGTCCATAATTTGTGGAATTGTAATTGTATTTTTGTAACTTAATACTATATTATAATTCTGCTGAGAATGAAATACAATATATTATTGTTACTGCCACTGAAAGAGGAGACAGAGGGGAATAGCCTCCGAAACGTCGGTTTTATGAATAAAAAGATAGTGTAAATTATCTTCTTTTTTTGGACTGCCTCATCGATATCCACTCAATATTAATAATGTTCTTATGATTGTAGAAGCCCTGAAGAAGTCAAAGCAACGTTGGTTGATAAATAAAAAAGTCACACAAAAAAATTTGTCCTTATTTTTCCTATTATAAACTAAATAATTTATTTTCTGTCTATGTTTCAGAACTACTCAAGAACAGAAAGTCGTATAAAATGCATTCTTGTGTCAAAATCTTTTATATATTTATACCTAAATATCATCTTTTCAATGATTTTATTTTGGAACGAAGTTCCTTATGGGACGCCTCGGAGTGGTACCCTAGCCGGTGAAAAACGTCCGTAACGTTAAAAAAAGCGTGCCAATGCGCGCGCATCCACTCAGGTCGTCACTCTGGAGGCGGGGCCTCTGGCTTGTGCTGTGGTCGGGATCGCTTGGATTTAACTGATTCAGTTACTCAAAAAACAAACATTTTATTACTATCTGAGACAAATATGGACAATGATCAGCTATATGAAATACCGAATTTTAATTGTATCGTCCATTATAAAAGAGGTAATGTTCGATCAGGTGGAGTTGCGATTTACCAATCGAATGACGACACTGTTAATATTGTTTCACCAAATATGGACATAATAATGAGAAATGCTAATGACTTTGGTTTTAGACATTCACCTGTTGGAGATATTTGTTCTGCTATTTGCAAGATGGAAAACGGCGTTGAAATCGTAATGGTAGTCGTTTACATTGCACAGAAACAGAAGTTAATAGACATACAAGGATTCATACATCGATCACTGTTGGAGTATTCTGCAGCATCTACAGCATTACTTGAAGAGTATGGTACCAATTATGACCAACTTCCACTAATTTTGGCAGGTGACTTCAATATTAACTTCAAAGATAAGCAATCAGAGTCATTTAAAACTTTTCTGAAAAATACATTTGATTTAAATATGAACAATAATGAAGATGAATCCACTACGAGAGACAATACTACTATCGATGCTGTTTTCTCGAGATATTTGGCAAAAATCGAATCACAAATATATATATCTTATTTTAGTTACCATAAAGCTATAGTTTCTATGATAGAACATAATTAGGCTTAATTATTATTATTCATATAAATACCTGTTTCTTTTTGTATATTATTATTATTATATATTATATATTTTTATAAATCATTGTAAATAAAATAAAGGTGTTAAGATAATTTTATAAAGTAGTTTCTTTGCTTTTTATCGATAAAAAAATCATAATAAAAAATGTATACCCGAATAATTATTTTTCTTTATACCTAGAATAGAACTTAAAATTAATATTTTTATAATAAGGAACTTCGTTCCTATCCGGTGTCCTACGACACAGATCTATTTTTTTATTATATAAGGCCATACAATTGTATAGTTAGGGTTTACTGAATTTTGAAAAAGTTTTCACTTTTTCCTCCAATTATTTCGTAAAATTATCTCGAAAAAAATTTGTTTATCTTAGTCCACTCTTCGTTAAAGAAGAAAAGTTTACAAATGGCCTTCTGTTATAAAATATTTAATGAAAAACTTCCACTAAATGAGTGTTTTATATATAGAGAAGAAAAAATATAATTTCATTAAAAAAACTTGAAAAAAATTATTTTTTCTTCCCGATTATATAAACACTTTAATCCCCACTCAAAAATCCTATATTTTAAAATGTTTTTTTCACTTTTTCGGACTGCAACCCACAGCCTTTGTGCCGCAGGTGCCAAAAATCTGTATCCAGATTTTTCAAAATATTCCTAAAATATAAGTATAAGGAATTCCGTGGGATAATATCTCCTCTCCCTGATTGGTAAATGGAAATAACAAGCATTTAGAGTCCCGTTCAATCATCACCATAATGTGATGATTGACTGGGACTCAATCCCTAGCTCATGGGCTTCATTGAAGTTGAGCGAGCGCACTACTAATACTTTAATGGCCTTTCAAAATCAATATCAAATTTTTCAAATTTATTAAATCCTTCTTTAGAGTGACATAAAAAAATAGTTAAATTAACAATAATAGTAATAAAAATAATTTTTATAAAAAAATGAATAAAACCGACTTCAAAAAAATTAAACGCAACAAAAAAATAATAATAACTCAAAAATAAAATAAAATTCACTAAAAGTCTAATTTAGTTACAACTAAACGACGAAATTTTACATGAAATCACTTTTTGAAGTCGGTGCCAAACACATATATTTTATGAATCGAACTCGACGGGGATTTTACTTAGTACGTTTGACAGGTAGGCTCGCTTATATAGTTTGTTTTGCACCGACTTCAAAAAAGTGATTTCATGTAAAAATTTCATCGTTTAGTTGTAACTAAATTAGACTTTTAGTGTATTTTATTTTATTTTTTGAGTCATTATTATTTTATTTGTTGCGTTTAATTTTTTTTGAAGTCGGTTTTATTTTTTTTATATAAAATTATTTTTATTTTTCTCTTTTTAGAGATGTTATTAATAGTGACTTAATATAATACCTTGCATGCATCTCGTAAGAGAAAGTATCGGGCAAATGAATCAGAAAATGATAATAAAATTCAATTCATAAATATTGAAATTCTCTCGAAACGTTTGCCGATTTTAAGTGAACGTTTTAAGATTCTTTTTTTTTTATAAAAGATTTTATTTATTATAATTTCGATTATTTGCTCATAAAAATTGGAGATTTGCGTTATTTCGTCATTGGTCATATATTCGGAACTTGACCAAATTAATATGGGACCACCTCTAAGGTACCTCTTTCCAATAAAAAAAGAATCATCGAAATCGGTCCACGTAGCAAAAAATTCTTGCTGAACATACATAAAATAAATAAATATATAAAAAGTTAGGTATCTTGACTACCTTAGAGCTATACTGATCCAAACGCAGAAAGAATCATTAAAATCGGTTCATAAACAAAGAAGTTATGCCTAAACAAACATAACATAAAAGGTCCAAAACCACTGAAAATTAATATTGTACCAATCGGAAAGTATACTGAACCCAATGCAAAAAAATCATCAATATCGGTTCACAATTGGCGAAGAAATCAGGTAAATTAGATAAAAAAAAAAATCAGTCGACTTTGAGAACCTACTCCTTTTTTGAAGTCGGTTAAAATTAGACAACTTTTAAATGGTTAGTAATTATTATACACTGAAGCGTGAAAAAATAAAATTTTTGATTCTCTCAAATTAGCTTTGTTTTTATATGTATAATAAATCTCACAAGCAGAAAATAACCATTTTCTAAAGTTTGAATTCCAGTCTAAAGTTGTAAAGCTGGCAGCTAGAAAAGATTCAAATGCAATTTTTGTAGTGTCGTAAAAAGAAAAAATCCTGAATTTTCGTTTTTGACAGGCTTCATTGCATCATTACAGCCCTTCATTTAAAAGTTAGATTGATTTAAGAATATTCTTGGCAATGGAGATTCTCCACGCGCTTTCCAGTTTCCTTAAAGCACAAATCTTGTAGAAATTCGCCCGCTGTAAAACGTGAATAGAAGCGAACCGTGTAGTGGATTTGGCTTCCATCCGCAGCGAAAAGCCTCCACTCGGTATTAGATAATAATCATAAAATCTATAGTAGTAAAATGCTAATTATGTTTATAAAGGGACGTCTAAACAATTTATTAGCATTTTATTATTTTAAGTGCAAATAAAAAACGTCGCGAAAATAAAATAGGAGTTTAATTTAAATAATTGAAAAAGTAACATATGAGGCTATAAACGGACTTAAAATATGAAAAAAATACAAAAAGTACAATCTTAGTAGTAATTTCCTTGATATATCAACACCTTTTTTATTATATAAGTACATAATCAGATATTAAAACATTTTTAATTTTAATTTTATTTTAAACTAGCTGCAAGGCCTGCCTTCGGCGGTCCTCTTACAGTGACAGGAGGCACGCCCCCCGGACCCCCCTCCCCACGAACCCCCACCCATCACAACCCACTCCCACCCACCCAGCAACCCCTCACCCCAGCACCATGCACCCGCTGCCCAACCCCCGCCCCACACCACCATCCCAACGCTCCACCACGAACCTCCACCCGCCTCGGACCCCACCCCGTACCACACCACTACGCCTCTGGACCCTCACCTGAACCCCCCCCCCCCGCACTCTACCAACCCTGCACCACCACCCATGCAACCATTTTGGGTGATTAGTTTTTGCATATCTAGCCTTCTAGTGACCAACAGATTATGTATACAAAATTTGTTTGAGTTTGGTCCAAGATCAAGAATTTTCATTTTTTGACCCTCCCCCCATTTTGGGTGGTTAGTTTTTGCATTTCTAGCTCTCTAGAGGGCCACAGATTATGTATACAAAATTTGGTTGAGTTTTCTCCAAGAGCAAGAATTTACCCACCCTCCCCCACTTTTTGGGGGAATTTTTTTAAACAAAAGTTGTCAGAAATCACATCCCCTACAATTTTGCTTATAATAAAATTTGCTGTAGGGTTAATAGTTTCAGAGTTATTTGATAATTTTTATTCATGCGCCCCCCAAACCCCCTTTTGGGGTCAAAATATCAAAACGTTATATAGCTAAAAACGTAAGTTAGATGACATCAGACGTAAATATGAAATTTCATAATAACCCCTTCAACCGTTTTTACGTGAATCGTGAGCAACTTTTCACGGAAACCACGGAAACATACAGACAGGAATTTTGTTGAGGGTGTTTCCGTTCATAACTTTACTTGAAATGTGTGCAACCAAAATTTGGCATGATTTGGAGCAATGTACAGACAAAACCTTAATTTTATATATATACCATATATATAGATAGAAGTACATAATCAGATATTAAAACATTTTTAATTTTAATTTTATTTTAAATATTCAAATTATGCTTTAATGAATTAAAACCAGTTTAATTTAATCTAAACTTGAACAGTTTGGCCCAAAAAATTCCATGTGTTCTTATTTCTAATTTTAAGTCTCTGTTATGCAATTCTGAAATTGTTTCGTTTTTGATTACACTGCTCGACAAAAATTAAACAAAAATTTCTCCCCGTAAACCTAACATTGGATTCTAGTAGTTTTATATGCTGATTATCATGCAATTTTGCGATTTTTTACAACAGGTCAGAGTTTTGAGATATTATGGATCAAAATGACGAAAAAGGCCATTTGGACTTATTTTCGAGCCCCATTATATATTAAACAGCAAGATTTGAAATCAAAATATTTTATTGCGGTAATAGAAATCAGCTTCCTCTTTGATTTTCAAATTACCACTTGTTTAAAGCTCAATTAGAACTCGGATTATAGCTAAAAGACTAAAACTACGTGATTTTATACTATAGTATAAAGTCACATAAGTTTTAGTTTTTTAGATATAACTCGAGTTCTAATTGAGCTAAAAACAAGTAGTAATTTGACAATCAAAGAGGAGCTGATTTCTATTACCGCATACAAAATATTTTGATTTCAAATATTGCTGTTTAATATTTAATGGAACTCGAAAATAGGTCAAAATGGCCTTTTTCGTCATTTTGACCGATAATATCTCAAAACTATGACGTGTTGTAAAAAATGAGAAAATTTAATTTAATTAATGGTAATTAGCGTATAAAACTCTACCGGAATCCATTATTAGATATACGAGGAGAAACTTTTTGTTGAACAGTGTAATTTTAACTTTATTTTCTCTATATTCGATTTCGTAGATTTATCTGAATCTGATCATAGAGAGATTTCAAAAAGAATGTACCCTGCTCTATTAGTTGATAGCTTGTTTCTGAAATGTATTTAGCTGATCAAAAATTTCGAAATCAGTCAAATTTACTGAAAGGAGATAATATTATTGAACGCCTGAAGATGCAACCCACAACGCCGAGCCTTCTATTCGAATGCATATCTTAACACTACCAGGCGGCGCTGTATCTTTATAAACTAAGCCAGAGGTAAAATATTTCAGTAGTACACAGTGTTAGTAAACAGATCGCGATCTTGAATACCCTGAAGTAAGATATTTTTTTATTTTTGTCTATTTTAATTTCAATATCAACGCCTACAGCAAGTTCGTTCTGATGTCAAAATTTACGTCCTCTGAGTCTTGACTTTACTCCAAATATACTTCAAAAATTATCTAATTACAAATAATATGAG